>OX439483.1:365282814-365882814 GCA_949320155.1 Melangyna quadrimaculata
TGATGATGATGATGATGATGATGATGATGATGATGATGATGATGATGATGATGATGATGATGATGATGATGATGATGATGATGATGATGATGATGATGATGATGATGATGATGATGATGATGATGATGATGATGATGATGATGATGATGATGATGATGATGATGATGATGATGATGATGATGATGATGATGATGATGATGATGATGATGATGATGATGATGATGATGATGATGATGATGATGATGATGATGATGATGATGATGATGATGATGATGATGATGATGATGATGATGATGATGATGATGATGATGATGATGATGATGATGATGATGATGATGATGATGATGATGATGATGATGATGATGATGATGATGATGATGATGATGATGATGATGATGATGATGATGATGATGATGATGATGATGATGATGATGATGATGATGATGATGATGATGATGATGATGATGATGATGATGATGATGATGATGATGATGATGATGATGATGATGATGATGATGATGATGATGATGATGATGATGATGATGATGATGATGATGATGATGATGATGATGATGATGATGATGATGATGATGATGATGATGATGATGATGATGATGATGATGATGATGATGATGATGATGATGATGATGATGATGATGATGATGATGATGATGATGATGATGATGATGATGATGATGATGATGATGATGATGATGATGATGATGATGATGATGATGATGATGATGATGATGATGATGATGATGATGATGATGATGATGTGATGATGATGATGATGATGATGATGATGATGATGATGATGATGATGATGATGATGATGATGATGATGATGATGATGATGATGATGATGATGATGATGATGATGATGATGATGATGATGATGATGATGATGATGATGATGATGATGATGATGATGATGATGATGATGATGATGATGATGATGATGATGATGATGATGATGATGATGATGATGATGATGATGATGATGATGATGATGATGATGATGATGATGATGATGATGATGATGATGATGATGATGATGATGATGATGATGATGATGATGATGATGATGATGATGATGATGATGATGATGATGATGATGATGATGATGATGATGATGATGATGATGATGATGATGATGATGATGATGATGATGATGATGATGATGATGATGATGATGATGATGATGATGATGATGATGATGATGATGATGATGATGATGATGATGATGATGATGATGATGATGATGATGATGATGATGATGATGATGATGATGATGATGATGATGATGATGATGATGATGATGATGATGATGATGATGATGATGATGATGATGATGATGATGATGATGATGATGATGATGATGATGATGATGATGATGATGATGATGATGATGATGATGATGATGATGATGATGATGATGATGATGATGATGATGATGATGATGATGATGATGATGATGATGATGATGATGATGATGATGATGATGATGATGATGATGATGATGATGATGATGATGATGATGATGATGATGATGATGATGATGATGATGATGATGATGATGATGATGATGATGATGATGATGATGATGATGATGATGATGATGATGATGATGATGATGATGATGATGATGATGATGATGATGATGATGATGATGATGATGATGATGATGATGATGATGATGATGATGATGATGATGATGATGATGATGATGATGATGATGATGATGATGATGATGATGATGATGATGATGATGATGATGATGATGATGATGATGATGATGATGATGATGATGATGATGATGATGATGATGATGATGATGATGATGATGATGATGATGATGATGATGATGATGATGATGATGATGATGATGATGATGATGATGATGATGATGATGATGATGATGATGATGATGATGATGATGATGATGATGATGATGATGATGATGATGATGATGATGATGATGATGATGATGATGATGATGATGATGATGATGATGATGATGATGATGATGATGATGATGATGATGATGATGATGATGATGATGATGATGATGATGATGATGATGATGATGATGATGATGATGATGATGATGATGATGATGATGATGATGATGATGATGATGATGATGATGATGATGATGATGATGATGATGATGATGATGATGATGATGATGATGATGATGATGATGATGATGATGATGATGATGATGATGATGATGATGATGATGATGATGATGATGATGATGATGATGATGATGATGATGATGATGATGATGATGATGATGATGATGATGATGATGATGATGATGATGATGATGATGATGATGATGATGATGATGATGATGATGATGATGATGATGATGATGATGATGATGATGATGATGATGATGATGATGATGATGATGATGATGATGATGATGATGATGATGATGATGATGATGATGATGATGATGATGATGATGATGATGATGATGATGATGATGATGATGATGATGATGATGATGATGATGATGATGATGATGATGATGATGATGATGATGATGATGATGATGATGATGATGATGATGATGATGATGATGATGATGATGATGATGATGATGATGATGATGATGATGATGATGATGATGATGATGATGATGATGATGATGATGATGATGATGATGATGATGATGATGATGATGATGATGATGATGATGATGATGATGATGATGATGATGATGATGATGATGATGATGATGATGATGATGATGATGATGATGATGATGATGATGATGATGATGATGATGATGATGATGATGATGATGATGATGATGATGATGATGATGATGATGATGATGATGATGATGATGATGATGATGATGATGATGATGATGATGATGATGATGATGATGATGATGATGATGATGATGATGATGATGATGATGATGATGATGATGATGATGATGATGATGATGATGATGATGATGATGATGATGATGATGATGATGATGATGATGATGATGATGATGATGATGATGATGATGATGATGATGATGATGATGATGATGATGATGATGATGATGATGATGATGATGATGATGATGATGATGATGATGATGATGATGATGATGATGATGATGATGATGATGATGATGATGATGATGATGATGATGATGATGATGATGATGATGATGATGATGATGATGATGATGATGATGATGATGATGATGATGATGATGATGATGATGATGATGATGATGATGATGATGATGATGATGATGATGATGATGATGATGATGATGATGATGATGATGATGATGATGATGATGATGATGATGATGATGATGATGATGATGATGATGATGATGATGATGATGATGATGATGATGATGATGATGATGATGATGATGATGATGATGATGATGATGATGATGATGATGATGATGATGATGATGATGATGATGATGATGATGATGATGATGATGATGATGATGATGATGATGATGATGATGATGATGATGATGATGATGATGATGATGATGATGATGATGATGATGATGATGATGATGATGATGATGATGATGATGATGATGATGATGATGATGATGATGATGATGATGATGATGATGATGATGATGATGATGATGATGATGATGATGATGATGATGATGATGATGATGATGATGATGATGATGATGATGATGATGATGATGATGATGATGATGATGATGATGATGATGATGATGATGATGATGATGATGATGATGATGATGATGATGATGATGATGATGATGATGATGATGATGATGATGATGATGATGATGATGATGATGATGATGATGATGATGATGATGATGATGATGATGATGATGATGATGATGATGATGATGATGATGATGATGATGATGATGATGATGATGATGATGATGATGATGATGATGATGATGATGATGATGATGATGATGATGATGATGATGATGATGATGATGATGATGATGATGATGATGATGATGATGATGATGATGATGATGATGATGATGATGATGATGATGATGATGATGATGATGATGATGATGATGATGATGATGATGATGATGATGATGATGATGATGATGATGATGATGATGATGATGATGATGATGATGATGATGATGATGATGATGATGATGATGATGATGATGATGATGATGATGATGATGATGATGATGATGATGATGATGATGATGATGATGATGATGATGATGATGATGATGATGATGATGATGATGATGATGATGATGATGATGATGATGATGATGATGATGATGATGATGATGATGATGATGATGATGATGATGATGATGATGATGATGATGATGATGATGATGATGATGATGATGATGATGATGATGATGATGATGATGATGATGATGATGATGATGATGATGATGATGATGATGATGATGATGATGATGATGATGATGATGATGATGATGATGATGATGATGATGATGATGATGATGATGATGATGATGATGATGATGATGATGATGATGATGATGATGATGATGATGATGATGATGATGATGATGATGATGATGATGATGATGATGATGATGATGATGATGATGATGATGATGATGATGATGATGATGATGATGATGATGATGATGATGATGATGATGATGATGATGATGATGATGATGATGATCATAGAGAAAATACTACCTAGAGAACCGACTTAAGGTGTCCATGCTCTTTCACCCTACAAGCTGAATTGAGAGGATTTATGCCCTATTCAGTGAGGATGTGTGCCGTTGCAATGCATTTTAAATGGGACAAAACGAGCTTTGTATGTATGCATTAGGGCATTTGCTCAAACGTGGTCATGTGCTCAATTGGTGAATCGGATATTCACAAAAGGGAATCCGTTAAATTCAAAAACTGAAAAATAAAATATTTTGTCAATAAAATTGATGCTTCTAAATGTTTATGAACAAAAACTTTATTTGATATAGCCTTTTATTGCTTGTGGCATATAAATCCAGTAATATTTATTACTATTTCTATTGAAAACAAAGAAAATGTAATCAAAAAGTAGAATCACACCCTTGAAATTCCATGTGTATGTGCCCTAACTTCCGCCACAAGAAATAGACCAGTTTTGCTCAATCATGTCGAGAATTTTGACAGATAGAATAAAAAAAAAACATTGCGCTCCAATTCTATTGATAGACATGTAATTCGTAAACTTTTGCAAAAATTATTCATTCCCTGTTCGTGTGAAAAGAATTTGAAGAAAAAGTAAGATTTGCAGATGAGTATATTAACAATGTTAGCGAAAAAATAGCAGGAATAAAAAAAACTGATGTAAGCAAGACATGTTTTATAGTGAATGAAAAAGGCGAAGCACTAAAAAACAAGTTAGCTGACAAAGTGGCTTCTGGAAAATTGAATGAGAATTTTGTCCGGATCAATATCCAAAAGAAGGTTTTCGTTCGTGGCAAGAAAACAGTAAATTTCTCTAAATACAAAAAGAGCCAATGAAACAGAAGAAAGCAGCCGCTTTGATTGGACCCGAAATGAACATGGGTGGATGTGATGGCAGGATCTTGACTTGTTTTCAGTGCGGTCAGCCGGGTCATTTCGCCCAGCAGTGCAAACTTAAAGGTGATTCTCTTCTGCCAGCTACTGTGGATATGGATGATGATAGTCCTTACTTAACTCTAGAAGAGGCAGAGAAGATGGCCAGTCAGAGTGCATTGGTTGTGCATAGCCGGAATTTGGATAAACTTCCAGAAGCAACGAACACGCTTCTGTATAAGAAAGATGGCGAAGAAGATGACGAGGAAGAAACTTTTGATGGCAAAGAAAATTAAGCAGAAGAAGACATAGTCGCTGAAATTTATAAAGAAATCCAAGCAGCAACAGAAAAACCAGCTGAAATCCCACCATCTCCACCAAAAGTATATATAGGGCATAAAATCTTGAAAAAGCTGGTCTACTCAATGCTCCCAATGTAGTTTCCAAAGGCGGCGCTATCTATGAACTTAATCCTGACGGATCTATCCCAGCAGCAACAGAAGAAGTCTATGAAGTGCTTAGGGTGTTTGGCCACACTGACTTCCGCAAGGGCCAGGATCGGGCCATAGTGAGAATTCTCACCGGCCAATCGACATTGGTAACTCTCAGTACTGGCAGTGGAAAATCTCTTTGCTATCAACTGCCTAATTATTTATATAGCAAAAAAATGGGTTCCATAACTTTGGTAATTTCGCCGTTGGTATCTTTGATGGAGGATCAAGTTCATGGTGTTCCACATTTTCTACGAGCTCACTGCCTGCATACCAATCAAACTCCGCAACAACGAATAAAAATTCTAGAAATGATGAATAATGGAGAAATTGATATTTTGTTGGTATCGCCCGAGGCAGCGGTGGCCGGCGAACGTTCAACCGGATTTGGTTCGATTTTGAGAAAACTACCGCCCATTGCACTTGCATGTATCGATGAGGCGCATTGTGTTTCACAATGGAGTCATAATTTCCGACCTAGCTATTTGATGATTTGTAAGGTTTTATAAAAGAATTTGGGTGTACAAACTGTCTTGGGTTTGACAGCAACGGCAACATTACCCACTAGAACGAGTATAATCAGACATTTGAGCATTCCGGATGGAGAGAAAGGAATCATTAGTGATGTTCCCTTACCGGACAATTTGATATTGTCAGTTTCGAAGGATGAAAATAGAGACACAGCTCTGATCGGATTACTGTTGGGTAAAAGGTAAGATAAGAATCGTCTTTTGTATGGCTTTGACTAAATCTGAAACTTCACGCACACAAAGAAAATAATTTCGGACCGTCCTACATCTTTTGTCCTTTTGCTTTTCCTTGCAGATTCGATGCCTGCCAGTCGATTATTATCTACTGCACTAGACGTGATGAATGCGAACGAATTGCTGGACAAATAAGAACCTACATGCAGATTAGTGGAGTTAATTATTTGTTGTTTTTTTCTTTTTAAGCCCTCAATCTTTTAGGATAGAAAATCCGACAATGTACCAGCGAGCGCTAAAAAACCTAAACGCGTTATTTGGCAGGCAGAACCTTATCATGCTGGTTTCCCAGCATCACGCTGGCGAACAATACAAAATGCTTTTATGAAAAACGAGCTTCGCATTGTTGTGGCTACAATAGCTTTTGGTATGGGAATCAATAAACCAGACATCCGTTCAGTCATTCACTATAATATGCCAAGAAATTTCGAGAGCTATGTGCAAGAGATCGGGCGTGCAGGTCGCGATGGAAAAATATCTCATTGTCATTTGTTTTTAGATTCGAAGGGTGGCGATCAGAATGAATTACGCCGACATATTTTTGCCAATTCTATTGATAGACATGTAATTCGTAAACTTTTGCAAAAATTATTCATTCCCTGTTCGTGTGAAAAGAATTTGAAGAAAAAGTAAGATTTGCAATTGAATTGTCTAGAGCTGGTTTAATATACCTTTTTTTTAAATATTTGTCTTCAAGTGATTTTGTAAATGAACAGCAGGAGGAAATCAAAGCATCACAAAACATCGACTGGGAGGAAGATATGTTTGATGTTGATGATAAACTTGTTTCAGAGGGCCCTTCGAAATCGACTGATAAAAAACAACCACGAAAAAGAATCTGTCCAGGCCATGAAATTGGATTTTCATTGGCTGCTCCGTTAAAAAAATACTATTTTGTTTTTATACTTTTATTAATTTGTATTTATTTTTGTAACTATGTATAATTATTGTAAATAACTTATTTTTATTAATGCATAAACATAATATATATGATTCGCAAAAGGAACAAATTTAAATAAAAAGACAAAAAGAAACAAGTTTCTTTTAAATATGTTCTATAAAGTATTACAATTTTATGAGGAAGATTAATGATGCTTTAACAAAATAAAATGTTATTGATTTTGACAATGATTCAAGTGTATATATGTATGTTTTTATTTAGTAAAATTTTACTGTTACATTTCAATAATTATATAACTATTGACAAATTTGTTATACAAATAATTATGCATACAATTGGAAAACTAATCACCCCTATTATGATAGTCGTTTCACTAAAACGACAAGGCTCTAGAGGCGACAGTTTCTGTCCAATCTCCACGCATCTCATCCTTATGACGAAATTCGTTTGAATTAAACATCAATTGACGCCTCCAGGGACGTGTCGTTTTAGTGAAACGACAACCGTAATAAGGGTGAATATGTTTATACATTGAATTCTCTGATATGATATAAGTAAATCTTAAAAAAAAGAAAGATCAATCCGAAGGCATGAATATTCTTTTCAAAAGGATATAACTGATCATGCAATTACTAAATCAGTTCAACTCTTGTTTTCATCACACCTGAAT
This sequence comes from Melangyna quadrimaculata, assembly GCA_949320155.1. Taxonomy (NCBI): domain Eukaryota; kingdom Metazoa; phylum Arthropoda; class Insecta; order Diptera; family Syrphidae; genus Melangyna; species Melangyna quadrimaculata. The sequence goes on from OX439483.1 coordinate 365,291,202, forward strand.
GTCTCCACAATGTTAAATAGATTCTTCATTCGAATCTTTGTTGTTAAAGTTGTTTGCGGCGAAAATTTTTTGATTGTAGCTTGTTTGCCTATAATTCTCGGCATTGACCACCTTACTTCGATGTAAGCTGGAATATAAATACAAAAATATGTTTCAATATAATTGAAAGGGGATTGTGTCACAAAACAACAACTGTGGCTTAAAAAGCTAATTTCAATAATTATAAATATATTCTGTTCCACAAAAACATAAGGTAGGATTGCGAATCAAAATAAATGTATTTTTATGATCATACAAATAAAAATCATCGTTACAAACGTTTTCTTATACATTTTATAAATCCATCAAATCAGTCAAAGTAAAGCCTAGTACTCAGTTCGAGTGAAAACAAAATGTCCATATAAAAGTGACACATATTTCACAGCGATGAAATTCAACACGAGAGCTGAGTAACCAAATGTAAAGCCTAGTACTCAGTTCGAGTGAAAATGAAATTCCTATATAAAAGTGACACTTATTTCCCACCGATGAAATTAAAAACGAGAGGTGAGTACCCAAATGTGAAAGTGAAATATGAACCCGTTCAAAATGAATTTCATTTTATAATTTTCATTTCGCAACGTGCAGCCAGCCACTAGGAAAAGAATACAAAATTTGTGGAAAAGTGTGACATTTGTCAATTAATTTATCAAGCTCAAAATAAAAGTTGAAAAATAATTTAATTAAATAACATAAGGAATTATTTTGGACTTAAATGTCGTTTGTTTTTGAATTTAAAGTGCTACCATCAAGCAAAGACAAGAAACCATGGTATTGAAAATAGTCTTCGTTAGCATTTTGTCAAGATTCTGTCAGAAAAACTTTCATACAAATCAATATTTGTTTCATTCAAAGTGAGTATCAAATATTAGAAAACTGAGGACTGAATATTCACGTGGAGAATCAATAATGGGTTCATAATGAATATTCACGTGAATTTGTACCGTATTTATTTTTCATTTCACAAAGAGGTGAGTACTAGGCTAAAGAGTGAAATATGAACCGGTTCAACATTAATTTCGTTTCATAATTTTCATTTCCTATCGTACGACCACTAGGAACAAATAAAATAGTTGTGGAAAAGTGTAACATTTGTCAATAAATTAAAATGAAAGTTTTTATCTATATATATATATATATAAATGAATTGTTGTTCGTTTGTGTTCTTTTATCTCAAGTTTGGTAGCTACGAATTCGATGAATTTTTTTTTGTTGGAAAGGTATTGTTCTGTAGCAGGTTTGTGTATAAAAAAATGACCTGTGACCGCTTACCATTTTTATGACAAAAAAAATTAAAAGTTAAAAAATAAATATGTCAACAAAACGAAGAAAAATCAAACAACATTTGTTTATAGAATCAAACCGGAAATTCAGATTTTATTATTGTCATTTATGGTAAAAAAAAGTCAAACAAAACAACATTTCGGCCTACTGAAGTTAACATATTGAACATACATATTAATGAAACACCCATCACATGTAACATTCCAAAGAATTTGGAAACAGCACAGGTATTACAACAATGTAAGATTATTGTGTGGGATGAATGCACGATGGCTCTTAAGAAGTCATTGGAAGCTTTGAATATCTTCAAAACAATCAAAATTTATTTGGCGGTTTCTTTATATTATTGCGCGTAGTTCCACAATCAACTCCAGCGGATGGAATGAATGCATGTTTGAAATCATATTTTAGATATTTCAAAACAATCAGATTGAAAATAAATATGAGTGTCCAATTGCGAAACGATTCATCGGCCGTTGTTTTCAAAGCAGTTGTTGAACATTGGTAATGGCAAAATGCCCATTGATGATGGATTAATAACATTGCCGGAACATTTTTGTGAGATTACCCAAACTCAAGAAGAATTAAATTAAAGATTAAAAAAGTTTTTCCAAATATTGGACAGCGACAGAAAGATCATGCTTGGTTGAGCGAACGAGCAATATTAGCAGGAAAAAATAAAGATGTTAACGATATTAATTGGGATATTCAAAATGGAATAATTGATGAACTAGTACAATATAAGTCAATCGATTATATTATAGACGAAGATGACGTAGTGAACTATCCAACAGAATTTCTTAATTAACTAGATTTACCTCCTGCCATAGATTTAGCCACTCATGCTTCGGAATAAAAATCAAAAAGAACTTTGAAACGGAACTAGACTTGCTGTTAAGCGCTTAATGAATAATGTAATCAAAGCCACAATTTTAAAAGGAAAGTATAAGGTATAAGGTCCTCCGAAAGCAACTACTCATTGAGGAACGACAGAAAGATTTTTGTTTATAGTTTTCAAAACCTGCATTTAATTTTGTTGCTTTCTACTACTTGCTACGAATAAAAACTCTTAACGAATATTTTTCAACTCAAATATTTTAAGAAAAAACAACGATATCGATTTTAGATTCTTACCAAAAATATAAACCATTACCTTCTATGTACATAATTATGTATGTGCTGTGTAATTTTGATATTTTTAAACCAATTCTTTAAAAAGATTAAAATCAATATGTTGCCAAAAAAGACTTTCCAAAAATGTATTAACTCAAAAAGTTCTAATACTCAAAATCGTTCCAAAATCAAAATTTGGCATATTATATGTACTTAGTTTGACTTTTTATATTCTTTGCAAGGTACAGTCCCTGTCTGATTTATGCAATTTTTTGTAGCCAATAGTCTGTTTTGAAATAATTGGCTTAAGTAAATAATCAGCCTTATCGGGAATAAGGATTTTTTCCCCGTATGAGACTGTCCAATCATAAATAATGTTCGAAAAATGGGAAAAAACTACAATGAAAAAACTAGATATCGTAAATCTATTTCCCGGGGGAAAATTAATGATGTTTCCCTGGAAAAAACTCGCCTCAATTTAGTTGAAGAATTTTAAAAATAGAAGGATATTACTACCTATTTTTGAAGGTTTTATAATTGTTTACTTGCTCTAATACCCCGACTCCACAGGCCATGAATGATGGCCGGACTATGGAACATGTCTAAAAAAAATCCCATGCAGTCGCAAAAATCCATGTCCAAGCAGTGACATATCCATACAAATCAGATTGTAGATTGGATTATGGACATCGTTCATGGCCTGTGGAGTCGGGGTGTAAAGGATAAGTTTTGGTTTCGGTTTAAAAATATAGGCATTTTAATAAAATCCAACATTACGTTTACCGAGAAGTCCATCGGTATTGGTATGTGTGGCTGTATGTCCACTCTACAACAAGCTAAAGACTTAAAGGGGAAACGGCTTGGAGGAGAAATTGGTTTTGTTTTAAGCGATCTATATTAAGTTATTGTTTCTTTATATTTTTTACACATTTTGGAAATATTTTTAACACTTTCGGGTTTTTTCCCCTCATAAAGTAACACAGTTTTGCACAGAGGGAGAGAACAAAAATATTACAACAACAAAATAGACAAACAAAATAGTTTTCTTTAACTTTTGAATATTTTTACGCTACGATGCAAAATAGGTCTTAATCACCACAAATACTTCAAATATTTAATTTGATTTCATAAAATAATTTTCAAACTTTGACAGACAAATAATTTCAGAATATAAATTCACTCAAAGTATTTCGAAACTGATTCGAAGTAATTTCCGGGGGAGATTGACGAAAGGAGTATTCGAATCCAGGGAAAAATGAAAATCGGGAGTAGAACAATCTCTCCCGAAATTGCCGATAAGGCTGAATACCTCCATACCAAGAAAAGTTAAGAAAAAGGTAGAACCTATAAACTAAAAAAATCAAAACCGTAACTGTACTACCAAAACTGTTTCAAATTAAGTCTACTAAGTGTCACCAAAAGCATTTTTAATTGGAAAAATTATTTCCCAATGAAGTAGATAGTTTTGGAATTACGAAGTGGTTTATCTGGCAATTCCATTAAATTTCTACCAATTTTAAGATATATTCTATTTGTTATTTCAAGAAAAAGAACTTTTTAACTTACGAATCTCTATTCACACTACTGATTATGTTTGCTGTGCCAACTGTATGAATGATGTACGTGCAGCACTCAATAATTGCAGGAATCTCTAGAATAAGATGACCCTTGTCTTTCTTTTAGTCTAATGGAATTCGTACCAACATCAGATGATCACTGTGATTCGTTAGCACAAAATCAATTTTGGCCAATGGCAGTCGATGCTTTTGTTTGTTGCGTCAAGAAGGTAGATAGCTTTGTTGCTGAGGAGGATGAATCGACCTCTTGGCTTATAGCCATGTCGATCGTATTTGACGCAAGGTGAGGAATATTTAAGTTCTTCAGAACCTAATGCTGTTGTCACAAAATTACTAACTTGCGCCGAGTGTTCCTTGGAAATGTGGTCTTTTTCGAACCATTTGGCAATACTTTGCGGGTAATTTTTCTTTTTATCTAGGTAGGTATATGGAAATCACACTTTATTTAGAAGGGAAATAAATTAATTTAACAAAAAACTAACCTTTAAAGACCTTTTCAGCTGTGACTTTTGAGTTCAAATTGCTTCTTCTCATTACTCAGCTGCTGACTATAATTTCTTGTTAAGTGAAGCCGATGCACCATATGTAGGTATGTAGAGGCTTCCTGACAATGTTTTGGCTGCGGAAGGCCAACTCATGTCCAGCACTTTTGTTGGTAACTCCTTTGATAATCTTATAAGCCACTATCTCTTTGCATTGGCAATGAACTTTTCATTCACACCATTTGGTGGATCTTCTCTGGTGATGAAGCCTTTAATGAATGCCCAAATCTTAACAGCAGCCTCTGGTCTTCTTTTGGCAGCTTGAATCGCCAAAAACCGTCGGCAATATGATTGCAGTATAATTGTGTTCTCACGAAGTTTAAGATACAGCTTGCGTTGTTTTCGTCCCTTCGAGTGTGACTGAATAATAGCTGCGACATCGCATTTCTTCGCTTGGAATGCTTCTTCAGAATCGAAGAGGGACTTATGGAACCAAATGAAAATCTTTTTTCACATTGTACCGCAGCTAGAAATAAACACAACAAACTTTTTAATGACATTAAAAATATGCTTTTATACAAGTAAATAAACTTTTATTGATATTAAAATAAAAACTTTACACGATTTTAGATTTCACATAATTTATTTTACTTAGAACTGTCAGATTTTTACAAAACGAAAACAACAAAAAAAACTTACCTGTCAGTTTGAGCAAATTTCGCCATTTTGTTTTTTAATCCACCACTCACACCGATTCACGGATAGGAAAAAAAGAGTAGGTTAAGAGAGTTTTCTCTTACTCACCTCAAATAAATTTTGCGGGTGTTTAAGGCAAGGAGGGTACGAGTCGGGCCTCTAGGTAGTATACTTACTCTATGATGATGATGATGATGATGATGATGATGATGATGATGATGATGATGATGATGATGATGATGATGATCATAGAGAAAATACTACCTAGAGAACCGACTTAAGGTGTCCATGCTCTTTCACCCTACAAGCTGAATTGAGAGGATTTATGCCCTATTCAGTAAGGATGTGTGCAGTTGCAATGCATTTTAAATGGGACAAAACGAGCTTTGTATGTATGCATTAGGGCATTTGCTCAAACGTGGTCATGTGCTCAATTGGTGAATCGGATATTCAAAAAAGGGAATCCGTTAAATTCAAAAACTGAAAAATAAAATATTTTGTCAATAAAATTGATGCTTCTAAATGTTTATGAACAAAAACTTTATTTGATATAGCCTTTTATTGCTTGTGGCATATAAATCCAGTAATATTTATTACTATTTCTATTGAAAACAAAGAAAATGTAATCAAAAAGTAGAATCACACCCTTGAAATTCCATGTGTATGTGCCCTAACTTCCGCCACAAGAAATAGACCAGTTTTGCTCAATCATGTCGAGAATTTTGACAGATAGAATAAAAAAAAAACATTGCGCTCCAATTCTATTGATAGACATGTAATTCGTAAACTTTTGCAAAAATTATTCATTCCCTGTTCGTGTGAAAAGAATTTGAAGAAAAAGTAAGATTTGCAGATGAGTATATTAACAATGTAAGCGAAAAAATAGCAGGAATAAAAAAAAACTGATGTAAGCAAGACATGTTTTATAGTGAATGAAAAAGGCGAAGCACTAAAAAACAAGTTAGCTGACAAAGTGGCTTCTGGAAAATTGAATGAGAATTTTGTCCGGATCAATATCCAAAAGGTTTTCGTTCGTGGCAAGAAAACAGTAAACTTCTCTAAATACAAAAAGAGCCAATGGAAACAGAAGAAAGCAGCCGCTTTGATTGGACCCGAAATGAACATGGGTGGATGTGATGGCGGGATCTTGACTTGTTTTCAGTGCGGTCAGCCGGGTCATTTTGCCCAGCAGTGCAAACTTAAAGGTGATTCTCTTCTGCCAGCTACTGTGCATATGGATGATGATAGTCCTTACTTAACTCTAGAAGAGGCAGAGAAGATGGCCAGTCAAAGTGCATTGGTTGTGCATAGCCGGAATTTGGATAAACTTCCAGAAGCAACGAACACGCTTCTGTATAAGAAAGATGGCGAAGAAGATGACGAGGAAGAAACTTTTGATGGCAAAGAAAATTAAGCAGAAGAAGACATAGTCGCTGAAATTTATAAAGAAATCCAAGCAGCAACAGAAAAACCAGCTGAAATCCCACCATCTCCACCAAAAGTATATATAGGGCATAAAATCTTGAAAAAGCTGGTCTACTCAATGCTCCCAATGTAGTTTCCAAAGGCGGCGCTATCTATGAACTTAATCCTGACGGATCTATCCCAGCAGCAACAGAAGAAGTCTATGAAGTGCTTAGGATGTTTGGCCACACTGACTTCCGCAAGGGCCAGGATCGGGCCATAATGAGAATTCTCACCGGCCAATCGACATTGGTAACTCTCAGTACTGGCAGTGGAAAATCTCTTTGCTATCAACTGACTACTTATTTATATAGCAAAAAAATGGGTTCCATAACTTTGGTAATTTCGCCGTTGGTATCTTTGATGGAGGATCAAGTTCATGGTGTTCCACATTTTCTACGAGCTCACTGCCTGCATACCAATCAAACTCCGCAACAACGAATAAAAATTCTAGGAATGATGAATAATGGAGAAATTGATATTTTGTTGGTATCGCCCGAGGCAGCGGTGGCCGGCGAACGTTCAACCGGATTTGGTTCGATTTTGAGAAAACTACCGCCCATTGCATTTGCATGTATCGATGAGGCGCATTGTGTTTCACAATGGAGTCATAATTTCCGACCTAGCTATTTGATGATTTGTAAGGTTTTATAAAAGAATTTGGGTGTAAAAACTGTCTTGGGTTTGACAGCAACGGCAACATTACCCACTAGAACGAGTATAATCAGACATTTGAGCATTCCGGATGGAGAGAAAGGAATCATTAGTGATGTTCCCTTACCGGACAATTTGATATTGTCAGTTTCGAAGGATGAAAATAGAGACACAGCTCTGATCGGATTACTGTTGAGTAAAAGGTAAGATAAGAATCGTCTTTTGTATGGCTTTGTCTAAATCTGAAACTTCACGCACACAAAGACAATAATTTCGGACCGTCCTACATCTTTTGTCCTTTTGCTTTTCCTTGCAGATTCGATGCCTGCCAGTCGATTATTATCTACTGCACTAGACGTGATGAATGCGAACGAATTGCTGGACAAATAAGAACCTACATGCAGGTTAGTGGAGTTAATTATTTGTTGTTTTTTTCTTTTTAAGCCCTCAATCTTTTAGGATAGAAAATCCGACAATGTACCAGCGAGCGCTAAAAAACCTAAACGCGTTAATTGGCAGGCAGAACCTTATCATGCTGGTTTCCCAGCATCACGCCGGCGAACAATACAAAATGCTTTTATGAAAAACGAGCTTCGCATTGTTGTGGCTACAATACCTTTTAGTATGGGAATCAATAAACCAGACATCCGTTCAGTCATTCACTATAATATGCCAAGAAATTTCGAGAGCTATGTGCAAGAGATCGGTCGTGCAGGTCGCGATGGAAAAATATCTCATTGTCATTTGTTTTTAGATTCGAAGGGTGGCGATCAGAATGAATTACGCCGACATATTTTTGCCAATTCTATTGATAGACATGTAATTCGTAAACTTTTGCAAAAATTATTCATTCCCTGTTCGTGTGAAAAGAATTTGAAGAAAAAGAAGATTTGCAATTGAATTGTCTAGATCTGGTTTAATATACCTTTTTTTTAAATATTTGTCTTCAAGTGATTTTGTAAATGAACATCAGGAGGAAATCAAAGCATCTCAAAACATCGACTGGGAGGAAGATATGTTTGATGTTGATGATAAACTTGTTTCAGAGGGCCCTTCGAAATCGACTGATAAAAACAACCACGAAAAAGAATCTGTCCAGGCCATGAAATTGGATTTTCATTGGCTGCTCCGTTAAAAAAATACTATTTTGTTTTTATACTTTTATTAATTTGTATTTATTTTTGTAACTATGTATGATTATTGTAAATAACTTATTTTTATTAATGCATAAACATAATATATATGATTCGCAAAAGGAACAAATTTAAATAAAAAGACAAAAAGAAACAAGTTTCTTTTAAATATGTTCTATAAAGTATTACAATTTTATGAGGAAGATTAATGATGCTTTAACAAAATAAAATGTTACTGATTTTGACAATGATTCAAGTGTATGTATGTTTGTTTTTATTTAGTAAAATTTTACTGTTACATTTCAATAATTATATAACTATTGACAAATTTGTTATACAAATAATTATGCATACAATTGGAAAACTAATCACCCCTATTATGATAGTCGTTTCACTAAAACGACAGTAAAACGACAAGGCTCTAGAGGCGACAGTTTCTGTCCAATCTCCACGCATCTCATCCTTATGACGAAATTCGTTTGAATTAAACATCAATTGACGCCTCCAGGACGTGTCGTTTTAGTGAAACGACAACCGTAATAAGGGTGAATATGTTTATACATTGAATTCTCTGATATGATATAAGTAAATCTTAAAAAAAAGAAAGATCAATCCGAAGGCATGAATATTCTTTTCAAAAGGATATAACTGATCATGCAATTAATAAATCAGTTCAACTCTTGTTTTCATCACTCCTGAATGTCTCCACAATGTTAAATAGATTCTTCATTCGAATCTTTGTTGTTAAAGTTGTTTGCGGCGAAAATTTTTTGATTGTAGCTTGTTTGCCTATAATTCTCGGCATTGACCACCTTACTTCGATGTAAGCTGGAATATAAATACAAAAATATGTTTCAATATATTTGAAAGGGGATTGTGTCACAAAACAACAACTGTGGCTTAAAAAGCTAATTTCAATAATTATAAATATATTCTGTTCCACAAAAACATAAGGTAGGATTGCGAATCAAAATAAATGTATTTTTATGATCATACAAATAAAAATCATCGTTACAAACGTTTTCTTATACATTTTATAAATCCATCAAATCAGTCAAAGTAAAGCCTAGTACTCACTTCGAGTGAAAACAAAATGTCCGTATAAAAGTGACACATATTTCACAACGATGAAATTCAACACGAGAGCTGAGTAACCAAATGTAAAGCCTAGTACTCAGTTCGAGTGAAAATGAAATTCCTATATAAAAGTGACACTTATTTCACACCGATGAAATTAAAAACGAGAGGTGAGTACCCAAATGTGAAAGTGAAATATGAACCCGTTCAAAATGAATTTCATTTTATAATTTTCATTTCGCAACGTGCAGCCAGCCACTAGGAAAAGAATACAAAATTTGTGGAAAAGTGTGACATTTGTCAATTAATTTATCAAGCTCAAAATAAAAGTTGAAAAATAATTTAATTAAATAACATAAGGAATTATTTTGGACTTAAATGTCGTTTATTTTTGAATTTAAAGTGCTACCATCAAGCAAAGACAAGAAACCATGGTATTGAAAATAGTCTTCGTTAGCATTTTGTCAAGATTCTGTCAGAAAAACTTTCATACAAATCAATATTTGTTTCATTCAAAGTGAGTATCAAATATTAGAAAACTGAGGACTGAATATTCACGTGGAGAATCAATAATGGGTTCATAATGAATATTCACGTGAATTTGTACCGTATTTATTTTTCATTTCACAAAGAGGTGAGTACTAGGCTAAAGAGTGAAATATGAACCGGTTCAACATTAATTTCGTTTCATAATTTTCATTTCCTATCGTACGACCACTAGGAACAAATAAAATAGTTGTGGAAAAGTGTAACATTTGTCAATAAATTAAAATGAAAGTTTTTATATATATATATATATTTAAATGAATTGTTGTTCGTTTGTGTTCTTATATCTCAAGTTTGGTAGCTACGAATTCGATGAATTTTTTTTTGTTGGAAAGGTATTGTTTTGTAGCAGGTTTGTGTATAAAAAAAATGACCTGTGACCGCTTACCATTTTTATGACAAAAAAAATTAAAAGTTAAAAAAAAATATATCAACAAAACGAAGAAAAATCAAACAACATTTGTTTATAGAATCCAACCGGAAATTCAGATTTTATTATTGTCATTTATGGTAAAAAAAGTCAAACAAAACAACATTTCCTTACAGAATCTAAACGAAAATTCAGTGTTTATAAACCATGAAAGCTGTTTATGATGAAAAAGGTGGATTTTATTTTTTGGATGCCCCTAGAGGTACCGGAAATACATTTTTAATTTCATTGATTTTAGAATGTATTCGGTCAAAAAAAAGCATTTGCGCTCGCTTTATTGGGAATTGCTGCTACCTTATTGGAAGGTGCTCGAACTTAACATTCTGCACTGTAGGCGGATTCTGGAAAGCGCTGCGGATCGCTTTCATTGACGGATTTTTATTTTCTTATTCTCAAAAGCTCTTTTGCTTTCCATTTTTTGTTTGAAATCGATCATAAACATTTCGATCATCACGAAACCTATCATTTTAAAACAAAAAATGGAAAGCGGAAGCCTTTTTAAGACTAAGAAAATTTAAATCCGCCATTATAAGCGATACGCCGCGCTTTTCAGAATCGGCCTACTGAAGTTAACATATTGAACATACATATTAATGAAACACCCATCACATGTAACATTCCAAAGAATTTGGAAACAGCACAGGTATTACAACAATGTAAGATTATTGTGTGGGATGAATGCACGATGGCTCTTAAGAAGTCATTGGAAGCTTTGAATATCTTCAAAACAATCAAAATTTATTTGGCGGTTTCTTTATATTATTGCGCGTAGTTCCACAATCAACTCCAGCGGATGAAATGAATGCATGTTTGAAATCATATTTGAGATATGTCAAAACAATCAGATTGAAAATAAATATGAGTGTCCAATTGCGAAACGATTCATCGGCCGTTGTTTTCAAAGCAGTTGTTGAATATTGGTAATGGCAAAATGCCCATTGATGATGGATTAATAACATTGCCGGAACATTTTTGTGAGATTACCCAAACTCAAGAAGAATTAAATTAAAGATTAAAAAAGTTTTTCCAAATATTGGACAGCGACAGAAAGATCATGCTTGGTTGAGCGAACGAGCAATATTAGCAGGAAAAAATAAAGATGTTAACGATATTAATTGGGATATTCAAAATGGAATAATTGATGAACTAGTACAATATAAGTCAATCGATTATATTATAGACGAAGATGACGTAGTGAACTATCCAACAGAATTTCTTAATTAACTAGATTTACCTCCTGCCATAGATTTAGCCACTCATGCTTCGGAATAAAAATCAAAAAGAACTTTGAAACGGAACTAGACTTGCTGTTAAGCGCTTAATGAATAATGTAATCAAAGCCACAATTTTAAAAGGAAAGTATAAGGTATAAGGTCCTCCGAAAGCAACTACTCATTGAGGAACGACAGAAAGATTTTTGTTTATAGTTTTCAAAACCTGCATTTAATTTTGTTGCTTTCTACTACTTGCTACGAATAAAAACTCTTAACGAATATTTTTCAACTCAAATATTTTAAGAAAAAACAACGATATCGATTTTAGATTCTTACCAAAAATATAAACCATTACCTTCTATGTACATAATTATGTATGTGCTGTGTAATTTTGATATTTTTAAACCAATTCTTTAAAAAGATTAAAATCAATATGTTGCCAAAAAAGACTTTCCAAAAATGTATTAACTCAAAAAGTTCTAATACTCAAAATCGTTCCAAAATCAAAATTTGGCATATTATATGTACTTAGTTTGACTTTTTATATTCTTTGCAAGGTACAGTCCCTGTCTGATTTATGCAATTTTTTGTAGCCAATAGTCTGTTTTGAAATAATTGGCTTAAGTAAATAATCAGCCTTATCGGGAATAAGGATTTTTTCCCCGTATGAGACTGTCCAATCATAAATAATGTTCGAAAAATGGGAAAAAACTACAATGAAAAAACTAGATATCGTAAATCTATTTCCCGGGGGAAAATTAATGATGTTTCCCTGGAAAAAACTCGCCTCAATTTAGTTGAAGAATTTTAAAAATAGAAGGATATTACTACCTATTTTTGAAGGTTTTATAATTGTTTACTTGCTCTAATACCCCGACTCCACAGGCCATGAATGATGGCCGGACTATGGAACATGTCTAAAAAAAATCCCATGCAGTCGCAAAAATCCATGTCCAAGCAGTGACATATCCATACAAATCAGATTGTAGATTGGATTATGGACATCGTTTATGGCCTGTGGAGTCGGGGTGTAAAGGATAAGTTTTGGTTTCGGTTTAAAAATATAGGCATTTTAATAAAATCCAACATAACGTTTACCGAGAAGTCCATCGGTATTGGTATGTGTGGCTGTATGTCCACTCTACAACAAGCTAAAGACTTAAAGGGGAAACGGCTTGGAGGAGAAATTGGTTTTGTTTTAAGCGATCTATATTAAGTTATTGTTTCTTTATATTTTTTACACATTTTGGAAATATTTTTAACACTTTCGGGTTTTTTCCCCTCATAAAGTAACACAGTTTTGCACAGAGGGAGAGAACAAAAATATTACAACAACAAAATAGACAAACAAAATAGTTTTCTTTAACTTTTGAATATTTTTACGCTACGATGCAAAATAGGTCTTAATCACCACAAATACTTCAAATATTTAATTTGATTTCATAAAATAATTTTCAAACTTTGACAGACAAATAATTTCAGAATATAAATTCACTCAAAGTATTTCGAAACTGATTCGAAGTAATTTCCGGGGGAGATTGACGAAAGGAGTATTCGAATCCAGGGAAAAATGATAATGCTGAATACCTCCATACCAAGAAAAGTTAAGAAAAAGGTAGAACCTATAAACTAAAATCAAAACCGTAACTGTACTATCAAAACTGTTTCAAATTAAGTCTACTAAGTGTCACCAAAAGCATTTTTGGTTGGAAATATTATTTCCCAATGAAGTAGATAGTTTTGGAATTACGAAGTCGTTTATCTGGCAATTCCATTAAATTCCATTAATTTAACAAAAAACTAACCTTTAAAGACCTTTTCAGCTGTGACTTTTGAGTTCAAATTGCTTCTTCTCATTACTCAGCTGCTGACTATAATTTCTTGTTAAGTGAAGCCGATGCACCATATGTAGGTATGTAGAGGCTTCCTGACAATGTTTTGGCTGCGGAAGGCCAACTCATGTCCAGCACTTTTGTTGGTAACTCCTTTGATAATCTTATAAGCCACTATCTCTTTGCATTGGCAATGAACTTTTCATTCACACCATTTGGTGGATCTTCTCTGGTGATGAAGCCTTTAATGAATGCTCAAATCTTAACAGCAGCCTCTGGTCTTCTTTTGGCAGCTTGAATCGCCAAAAACCGTCGGCAATATGATTGCAGTATAATTGTGTTCTCACGAAGTTTAAGATACAGCTTGCGTTGTTTTCGTCCCTTCGAGTGTGACTGAATAATAGCTGCGACATCGCATTTCTTCGCTTGGAATGCTTCTTCAGAATCGAAGAGGGTCTTAGGGAACCAAATGAAAATCTTTTTTCACATTGTACCGCAGCTAGAAATAAACACAACAAACTTTTTAATGACATTAAAAATATTCTTTTATACAAGTAAATAAACTTTTATTGATATTAAAATAAAAACTTTACATGATTTTAGATTTCACATAATTTATTTTACTTAGAACTGTCAGATTTTTGACAAAACGAAAACAACAAAAAAAACTTACCTGTCAGTTTGAGCAAATTTCGCCATTTTGTTTTTTAATCCACCACTCACATGGATTCACGGATAGGAAAAAAAGAGTAGATTAAGAGAGTTTTCTCTTACTCACCTCAAATAAATTTTGCGGGTGTTTAAGGCAAGGGGGGTACGAGTCGGGCCTCTAGGTAGTATACTTACTCTATGACCAACAACATGAACAGCAACAGCAGCAGCTACACAAAAACATAAATAACAAAAACATCCACAATAACAACAACAACACCATCATCATCATCATCATCATCACCATCATCATAGAGTAAGTATACTACCTAGAGGCCCGACTCGTACCCCCCTTGCCTTAAACACCCGCAAAATTTATTTGAGGTGATTAAGAGAAAACTCTCTTAATCTACTCTTTTTTTCCTATCCGTGAATCCATGTGAGTGGTGGATTAAAAAACAAAATGGCGAAATTTGCTCAAACTGACAGGTAAGTTTTTTTTGTTGTTTTCGTTTTGTCAAAAATCTGACAGTTCTAAGTAAAATAAATTATGTGAAATCTAAAATCATGTAAAGTTTTTATTTTAATATCAATAAAAGTTTATTTACTTGTATAAAAGAATATTTTTAATGTCATTAAAAAGTTTGTTGTGTTTATTTCTAGCTGCGGTACAATGTGAAAAAAGATTTTCATTTGGTTCCCTAAGACCCTCTTCGATTCTGAAGAAGCATTCCAAGCGAAGAAATGCGATGTCGCAGCTATTATTCAGTCACACTCGAAGGGACGAAAACAACGCAAGCTGTATCTTAAACTTCGTGAGAACACAATTATACTGCAATCATATTGCCGACGGTTTTTGGCGATTCAAGCTGCCAAAAGAAGACCAGAGGCTGCTGTTAAGATTTGAGCATTCATTAAAGGCTTCATCACCAGAGAAGATCCACCAAATGGTGTGAATGAAAAGTTCATTGCCAATGCAAAGAGATAGTGGCTTATAAGATTATCAAAGGAGTTACCAACAAAAGTGCTGGACATGAGTTGGCCTTCCGCAGCCAAAACATTGTCAGGAAGCCTCTACATACCTACATATGGTGCATCGGCTTCACTTAACAAGAAATTATAGTCAGCAGCTGAGTAATGAGAAGAAGCAATTTGAACTCAAAAGTCACAGCTGAAAAGGTCTTTAAAGGTTAGTTTTTTGTTAAATTAATTTATTTCCCTTCTAAATAAAGTGTGATTTCCATATACCTACCTAGATAAAAAGAAAAATTACCCGCAAAGTATTGCCAAATGGTTCGAAAAAGACCACATTTCCAAGGAACACTCGGCGCAAGTTAGTAATTTTGTGACAACAGCATTAGGTTCTGAAGAACTTAAATATTCCTCACCTTGCGTCAAATACGATCGACATGGCTATAAGCCAAGAGGTCGATTCATCCTCCTCAGCAACAAAGCTATCTACCTTCTTGACGCAACAAACAAAAGCATCGACTGCCATTGGCCAAAATTGATGTTGTGCTAACGAATCACAGTGATCATCTGATGTTGGTACGAATTCCATTAGACTAAAAGAAAGACAAGGGTCATCTTATTTAGAGATTCCTGCAATTATTGAGTGCTGCACGTACATCATTCATACAGTTGGCACAGCAAACATAATCAGTAGTGTGAATAGAGATTCGTAAGTTAAAAAGTTCTTTTTCTTGAAATAACAAATAGAATATATCTTAAAATTGGTAGAAATTTAATGGAATTGCCAGATAAACCACTTCGTAATTCCAAAACTATCTACTTCATTGGGAAATAATTTTTCCAATTAAAAATGCTTTTGGTGACACTTAGTAGACTTAATTTGAAACAGTTTTGGTAGTACAGTTACGGTTTTGATTTTTTTAGTTTATAGGTTCTACCTTTTTCTTAACTTTTCTTGGTATGGAGGTATTCAGCCTTATCGGCAATTTCGGGAGAGATTGTTCTACTCCCGATTTTCATTTTTCCCTGGATTCGAATACTCCTTTCGTCAATCTCCCCCGGAAATTACTTCGAATCAGTTTCGAAATACTTTGAGTGAATTTATATTCTGAAATTATTTGTCTGTCAAAGTTTGAAAATTATTTTATGAAATCAAATTAAATATTTGAAGTATTTGTGGTGATTAAGACCTATTTTGCATCGTAGCGTAAAAATATTCAAAAGTTAAAGAAAACTATTTTGTTTGTCTATTTTGTTGTTGTAATATTTTTGTTCTCTCCCTCTGTGCAAAACTGTGTTACTTTATGAGGGGAAAAAACCCGAAAGTGTTAAAAATATTTCCAAAATGTGTAAAAAATATAAAGAAACAATAACTTAATATAGATCGCTTAAAACAAAACCAATTTCTCCTGCAAGCCGTTTCCCCTTTAAGTCTTTAGCTTGTTGTAGAGTGGACATGCAGCCACACATACCAATACCGATGGACTTCTCGGTAAACGTAATGTTGGATTTTATTAAAATGCCTATATTTTTAAACCGAAACCAAAACTTATCCTTTACACCCCGACTCCACAGGCCAAGAACGATGTCCATAATCCAATCTACAATCTGATTTGTATGGATATGTCACTGCTTGGACATGGATTTTTGCGACTGCATGGGATTTTTTTTTTAGACATGTTCCATAGTCCGGCCATCATTCATGGCCTGTGGAGTCGGGGTATTAGAGCAAGTAAAAAATTATAAAACCTTCAAAAATAGGTAATAATATCCTTCTATTTTTAAAATTCTTCAAATAAATTGAGGCGAGTTTTTTCCAGGGAAACATCATTAATTTTCCCCCGGGAAATAGATTTACGATATCTAGTTTTTTCATTGTAGTTTTTTCCCATTTTTCGAACATTATTTATGATTGGACAGTCTCATACGGGGAAAAAATCCTTATTCCCGTTAAGGCTGATTATTTACTTAAGCCAATTATTATTATTATTATTTCAAAACAGACTATTGGCTACAAAAAATTGCATAAATCAGACAGGGACTGTACCTTGCAGAGAATATAAAAAGTCAAACTAAGTACATATAATATGCCAAATTTTGATTTTGGAACGATTTTGAGTATTAGAACTTTTTGAGTTAATACATTTTTGGAAAGTCTTTTTTGGCAACATATTGATTTTAATCTTTTTAAAGAATTGGTTTAAAAATATCAAAATTACACAGCACATACATAATTATATACATAGAAGGTAATGATTTATATTTTTGGTAAGAATCTAAAATCGATATCGTTGTTTTTTCTTGAAATATTTGAGTTGAAAAATATTTGTTAAGAGTTTTTATTAATAGCAAGTAGTAGAAAGCAACAAAATTAAATGCAGGCTTTGAAAACTATAAACAAAAATCTTTCTGTCGTTCCTCAATGAGTAGTTGCTTTCGGAGGACCTTATACCTTATACTTTCCTTTTAAAATTGTGGCTTTGATTACATTATTCATTAAGCGCTTAACAGCAAGTCTAGTTCCGTTTCAAAGTTCTTTTTGATTTTTATTCCGAAGCATGATGATTGGTACACTGACTTTTATTCGAAAATTATGGGGTGGCTAAATCTATGGCAGGAGGTAAATCTAGTTAATTCAGAAATTCTGTCACTACGTCATCTTCGTCTATAATATAATCGATTGACTTATATGATACTAGTTCACCAATTATTCCATTTTGAATATCCCAATTAACATCGTTAACATCTTTATTTTTTCCTGCTAATATTGCTCGTTCGCTCAACCAAGCATGATCTTTCTGTCGCTGTCCAATATTTGGAAAAACTTTTTTAATCTTTAATTTAATTCTTCTTGAGTTTGGGTAATCTCACAAAAATGTTCCGGCAATGTTATTAATCCATCATCAATGGGCATTTTGCCATTACCAATATTCAACAACTGCTTTGAAAACAACGGCCGATGAATCGTTTCGCAATTGGACACTCATATTTATTTTCAATCTGATTGTTTTGACATATCTCAAATATGATTTCAAACATGCATTCATTTCATCCGCTGGAGTTGATTGTGGAACTACGCGCAATAATATAAAGAAACCGCCAAATAAATTTTGATTGTTTTGAAGATATTCAAAGCTTCCAATGACTTCTTAAGAGCCATCGTGCATTCATCCCACACAATAATCTTACATTGTTTTAATACCTGTGCTGTTTCCAAATTCTTTGGAATGTTACATGTGATGGGTGTTTCATTAACATGTATGTTCAATATGTTAACTTCAGTAGGCCGATTCTGAAAAGCGCGGCGTATCGCTTATAATGGCGGATTTAAATTTTCTTAGTCTTAAAAAGGCTTCCGCTTTCCATTTTTTGTTTTAAAATGATAGGTTTCGTGGTGATCGAAATGTTTATGATCGATTTCAAACAAAAAATGGAAAGCAAAAGAGCTTTTGAGAATAAGAAAATAAAAATCCGTCAATGAAAGCGATCCGCAGCGCTTTCCGGAATCCGCCTACAGTGCAGAATGTTAAGTTCGAGCACCTTCCAATAAGGTAGCAGCAATTCCCAATAAAGCGAGCGCCAATGCTTTTTTTTGACCGAATACATTCTAAAATCAATGAAATTAAAAATGTATTTCCGGTACCTCTAGGGGCATCCAAAAAATAAAATCCACCTTTTTCATCATAAACAGCTTTCATGGTTTATAAACACTGAATTTTCGTTTAGATTCTGTAAGGAAATGTTGTTTTGTTTGACTTTTTTTACCATAAATGACAATAATAAAATCTGAATTTCCGGTTTGATTCTATAAACAAATGTTGTTTGATTTTTCTTCGTTTTGTTGATATATTTTTTTTTAACTTTTAATTTTTTTGTCATAAAAATGGTAAGCGGTCACAGGTCATTTTTTTTATACACAAACCTGCTACAAAACAATACCTTTCCAACAAAAAAAAATTCATCGAATTCGTAGCTACCAAACTTGAGATATAAGAACACAAACGAACAACAATTCATTTAAATATATATATATATATAAAAACTTTCATTTTAATTTATTGACAAATGTTACACTTTTCCACAACTATTTTTATTTGTTCCTAGTGGTCGTACGATAGGAAATGAAAATTATGAAACGAAATTAATGTTGAACCGGTTCATATTTCACTCTTTAGCCTAGTACTCACCTCTTTGTGAAATGAAAAATAAATACGGTACAAATTCACGTGAATATTCATTATGAACCCATTATTGATTCTCCACGTGAATATTCAGTCCTCAGTTTTCTAATATTTGATACTCACTTTGAATGAAACAAATATTGATTTGTATGAAAGTTTTTCTGACAGAATCTTGACAAAATGCTAACGAAGACTATTTTCAATACCATGGTTTCTTGTCTTTGCTTGATGGTAGCACTTTAAATTCAAAAATAAACGACATTTAAGTCCAAAATAATTCCTTATGTTATTTAATTAAATTATTTTTCAACTTTTATTTTGAGCTTGATAAATTAATTGACAAATGTCACACTTTTCCACAAATTTTGTATTCTTTTCCTAGTGGCTGGCTGCACGTTGCGAAATGAAAATTATAAAATGAAATTCATTTTGAACGGGTTCATATTTCACTTTCACATTTGGGTACTCACCTCTCGTTTTTAATTTCATCGGTGTGAAATAAGTGTCACTTTTATATAGGAATTTCATTTTCACTCGAACTGAGTACTAGGCTTTACATTTGGTTACTCAGCTCTCGTGTTGAATTTCATCGTTGTGAAATATGTGTCACTTTTATACGGACATTTTGTTTTCACTCGAAGTGAGTACTAGGCTTTACTTTGACTGATTTGATGGATTTATAAAATTTATAAGAAAACGTTTGTAACGATGATTTTTATTTGTATGATCATAAAAATACATTTATTTTGATTCGCAATCCTACCTTATGTTTTTGTGGAACAGAATATATTTATAATTATTGAAATTAGCTTTTTAAGCCACAGTTGTTGTTTTGTGACACAATCCCCTTTCAAATATATTGAAACATATTTTTGTATTTATATTCCAGCTTACATCGAAGTAAGGTGGTCAATGCCGAGAATTATAGGCAAACAAGCTACAATCAAAAAATTTTCGCCGCAAACAACTTTAACAACAAAGATTCGAATGAAGAATCTATTTAACATTGTGGAGACATTCAGGAGTGATGAAAACAAGAGTTGAACTGATTTATTAATTGCATGATCAGTTATATCCTTTTGAAAAGAATATTCATGCCTTCGGATTGATCTTTCTTTTTTTTAAGATTTACTTATATCATATCAGAGAATTCAATGTATAAACATATTCACCCTTATTACGGTTGTCGTTTCACTAAAACGACACGTCCTGGAGGCGTCAATTGATGTTTAATTCAAACGAATTTCGTCATAAGGATGAGATGCGTGGAGATTGGACAGAAACTGTCGCCTCTAGAGCCTTGTCGTTTTACTGTCGTTTTAGTGAAACGACTATCATAATAGGGGTGATTAGTTTTCCAATTGTATGCATAATTATTTGTATAACAAATTTGTCAATAGTTATATAATTATTGAAATGTAACAGTAAAATTTTACTAAATAAAAACAAACATACATACACTTGAATCATTGTCAAAATCAGTAACATTTTATTTTGTTAAAGCATCATTAATCTTCCTCATAAAATTGTAATACTTTATAGAACATATTTAAAAGAAACTTGTTTCTTTTTGTCTTTTTATTTAAATTTGTTCCTTTTGCGAATCATATATATTATGTTTATGCATTAATAAAAATAAGTTATTTACAATAATCATACATAGTTACAAAAATAAATACAAATTAATAAAAGTATAAAAACAAAATAGTATTTTTTTAACGGAGCAGCCAATGAAAATCCAATTTCATGGCCTGGACAGATTCTTTTTCGTGGTTGTTTTTATCAGTCGATTTCGAAGGGCCCTCTGAAACAAGTTTATCATCAACATCAAACATATCTTCCTCCCAGTCGATGTTTTGAGATGCTTTGATTTCCTCCTGATGTTCATTTACAAAATCACTTGAAGACAAATATTTAAAAAAAAAGGTATATTAAACCAGATCTAGACAATTCAATTGCAAATCTTCTTTTTCTTCAAATTCTTTTCACACGAACAGGGAATGAATAATTTTTGAAAAAGTTTACGAATTACATGTCTATCAATAGAATTGGCAAAAATATGTCGGCGTAATTCATTCTGATCGCCACCCTTCGAATCTAAAAACAAATGACAATGAGATATTTTTCCATCGCGACCTGCACGACCGATCTCTTGCACATAGCTCTCGAAATTTCTTGGCATATTATAGTGAATGACTGAACGGATGTCTGGTTTATTGATTCCCATACTAAAAGGTATTGTAGCCACAACAATGCGAAGCTCGTTTTTCATAAAAGCATTTTGTATTGTTCGCCGGCGTGATGCTGGGAAACCAGCATGATAAGGTTCTGCCTGCCAATTAACGCGTTTAGGTTTTTTAGCGCTCGCTGGTACATTGTCGGATTTTCTATCCTAAAAGATTGAGGGCTTAAAAAGAAAAAAACAACAAATAATTAACTCCACTAACCTGCATGTAGGTTCTTATTTGTCCAGCAATTCGTTCGCATTCATCACGTCTAGTGCAGTAGATAATAATCGACTGGCAGGCATCGAATCTGCAAGGAAAAGCAAAAGGACAAAAGATGTAGGACGGTCCGAAATTATTTTCTTTGTGTGTGTGAAGTTTCAGATTTAGACAAAGCCGATTCTTATCTTACCTTTTACTCAACAGTAATCCGATCAGAGCTGTGTCTCTATTTTCATCCTTCGAAACTGACAATATCAAATTGTCCGGTAAGGGAACATCACTAATGATTCCTTTCTCTCCATCCGGAATGCTCAAATGTCTGATTATACTCGTTCTAGTGGGTAATGTTGCCGTTGCTGTCAAACCCAAGACAGTTTTTACACCCAAATTCTTTTATAAAACCTTACAAATCATCAAATAGCTAGGTCGGAAATTATGACTCCATTGTGAAACACAATGCGCCTCATCGATACATGCAAATGCAATGGGCGGTAGTTTTCTCAAAATCGAACCAAATCCGGTTGAACGTTCGCCGGCCACCGCTGCCTCGGGCGATACCAACAAAATATCAATTTCTCCATTATTCATCATTCCTAGAATTTTTATTCGTTGTTGCGGAGTTTGATTGGTATGCAGGCAGTGAGCTCGTAGAAAATGTGGAACACCATGAACTTGATCCTCCATCAAAGATACCAACGGCGAAATTACCAAAGTTATGGAACCCATTTTTTTGCTATATAAATAAGTAGTCAGTTGATAGCAAAGAGATTTTCCACTGCCAGTACTGAGAGTTACCAATGTCGATTGGCCGGTGAGAATTCTCATTATGGCCCGATCCTGGCCCTTGCGGAAGTCAGTGTGGCCAAACATCCTAAGCACTTCATAGACTTCTTCTGTTGCTGCTGGGATAGATCCGTCAGGATTAAGTTCATAGATAGCGCCGCCTTTGGAAACTACATTGGGAGCATTGAGTAGACCAGCTTTTTCAAGATTTTATGCCCTATATATACTTTTGGTGGAGATGGTGGGATTTCAGCTGGTTTTTCTGTTGCTGCTTGGATTTCTTTATAAATTTCAGCGACTATGTCTTCTTCTGCTTAATTTTCTTTGCCATCAAAAGTTTCTTCCTCGTCATCTTCTTCGCCATCTTTCTTATACAGAAGCGTGTTCGTTGCTTCTGGAAGTTTATCCAAATTCCGGCTATGCACAACCAATGCACTTTGACTGGCCATCTTCTCTGCCTCTTCTAGAGTTAAGTAAGGACTATCATCATCCATATGCACAGTAGCTGGCAGAAGAGAATCACCTTTAAGTTTGCACTGCTGGGCAAAATGACCCGGCTGACCGCACTGAAAACAAGTCAAGATCCCGCCATCACATCCACCCATGTTCATTTCGGGTCCAATCAAAGCGGCTGCTCTCTTCTGTTTCCATTGGCTCTTTTTGTATTTAGAGAAGTTTACTGTTTTCTTGCCACGAACGAAAACCTTTTGGATATTGATCCGGACAAAATTCTCATTCAATTTTCCAGAAGCCACTTTGTCAGCTAACTTGTTTTTTAGTGCTTCGCCTTTTTCATTCACTATAAAACATGTTTTGCTTACATCAGTTTTTTTTATTCCTGCTATTTTTTCGCTTACATTGTTAATATACTCATCTGCAAATCTTACTTTTTCTTCAAATTCTTTTCACACGAACAGGGAATGAATAATTTTTGCAAAAGTTTACGAATTACATGTCTATCAATAGAATTGGAGCGCAATGTTTTTTTTTTATTCTATCTGTCAAAATTCTCGACATGATTGAGCAAAACTGGTCTATTTCTTGTGGCGGAAGTTAGGGCACATACACATGGAATTTCAAGGGTGTGATTCTACTTTTTGATTACATTTTCTTTGTTTTCAATAGAAATAGTAATAAATATTACTGGATTTATATGCCAGAAGCAATAAAAGGCTATATCAAATAAAGTTTTTGTTCATAAACATTTAGAAGCATCAATTTTATTGACAAAATATTTTATTTTTCAGTTTTTGAATTTAACGGATTCCCTTTTTTGAATATCCGATTCACCAATTGAGCACATGACCACGTTTGAGCAAATGCCCTAATGCATACATACAAAGCTCGTTTTGTCCCATTTAAAATGCATTGCAACTGCACACATCCTTACTGAATAGGGCATAAATCCTCTCAATTCAGCTTGTAGGGTGAAAGAGCATGGACACCTTAAGTCGGTTCTCTAGGTAGTATTTTCTCTATGATCATCATCATCATCATCATCATCATCATCATCATCATCATCATCATCATCATAGAGTAAGTATACTACCTAGAGGCCCGACTCGTACCCTCCTTGCCTTAAACACCCGCAAAATTTATTTGAGGTGAGTAAGAGAAAACTCTCTTAACCTACTCTTTTTTTCCTATCCGTGAATCGGTGTGAGTGGTGGATTAAAAAACAAAATGGCGAAATTTGCTCAAACTGACAGGTAAGTTTTTTTTGTTGTTTTCGTTTTGTAAAAATCTGACAGTTCTAAGTAAAATAAATTATGTGAAATCTAAAATCGTGTAAAGTTTTTATTTTAATATCAATAAAAGTTTATTTACTTGTATAAAAGCATATTTTTAATGTCATTAAAAAGTTTGTTGTGTTTATTTCTAGCTGCGGTACAATGTGAAAAAAGATTTTCATTTGGTTCCCTTAGACCCTCTTCGATTCTGAAGAAGCATTCCAAGCGAAGAAGTGCGATGTCGCAGCTATTATTCAGTCACACTCGAAGGGACGAAAACAACGCAAGCTGTATCTTAAACTTCGTGAGAACACAATTATACTGCAATCATATTGCCGACGGTTTTTGGCGATTCAAGCTGCCAAAAGAAGACCAGAGGCTGCTGTTAAGATTTGAGCATTCATTAAAGGCTTCATCACCAGAGAAGATCCACCAAATGGTGTGAATGAAAAGTTCATTGCCAATGCAAAGAGATAGTGGCTTATAAGATTATCAAAGGAGTTACCAACAAAAGTGCTGGACATGAGTTGGCCTTCCGCAGCCAAAACATTGTCAGGAAGCCTCTACATACCTACATATGGTGCATCGGCTTCACTTAACAAGAAATTATAGTCAGCAGCTGAGTAATGAGAAGAAGCAATTTGAACTCAAAAGTCACAGCTGAAAAGGTCTTTAAAGGTTAGTTTTTTGTTAAATTAATTTATTTCCCTTCTAAATAAAGTGTGATTTCCATATACCTACCTAGATAAAAAGAAAAATTACCCGCAAAGTATTGCCAAATGGTTCGAAAAAGACCACATTTCCAAGGAACACTCGGCGCAAGTTAGTAATTTTGTGACAACAGCATTAGGTTCTGAAGAACTTAAATATTCCTCACCTTGCGTCAAATACGATCGACATGGCTATAAGCCAAGAGGTCGATTCATCCTCCTCAGCAACAAAGCTATCTACCTTCTTGACGCAACAAACAAAAGCATCGACTGCCATTGGCCAAAATTGATTTTGTGCTAACGAATCACAGTGATCATCTGATGTTGGTACGAATTCCATTAGACTAAAAGAAAGACAAGGGTCATCTTATTCTAGAGATTCCTGCAATTATTGAGTGCTGCACGTACATCATTCATACAGTTGGCACAGCAAACATAATCAGTAGTGTGAATAGAGATTCGTAAGTTAAAAAGTTCTTTTTCTTGAAATAACAAATAGAATATATCTTAAAATTGGTAGAAATTTAATGGAATTGCCAGATAAACCACTTCGTAATTCCAAAACTATCTACTTCATTGGGAAATAATTTTTCCAATTAAAAATGCTTTTGGTGACACTTAGTAGACTTAATTTGAAACAGTTTTGGTAGTACAGTTACGGTTTTGATTTTTTTAGTTTATAGGTTCTACCTTTTTCTTAACTTTTCTTGGTATGGAGGTATTCAGCCTTATCGGCAATTTCGGGAGAGATTGTTCTACTCCCGATTTTCATTTTTCCCTGGATTCGAATACTCCTTTCGTCAATCTCCCCCGGAAATTACTTCGAATCAGTTTCGAAATACTTTGAGTGAATTTATATTCTGAAATTATTTGTCTGTCAAAGTTTGAAAATTATTTTATGAAATCAAATTAAATATTTGAAGTATTTGTGGTGATTAAGACCTATTTTGCATTGTAGCGTAAAAATATTCAAAAGTTAAAGAAAACTATTTTGTTTGTCTATTTTGTTGTTGTAATATTTTTGTTCTCTCCCTCTGTGCAAAACTGTGTTACTTTATGAGGGGAAAAAACCCGAAAGTGTTAAAAATATTTCCAAAATGTGTAAAAAATATAAAGAAACAATAACTTAATATAGATCGCTTAAAACAAAACCAATTTCTCCTGCAAGCCGTTTCCCCTTTAAGTCTTTAGCTTGTTGTAGAGTGGACATGCAGCCACACATACCAATACCGATGGACTTCTCGGTAAACGTAATGTTGGATTTTATTAAAATGCCTATATTTTTAAACCGAAACCAAAACTTATCCTTTACACCCCGACTCCACAGGCCATGAACGATGTCCATAATCCAATCTACAATCTGATTTGTATGGATATGTCACTGCTTGGACATGGATTTTTGCGACTGCATGGGATTTTTTTTTTAGACATGTTCCATAGTCCGGCCATCATTCATGGCCTGTGGAGTCGGGGTATTAGAGCAAGTAAAAAATTATAAAACCTTCAAAAATAGGTAATAATATCCTTCAATTTTTAAAATTCTTCAAATAAATTGAGGCGAGTTTTTTCCAGGGAAACATCATTAATTTTCCCCCGGGAAATAGATTTACGATATCTAGTTTTTTCATTGTAGTTTTTTCCCATTTTTCGAACATTATTTATGATTGGACAGTCTCATACGGGGAAAAAACCCTTATTCCCGATAAGGCTGATTATTTACTTAAGCCAATTATTATTATTATTATTTCAAAACAGACTATTGGCTACAAAAAATTGCATAAATCAGACAGGGACTGTACCTTGCAAAGAATATAAAAAGTCAAACTAAGTACATATAATATGCCAAATTTTGATTTTGGAACGATTTTGAGTATTAGAACTTTTTGAGTTAATACATTTTTGGAAAGTCTTTTTTGGCAACATATTGATTTTAATCTTTTTAAAGAATTGGTTTAAAAATATCAAAATTACACAGCACATACATAATTATATACATAGAAGGTAATGATTTATATTTTTGGTAAGAATCTAAAATCGATATCGTTGTTTTTTCTTGAAATATTTGAGTTGAAAAATATTTGTTAAGAGTTTTTATTAATAGCAAGTAGTAGAAAGCAACAAAATTAAATGCAGGCTTTGAAAACTATAAACAAAAATCTTTCTGTCGTTCCTCAATGAGTAGTTGCTTTCGGAGGACCTTATACCTTATACTTTCCTTTTAAAATTGTGGCTTTGATTACATTATTCATTAAGCGCTTAACAGCAAGTCTAGTTCCGTTTCAAAGTTCTTTTTGATTTTTATTCCGAAGCATGATGATTGGTACACTGACTTTTATTCGAAAATTATGGGGTGGCTAAATCTATGGCAGGAGGTAAATCTAGTTAATTCAGAAATTCTGTTGGATAGTTCACTACGTCATCTTCGTCTATAATATAATCGATTGACTTATATGATACTAGTTCACCAATTATTCCATTTTGAATATCCCAATTAACATCGTTAACATCTTTATTTTTTCCTGCTAATATTGCTCGTTCGCTCAACCAAGCATGATCTTTCTGTCGCTGTCCAATATTTGGAAAAACTTTTTTAATCTTTAATTTAATTCTTCTTGAGTTTGGGTAATCTCACAAAAATGTTCCGGCAATGTTATTAATCCATCATCAATGGGCATTTTGCCATTACCAATATTCAACAACTGCTTTGAAAACAACGGCCGATGAATCGTTTCGCAATTGGACACTCATATTTATTTTCAATCTGATTGTTTTGACATATCTCAAATATGATTTCAAACATGCATTCATTTCATCCGCTGGAGTTGATTGTGGAACTACGCGCAATAATATAAAGAAACCGCCAAATAAATTTTGATTGTTTTGAAGATATTCAAAGCTTCCAATGACTTGTTAAGAGCCATCGTGCATTCATCCCACACAATAATCTTACATTGTTGTAATACCTGTGCTGTTTCCAAATTCTTTGGAATGTTACATGTGATGGGTGTTTCATTAATATGTATGTTCAATATGTTAACTTCAGTAGGCCGAAATGTTGTTTTGTTTGACTTTTTTTTACCATAAATGACAATAATAAAATCTGAATTTCCGGTTTGATTCTATAAACAAATGTTGTTTGATTTTTCTTCGTTTTGTTGACATATTTTTTTTTAACTTTTAATTTTTTTTGTCATAAAAATGGTAAGCGGTCACAGGTCATTTTTTTATACACAAACCTGCTACAGAACAATACCTTTCCAACAAAAAAAAATTCATCGAATTCGTAGCTACCAAACTTGAGATAAAAGAACACAAACGAACAACAATTCATTTATTTATATATATATATAGATAAAAACTTTCATTTTAATTTATTGACAAATGTTACACTTTTCCACAACTATTTTATTTGTTCCTAGTGGTCGTACGATAGGAAATGAAAATTATGAAACGAAATTAATGTTGAACCGGTTCATATTTCACTCTTTAGCCTAGTACTCACCTCTTTGTGAAATGAAAAATAAATACGGTACAAATTCACGTGAATATTCATTATGAACCCATTATTGATTCTCCACGTGAATATTCAGTCCTCAGTTTTCTAATATTTGATACTCACTTTGAATGAAACAAATATTGATTTGTATGAAAGTTTTTCTGACAGAATCTTGACAAAATGCTAACGAAGACTATTTTCAATACCATGGTTTCTTGTCTTTGCTTGATGGTAGCACTTTAAATTCAAAAACAAACGACATTTAAGTCCAAAATAATTCCTTATGTTATTTAATTAAATTATTTTTCAACTTTTATTTTGAGCTTGATAAATTAATTGACAAATGTCACACTTTTCCACAAATTTTGTATTCTTTTCCTAGTGGCTGGCTGCACGTTGCGAAATGAAAATTATAAAATGAAATTCATTTTGAACGGGTTCATATTTCACTTTCACATTTGGGTACTCAGCTCTCGTTTTTAATTTCATCGGTGGGAAATAAGTGTCACTTTTATATAGGAATTTCATTTTCACTCGAACTGAGTACTAGGCTTTACATTTGGTTACTCAGCTCTCGTGTTGAATTTCATCGTTGTGAAATATGTGTCACTTTTATATGGACATTTTGTTTTCACTCGAACTGAGTACTAGGCTTTACTTTGACTGATTTGATGGATTTATAAAATGTATAAGAAAACGTTTGTAACGATGATTTTTATTTGTATGATCATAAAAATACATTTATTTTGATTCGCAATCCTACCTTATGTTTTTGTGGAACAGAATATATTTATAATTATTGAAATTAGCTTTTTAAGCCACAGTTGTTGTTTTGTGACACAATCCAATTTCAAATATATTGAAACATATTTTTGTATTTATATTCCAGCTTACATCGAAGTAAGGTGGTCAATGCCGAGAATTATAGGCAAACAAGCTACAATCAAAAAATTTTCGCCGCAAACAACTTTAACAACAAAGATTCGAATGAAGAATCTATTTAACATTGTGGAGACATTCAGGTGTGATGAAAACAAGAGTTGAACTGATTTAGTAATTGCATGATCAGTTATATCCTTTTGAAGAGAATATTCATGCCTTCGGATTGATCTTTCTTTTTTTTAAGATTTACTTATATCATATCAGAGAATTCAATGTATAAAGATATTCACCCTTATTACGGTTGTCGTTTTACTAAAACGACACGTCCCTGGAGGTGTCAATTGATGTTTAATTCAAACGAATTTCGTCATAAGGATGAGATAATACTTATGAGGTAATACTTTATAGAACATATTTAAAAGAAACTTGTTTCTTTTTGTCTTTTTATTTAAATTTGTTCCTTTTGCGAATCATATATATTATGTTTATGCATTAATAAAAATAAGTTATTTACAATAATTACACATAGTTACAAAAATAAATACAAATTAATAAAAGTATAAAAACAAAATAGTATTTTTTTAACGGAGCAGCCAATGAAAATCCAATTTCATGGCCTGGATAGATTCTTTTTCGTGGTTGTTTTTTATCAGTCGATTTCGAAGGGCCCTCTGAAACAAGTTTATCATCAACATCAAACATATCTTCCTCCCAGTCGATGTTTTGAGATGCTTTGATTTCCTCCTGCTGTTCATTTACAAAATCACTTGAAGACAAATATTTAAAAAAAAGGTATATTAAACCAGCTCTAGACAATTCAATTGCAAATCTTACTTTTTCTTCAAATTCTTTTCACACGAACAGGGAATGAATAATTTTTGCAAAAGTTTACGAATTACATGTCTATCAATAGAATTGGCAAAAATATGTCGGCGTAATTCATTCTGATCGCCACCCTTCGAATCTAAAAACAAATGACAATGAGATATTTTTCCATCGCGACCTGCACGACCGATCTCTTGCACATAGCTCTCGAAATTTCTTGGCATATTATAGTGAATGACTGAACGGATGTCTGGTTTATTGATTCCCATACCAAAAGCTATTGTAGCCACAACAATGCGAAGCTCGTTTTTCATAAAAGCATTTTGTATTGTTCGCCGGCGTGGTGCTGGGAAACCAGCATGATAAGGTTCTGCCTGCCAATTAACGCGTTTAGGTTTTTTAGCGCTCGCTGGTACATTGTCGGATTTTCTATCCTAAAAGATTGAGGGCTTAAAAAGAAAAAAACAACAAATAATTAACTCCACTAACCTGCATGTAGGTTCTTATTTGTCCAGCAATTCATTCGCATTCATCACGTCTAGTGTAGTAGATAATAATCGACTGGCAGGCATCGAATCTGCAAGGAAAAGCAAAAGGACAAAAGATGTAGGACGGTCCGAAATTATTTTCTTTGTGTGCGTGAAGTTTCAGATTTTGACAAAGCTATACAAAAGACGATTCTTATCTTACCTTTTACTCAACAGTAATCCGATCAGAGCTTTGTCTCTATTTTTATCCTTCGAAACTGACAATATCAAATTGTCCGGTAAGGGAACATCACTAATGATTCCTTTCCCTCCATCCGGAATGCTCAAATGTCTGATTATACTCGTTCTAGTGGGTAATGTTGCCGTTGCTGTCAAACCCAAGACAGTTTTTACACCCAAATTCTTTTGTAAAACCTTACAAATCATCAAATAGCTAGGTCGGAAATTATGACTCCATTGTGAAACACAATGCGCCTCATCGATACATGCAAATGCAATGGGCGGTAGTTTTCTCAAAATCGAACCAAATCCGGTTGAACGTTCGCCGGCCACCGCTGCCTCGGGCGATACCAACAAAATATCAATTTCTCCATTATTCATCATTCCTAGAATTTTTATTCGTTGTTGCGGAGTTTGATTGGTATGCAGGCAGTGAGCTCGTAGAAAATGTGGAACACCATGAACTTGATCCTCCATCAAAGATACCAACGGCGAAATTACCAAAGTTATGGAACCCATTTTTTTGCTATATAAATAAGTAGTCAGTTGATAGCAAAGAGATTTTCCACTGCCAGTACTGAGAGTTACCAATGTCGATTGGCCGGTGAGAATTCTCATTATGGCCCGATCCTGGCCCTTGCGGAAGTCAGTGTGGCCAAACATCCTAAGCACTTCATAGACTTCTTCTGTTGCTGCTGGGATAGATCCGTCAGGATTAAGTTCATAGATAGCGCCGCCTTTGGAAACTACATTGGGAGCATTGAGTAGACCAGCTTTTTCAAGATTTTATGCCCTATATATACTTTTGGTGGAGATGGTGGGATTTCAGATGGTTTTTCTGTTGCTGCTTGGATTTCTTTATAAATTTCAGCGACTATGTCTTCTTCTGCTTAATTTTCTTTGCCATCAAAAGTTTCTTCCTCGTCATCTTCTTCGCCATCTTTCTTATACAGAAGCGTGTTCGTTGCTTCTGGAAGTTTATCCAAATTCCGGCTATGCACAACCAATGCACTCTGACTGGCCATCTTCTCTGCCTCTTCTAGAGTTAAGTAAGGACTATCATCATCCATATCCACAGTAGCTGGCAGAAGAGAATCACCTTTAAGTTTGCACTGCTGGCAAAATGCAAACCCGGCTGACCGCACTGAAAACAAGTCAAGATCCCGTCATCACATCCACCCATGTTCATTTCGGGTCCAATCAAAGCGGCTGCTTTCTTCTGTTTCCATTGGCTCTTTTTGTATTTAGAGAAGTTTACTGTTTTCTTGCCACGAACGAAAACCTTCTTTTGGATATTGATCCGGACAAAATTCTCATTCAATTTTCTAGAAGCCACTTTGTCAGCTAACTTGTTTTTTAGTGCTTCGCCTTTTTCATTCACTATAAAACATGTCTTGCTTACATCAGTTTTTTTATTCCTCCTATTTTTTCGCTTACATTGTTAATATACTCATCTGCAAATCTTACTTTTTCTTCAAATTCTTTTCACACGAACAGGGAATGAATAATTTTTGCAAAAGTTTACGAATTACATGTCTATCAATAGAATTGGAGCGCAATGTTTTTTTTTATTCTATCTGTCAAAATTCTCGACATGATTGAGCAAAACTGGTCTATTTCTTGTGGCGGAAGTTAGGGCACATACGCATGGAATTTCAAGGGTGTGATTCTACTTTTTGATTACATTTTATTTGTTTTCAATAGAAATAGTAATAAATATTACTGGATTTATATGCCAGAAGCAATAAAAGGCTATATCAAATAAAGTTTTTGTTCATAAACATTTAGAAGCATCAATTTTATTGACAAAATATTTTATTTTTCAGTTTTTGAATTTAACGGATTCCCTTTTTTGAATATCCGATTCACCAATTGAGCACATGACCACGTTTGAGCAAATGCCCTAATGCATACATACAAAGCTCGTTTTGTCCCATTTAAAATGCATTGCAACTGCACACATCCTTACTGAATAGGGCATAAATCCTCTCAATTCAGCTTGTAGGGTGAAAGAGCATGGACACCTTAAGTCGGTTCTCTAGGTAGTATTTTCTCTATGTTGTTGGTAGTGTTGTTATTGTAGGTACTGTTGTTTTTGGTTTTGTGCGGTTTTATATTTGTTTATTTTCCTTGTTTTAGTTGGTTGTTGCTTCTGATGATGTTGTTGCTATTGTTGTTGGTGTTGTTGTTCTTGGTGTTGCTGGTGTTTCAGTTGCTGATGTTTTGGTGTTGTTGGTGTTTTTGTTGCTGGTGTTGTTGATAGTGTTGTGGTTGGTGTTGGTGATGTATTCAATGTGTTTGTTAACGTTTAACTAACGATATTCAGTGTTGATGTCGTGTCTGTATTTAAGTGCCGCTGACAGATAATTGGAAAGGGCTGTCCAGTTTGGTCCATTTAGTATGGTCTTTGCTTGCTCCATTGTCAAAGTCAGCTTCCCAAAGTAAGTTAATCTTATGTCCCCGTAAATAGGACATATTGCTAAGAAGTGGAAGGTGTCTTCTTTCGCTTTCATGTTGCATATTGTGCAGAGATTTGATTCTTTGTTGTTGAATGTGGAACCATTTAAATTCAGCATATCACACCTCGCTCTACAAATTAGGGAAATCGATGGAATTCCATTGGAGTCGCTAAAATAATTATTACTGTTTAAACTGAAGTTCAGCTCGGGGTAAATCATCCTATTGACAGAGTGAGTTGCTTGTTGGATGTATTCGTTGTGCTGTTTGATGTCCTGTATCTCCAGCAGCTTATACAGGCTTCGTTTCAATTCTCTTTGATCTGCATACTGAATATTAAGGTTGTAGCTACATTTATCTGATAAAGTTTTCCATTCATCGGCCCATTCCACTTTCCTGTCTATAACGTTTCTTGCAAGTATATGGGGTATTCTACTCATCGGAGATCTGAGGGTTTTAAGGATGAAATCAAAATGCAGCTTGAGAGTGAAGTTGTAAAGCGATGGTAGTCCTGTTTCCAACATGAGAACGTAGTTTGGGGTATTTAACGGCAAACGGAAAAGTTTTTTCAGAAAATATCTTAGAAGTTTTTCTACTTCCTCGTATGGACGGTATCCCCAGGTTTGGCAACTGTAGCACATCACTGAGCGCATGATTGATTCAAAGACCTTGTACTTAGCTGAGGTTATGATTTCATTGTTTCCTAATACATTCTTCCAGGAGGCGTTTATAAGATTTTTCGAAGCCGCCAGTTTTGTTTCTAGATGACAAGAAAAACTCATGTTTGTATTCAGAATAACTCCAAGGTATTTGTATTGAGTGACTGTTTCAATTTCTTCGCCATAAAAGAACCATTTTTCGTGTATCCCTAATTTTCTTTGTCGGTTACGGATAATCCTAATCTTTGATTTTTCTAAATTTACTTCAATGTTCCAGGTTTTACAAAACTCATTGAGTTTATTGATCATCAACTGCATGCTATGTGGAAATTCAGCTAACAAAACGATGTCATCAGCGTAAAGTAGTACTTTTATTTTGATATAAGCTATACTTACACCAGCAGGCAGATGAGCATAAATATCATCAATGAACAATGAAAACAAGACTGCGCTCAAAAGACACCCTTGCGTCACTCCTGATGTTGTTGCGAACCATTCTGAGGTGTGTTTTCCATCCCACACAGTTTGACGAGTATTTTTGTACATATTTTTGAGGACCTTAAGCAGTTTTGTAGACATTCCTTTTTGTGACAGTTTGTAGAACAAAGCGTGGCGGTCAATTGAATCAAAAGCTGCTTTAAAGTCAACAAAGAACATGTACATCTTTTTGTTTTGCCTTAAAAAGAACTGGGCGATGGTTGTAGCGTGAAAATGTTGTCTATCGTTGAATATCCCTTAGGCCCCAGTTATAGCTATAATTGAAACCCACCATTTAAAAAGTTAACTGTTGATTTTGAGACCTTTCGAAAGTTTAATCATTGAATATTTTAATGCAGAAATATAGCTTACGACTTCAAAATTATTTCTCCTTCAAAAAAAAATCATTTTGACCCATATCTTCCCCATAACGTAAAATTTAATTTTTCAATGATGAACTACCTTACCAATGATCATTAAAAAAATTAAAAGTTACGTTATGGGGAAGATATGGGTCAAAATGAATTTTTTTTGAAGGTGAAATAATTTAAAAGTCGTAAGCTATATTTCTGCATTAAAATATTCAATGATGAAACTTTCGAAAGGTCTCAAAATCAACAGCTAACTTTTTCAATGATGGTTTCCAATGATAGCTATAACTGGGGCCTAACGTAACTTTTAATTTTTCAATGATGAACTACCTTACTAATGATCATTGAAAAAATTAAAAGTTACGTTATCGGGAAGATATGGGTCAAAATTAAATTTTTTTGGCGGAGAAATAATTTTAAAATCGTAAGCTATATTTCTGCATTAAAATATTCAATGATTAAACTTTCGAAAGGTCTCAAAATCAACAGCCAACTTTTTCAATGATGGTTTCCAATGATAGCTATAACTGGCCCCTTAAAGCTATCATTGGAAACCATCATTGAAAATATTAATTGTCAATTTTGAGAGATTTTGAAGTAAAAATATATGATTATTTTGATGCCAAAGTAAAGCTTTTTGACATAATATTTATTTCTAGGTAAAACAAAATTCAATTTTGCACAACTTTTCTCATAAAATGACTTTTAATTTTTCAATGATGAACTACCTTACCAATGATCATTGAAAAAATTTTAAGTTACGTTGTGGGGAAGATATGAGTCAAAGTGAATTCTTTTTTGGAGGAGAAATAATTTGAAGCCATAAGCTATCTTTCTGCATTAAAATTTTCAATGTTTATACTTTCGAAGGGTCTCAAAATCAACAATTAACTTTTTCAATGATGGTTTTCAATGATATAACTGGAACTGGCACCTTAGGGGCCAGTTAGAGCTATCATTGAAAACCATAATTGAAAAAGTTAACTGTTGATTTTGAAAGTTTAATCATTGAATGTTTTAATGCAGAAATATAGCTTACGACTTTTAAATCATTTCACCTTCAAAAAAAATCATTTTGAACCATATCTTCCCCATAACGTAAGTAAGGTAAGGTAGTTCATCAATGAAAAAATAAAAGTCATTTTATGAGAAAAGTTGTTGCAAATTGAATTTTGTTTAACCTAGAAATAAGTATTAAGTCAATAAGCTTTAATTTGGCATCAAAATAATCATTTATTTTTTCTTCAAAATCTCTTAAAATTGACAACTAATAGCTATAACTGGCCCCTTAAGTATAGATGCCTTTCAAAGGTTGTTGGAAGCTGTTGTGCCGTGTCTAGCAAAATCTTTCATTCCCTGCACATTGCATCTGGCTGTTGTTTTTGCAGAAGGGAACTTTCAACAATTGGTAAGGAAAGATTCTGATGTAGCTACGGGCCGTCAAAATTGTGTCAAAAATCTTATGACGAGTCTTGAACAAAAACAATGCCGAACAAAACGACATTTCATGGATAAATTTGGTGTTCCTGGTGTCATATTTCAAAAATTCTGTAATCTTGATGATTCGCTTATGTATTACAAAGAAATAGCTATTTAGTTTTTTTAGAAATAAATATTTTATTAATATTGTTTGCATAGTATGTTCATTTGTTAAAAAAAATAATACCCATAATGAGTCATACAAACGGCCGTTTTATAACACCGCGCTCAATTATAAATACTAAAATTAATTTGTCATAAAATATATTATTGTTATTTTTGTATAATTTACACATTCTATTACTTTGTATTTTAATATACTTTTGATAAAGATTGGTCTAAAACAAAAAAAAAATGAAATACTTAAATGACTAGAAAACTAAAATACATAATAGGTAATGTTAGGTAGGTTTTAGCATTGAGTTGTTTTAGTGACTTTCACAACATTTTAAGATATAATTTTTTTTGCAAACAAAAATAATAAAAATAACCTCGATATATAAATCAAAGTTTAGACCTTGAAATTTTCATTAAATTCTGCATAACTTTCTTACTTTGTCTGCACAAAATACAAATAAGTACATATAGCTTTCATCACTAGCTTATAGAAATAAAAATATACATGTGTGTTGTTTGATGTTCTCTATTAATAAGCGCTTTATAAAATAGTTTTCAATATTAAATAACTGCCGTGGTTTGTTGAAAACATCGATTTTTGCCTCCCAAACGCCAAGGCATATTGTTTTGACTTCTTAGCAGTTTCCTGATTGAAGATCTATATAGAATTTAAATATTATTCACATTATTTAGTCCAATTATGTATGTATGTTTACTTTTAGCTACGGTAGAATTTTATCGAAGCGGACAGCGGTCCTTAAGACAAAACTACAATTTTTACAAATCTATCAAATTTCATGCTTGAGATCCCAGGAAAAATTTAAAGTAGATGTGATGCAGTCATGCATAACGACATACATAAGGCGCGCTCACGAAACAGAGATATGCAAATTTTGTCCTACAAAAGCTTAGGAGGGGAATCCAAAATTTTTACTGAGGAATCCTGTTCAGGCAACTGAGATTGATGAGGGCCTCCGAAATCTCCCTTTCCTGAACACGCCTATACATACATAGGTGTTCTGAAAGTTTTTCTTAAGTTTCTCAAAGAAAAAAATTGGATGCAGGAGCTGTAGGCTGAGCGATCTCATCTAGCTCTAGATGAACGGACCTTTGGACTGACTCAGATTTTAAAAAAGAAAACTTCAAAAAAATGTATTTTCTTTTTTTTAATTTGCTACTCTTCTCTCATGAAGTGGGAATAAGATAAAGCTTAGAGAAGTCAAATACAGTCGGAAGAGTCAGTCCAATGTGAACAACGTCTTAGAGACGTTTGTTGATACGAAAACATAAATGTTTATATTCAATATAAACACTTATGTTCTACTTTTTCCTCAGCTTAAACTTTCATATATTTGTTTTTCATGATCAGCAGGGAAAGGATTTTGCTGACCTAAAAAAATCATAAAAGGCATTTATTAAATATAAAGAGAATATAAACATAACTTAACGTCTAATTAAAATAGCATTGAACTACCAAAACCTTTTTGAAGTTCTCAGGTAACATCCTTCTACGATTGTCTCTTAGAACCGTCTTAAATAAGCTAAAGGATCTTTATACTTGAGCAGAAACGAGTGGAGCCCAGTTTAAACTCTCTACTCTCATTCACTCACTCATTCACTTCAACGTTTTCAGATAGTGTGGAGTTGAAGTCGCCATTTACTACAGCATTTGCTCAACAGTTTTAAGTCCACGATTTACATTAAAAACCGTAGTGAACTTTTTCAATACTTCATTTGTAATTATTGACCCTTTCGATTTTTCCAATGTTTCATTGGTATTTGCAGTGCAAGGAAATTCACGATCATTCATAGAGAGTTTTTATGAGTAAAAAAAAAACAAAATAAAGGATTAGAAATTTTATTGAGAAAAAATCATAGTTACTCTATCTACAGTCTACACTACCTACCTGCTTTCTTTTTCTTGTATGTTGAGGGCAAGCAAATTTGTGTTCTGTGCGCTTTAGATTGTGTTAGGTTCATGTTTTTAAGTGAAATAATCTCAACTGGAAATGGAAAAACTACATGCAGTTTGTATTTGTAGAATTTTTTTTGAATATTTATTCGTTTAACTGTTATAAAAAAAAAGCAAGCAAGTCAAAATTGACAAAAAAGACACTAA
Organism: Melangyna quadrimaculata; assembly: GCA_949320155.1. Lineage (NCBI taxonomy): Eukaryota > Metazoa > Arthropoda > Insecta > Diptera > Syrphidae > Melangyna > Melangyna quadrimaculata. Next base: position 365,329,806 of record OX439483.1, read on the forward strand.
CCGGGAAAAAAAAGCACTAACGGGTAAAAAGGCAAAATAAAATACATATATTTTGTATCAGGAGGACATGAAACGTGTTTGTATAAAGTCGATACTTTCTTACCATCAAGCAAAAAAAATAGGCAAAGTTAGCAAAATCCTTTCCCTGATGATGAGCCTTATCATGTACAACTTGCAAACATTTAATTAACCCCTTTAATTTGGTTCGTTGCTGAATCAATTGTACAACCTTTGTGATCCCAGTTCTGCCAAAATTATTTTGATTTTTTTTCTCTTGGGTCACCAGAGATTGTAGTTTATCTTGTATCTTCTAGTTTCTGCTTTTCCAATCGATTTTCCGACACTTTCTCACAAAATATTCGTATTTCTGTATCTAATTCATGAATACTGCCTTGAAATGTTTTTTTGATCTTTTAAGTTAGACTCAAAATCTGATCGCGACAATTCTTAAGATACAAAAAATGGTAGAAAAGTATGAATAATTGAATTCTATTGGTAACTCAAGAGTTACTTACTTGGTTTCCAATTCAAATTTAAGAGCTTGGTTTTTGCCAAATTCATATTCGACTTTTCTGATTTCCAACAATCGCTCATCAATGGGTTTCATTTCTTCATCGAATTTAGTGCATTAACCATGGATGGCAGTTAATTTGTCGCGAGCATTCTGAAGATCGATGTTTTTGTCTTCCAATTGCTTCTTCAAATGACTGAGTTACTTGCAAGTTGGGATCTGGAAATAAAAAAAAATTCACTGAACTCTACAGTTTCCTTTTCAAGAAACTTTTACTTACCCTTGACTTTAAGCTCTACCATTTGATCTTTTCGCATTTTCATATATTTCTCAATTGCTTTGATGTATTCTGTGATCCCGAATATACCGTCGAACTTTTCTTTCTTGGCCTGATCTAGAGGCCAGCTGGATTCTTCTTTATGGCAGAAGATCACATTATTGGTGATTGCCTTGGAAACACCTGCGAAACTTTCTCATTGGAGTGCAAGTCTTAAATTTTAATCATTACACAGGTTTACCCATTACGGCAATATCAACATCGATACATCTCCAGCTTATGGATCCATTTCCTTGTGTGAAAGCAGTCTTATGGATCCATTTCCTTGTGTGAAAGCAGTCTAATGGTTCCATCCAATGTTTCGAAGGAAAGTTTACCTCCTTTATGGTACAACTTCATGGCACGAGTTACAGACTGTTGCTCACCGCGAATGTTTTGGACCTGATAATGAAGAATGAAGAGGAATCTTAAGAAATTTGCAAATGCCACTGCTTTGTTGCTAGAAGTTTTAAGCTTTAAACATAAAAAAAAACACCAACTAATTAAAATTATTATAAATATCTAAAATTGAACTCCTTTTAGAAATTTATAAAAAAAAGTTCACGAAAATGGTAACAATTTATAATTATCATTATTGTATTAGGAATGCAAAAATTCATATTTAGTTTTTCAAATTTATTTTACACTTAAATTTCAAAAAAAAGGAAAAAATTCCTAACGAAAAAAGTTATTGGTAGGTAGGTATCTACAGGTAGGTCTACAATATAACATTTATTTTGTAAACTACCTGGAATCAAAAAATCGGAAATGAAAATTAAAATAGGTAATTAGGTAGGTACCTACCTGTTGGCACGTTTTGCAATTGGTTGATTTGAAAAAAATAAAATAAAAATTTAGATCTAGGTTTAGTTAAAACAATTTTTTTTAAATGTACACACCTACGTAGGTATGTATATATAAACCTACCTACCTACCTAGGTATGTATATATAAAAATGAAATTGACAGTCGACTCCGCATAACTGGAGCACCATAATTGCAGACCATTTGTTTCAGTAAAGCGGAGTTTTCAGTTAACCGAATACCAAACTTTGGATAGCTGAAACTTGTTTCAAATAAGCGGAGTTTTTTTTCAAAACAAATATTAAATTTCATTTAGCCTGAAAATAAAAAAAAAAAATGTAGGTATGATTTTTTGTGTCAAAATATGTATGTTCCTAATATGTAGTTATATTTCCATATGAAACAATTCAAACAACAAAGGTGTTTACATTTTTAATCACAAAACGAATATGAATATATAATAATTAGAAACAAAAAAATGGTCGTTTATAAGTGAAATATGTTCCTTTGAGGCACACAATTTTGTTTCAATTATCCCGAGATTGCAATTAAGCGGAGTTCAGTTATGCGAAGCAGTTTGTGTGAAAAATTCTTAAAAAAGCCTCCGGAATAAATGTCTTGTTTCATATAACCGATGTTCATGATCAGTTAAGCGGAGTTTGCTGTACCTACACCCAAGAATAAAAAACATTTTATTTGACAACTGAAACTTCGTTTCTTCTTTTTTTTAACAATATTTATATAGGTACCTACCTACAAACCTATGCGTACATACCTACCTTCACCTGAGTATAATTAAATTTTTAGTGCACTCGCCGTTTTGCAATTTATATTAATGTTCTCTCTCTGGTTGATTTGAAAAAATAAAAATGTAGGTACCTACCTAGGTACATACCTATGTACAATACATACCTAGGTAGCTTTAATTAAACGAACAATGTTGTAGGTATGTACGTAGGTACAGTTACATACCTAGCTTTATTTCAAAAATGTCTGGGCACAACTAAAACTTATAAAACCAACCTACTAGGATATCGCCCACTGGCTGAAATTCAACCACCACATTGACAGACTCTAGTGTCAAACAATTAAATCATATCTACCTATGTAGGTACATACCTATACCTACATGCCTGCTTGTATGATAAATTGTGAATTAAAAGTAGGTAAACAAATACAACCTACCTACCACCAAGCACTTACCTACCTCAACATTGCATAGAAATTCTCCCTTTTTTCATAACTTATTTTCATACCTACCTACATATAGTTATGCATTATGTATGGACCTTCCTATATTTGTCGGCATAATAAATTGTAAATTTCTTCAAAACATTTCAAGTCAAACTCAAATCATGCAAACAACATAAATATTAATAAAACCTACCATTCATAATTTATACGAATATTATCTACCTATGTAGATATTCCCGCAAAAAAATATGCTCAAAATCTTGCAACAAATTTCACGGAAAATAAGAAATCTTTGCAAGACAATTTAATATAAAAACTACCCTCAATAACATACGATTTCATATATACCTACAAATATACTTACACAACATGAACATATTTTTCTTTCCCGCATTAAAATCAACCCACCCTGGCTAATATAAGGATGTATACCTCACCGCATTATTATTTCCCACAAAAAAAAAAAACTATATTCCTTGCTTCAAGGTTGTTTACAACGACGACTTACATGTATGTATGTCCACTTCTCTTCTCGCATATAGCATAATCAGTAAATTAAGTAAAAAAAATAACCTTGCATTGCACATTCAATCAAAGAGGATACGAACATTTTTTTGCCATTCTCTTCACCTTTTTCTCATCATTGACGTTGAACAAAACCTTCGATTGGTAATCTCGCACTCCATTTGATTCTTACCAGAATCGAAAAAAATACACTCCTCTTGCTCTAACTACTTAGTTTCGATTCTCTGATAAATGGAAGTCTCCCAAAAATGGAAGTCTCCGCCGAGCTAAAGTGGCGCCACCAACGGAGCATTGTTGCACAAACAAATGTTGTCCATGATAGTACTATAGTTTTCATATACAAGGTTGGGATGAGATTTGAAGTGCTCGGGATGGGATTAGTCTTCGGACCAACTGTGCGGGTTGAAGTGAGTTAGTACCATGTGTCTGGGGTTGGTCTGGGTTGACACCGAAGAAAGAAGCCAACGGAAAAGAGCCTCCTGCACCTAAACGAAAAATCGAAAAAATACAGAGTATGTACGAAGATAGGCCATAAATAGGCCTAATATGGGTATGATTTTAAAGGTTGCCACATTCTCTAAAAGTAACTTGTTTTGAAAGTGGAGGGTGAGGTTATAAACTAAATTAAATACATATTTACGCTCAGCCATTGTATATAGAAACTATAGTACTATCATGGTGAATGTCGAATGGACTGCCATCTTCAGATCGATTGTGAAAGAATCTCATCGAATTTCACAGTGGAGAGAATTGAGTTTTGTGGAGAATTTTTAGTAAGAATAAGAAAGGAATACTATTATTTATAATAGTTGGAGTGAAATAGGTAGAATGAATGTTTTTTGTTAGGTTTACATTTTTTTGTCGATTACTTTGATTTGCAAAGGTGCAGATAATTAAAAAGTGTGAAAAAAAATTGGGAATTCTCCTTGGTTTGTTGGGTCTTGTGCGCTTAAAGAGGTGGGGGAAATCCCAAAAATGGATTTCTCCGTGAGCTGAAGTGGCGCCACCACAGGCAGTGGGTCGCCCTAAAATGTTTTGTCCATGATAGTACTATGATTTTCTTATACAATGCTTTAACTCAATTTACTCTATTCAATGCACGAACCATTCGCATCCATTAGTTAAAAATCTAATGGCTTCCCATGTTCCGGTAAAATGGAGTGTCTTACAGAATGTCTTTCCTCTTTCAAGTTTACCCATACCGAGAGTTTGTTTTTTTCTGAATACCTAGCGCTAAGATGTTTACACATCAAAAACCCTTAGTACTTTTGGAAATTTATAAATTTAATATAATTTCCATCCATTAGTTAAAAATCTAATGGCTTCCCATGTTCCGGTAAAATGGAGTGTCTTACAGAATGTCTTTCCTCTTTCAAGTTTACCCATACCGAGAGTTTGTTTTTTTCTGAATACCTAGCGCTAAGATGTTTACACATCAAAAACCCTAAGTACTTTTGGAAATTTATAAACTCTAAAAGGAAAACTTCAAATTTTCCAAAATCCGTGCAATATAAAAATAAGTCCTCTTCCTGTGATATAGATATAAGTAATTTATTTGCTGATTTTTTCCAACAAACATATAATTTGTGCAATCCTTAATACTGTGATAATTCAATCCGAAATCGATTTAACTGTGATACACCTAAGTTAAAGCTGACTGAAGCGGAAGTAATGCAATATATTGACGGCTTAAAAAGTACATATTCATTTGGTCCTGACAATACTCCGTCTATATTTGTTAAAAGTTGTAAGTCTTATATTTGTGCTGCGATTTTTTACATATTTAACTGTTCCCTATCTTCTGGTGTTTTTCCTGAACTGTGGAAGTCTTCGTTTATTTAACCTCTTGATAAGTGTGGAAATAAAAACAATGTTGAGAACTATCGAGGTATTGCAAAACTTTCATGCATACCAAATCATTTTGAAAACACAGTCTCCGAACATATTCAATTTTCCTGTAAATCATTAATCGTTTCTGAACAACATGGGTTTTATCTGCAAAAATTTACAACAACGAATCTTCTGGAATTCACAAATCAAATTAATTTAAATATACAAAATAAACTTCAAACTAATGTTTTTACGCTGATCTAAGTTAAGCATTCGATAGGGTCAGTCATTCTATACTTTTTCTTAAGTTAGAAATACATATATGGATTTCCAGAGTGGATAATTGGTTGGATCAAATCGTATTTAAGAAACCGTATACAATATGTATACAAGTTGTTCCGAAACAACAACAAGCCTCGGATATGGATGATTTTAAAGTTGACGACCCCAGCAAACGAAACAAGGACAATGAATTTCGGATCTGCACGTGGAACGTCCTGTCCTTATACAGAACACGTGCAGCCGAACAATTAGTGGAGAACCTGGACAGGCTAAAGGCTGACGTAACAGCCATCCAGGAAGTGCGATGGGATGGAGAGGGCATACGGAGACTGAAAACGTGTGACATCTACTACGGCGGGTGCTTGAAGGAACAGGGTCAGCGGCTCTTGGGTTGTGGTTTTGTGATAAGGGGAAGACTTAGGCAAGAAGTCTTGGGCTTCCGAAGTGTAAGCGAGCGCCTGGTCACAATCCGCATCAAAGGCAAATTTAAGAACATTTCGCTGATTTGTGTTCACGCCCCCCATGAAAGGAGAGAAGACTCAACCAAAGAAGCATTCTACGATCTCTTGGAGACAACGTATGATATGTGCCCGAAGTACGACGTGAAGATCATTCTTGGTGACTTCAACGCAAGATTCGGAAAGGAGGGCATCTTTGGTTCGATAGTCGGAGGACACAGCCTACACGACGAAACTTCCGGCAACGGACACAGGCTGGCAGACTTTGCGGCGGGGCGAAATGTCATCATCTCAAGCACCTACTTCCCACACCTCAATATACACAAGGGGACTTGGCGGTCGCGTGATCAAGTAACCGTCAACCAAATCGACCACGTTGCGATAGACGCGAGACATGCTTCCAGTATCTTGGACGTCCGAACGTTCCGAGGGGCCAACATTGACTCGGATCACTACCTGGTGGTAGCTAGACTACGTATGCGGATATCCATGACGCGACAACGCAGAGCAGATGCTGTGAAAAGATTCGATGTCGAGAAGCTTAAATCGCAAGAGACTGCCAGAACTTTTGCAGACCACGTAACTCTTAATCTCTCAGGAGGTCCGCTACCAGCATCAAGTGCAGAGGACCAGTGGGAACACTGTCAACAAGCCATTAGAAGTGCCGCCTCTGATGTGCTGGGTTTCACTAGGCGAATACAACGAAACCCCTGGTTCGATGAGGAGTGCCGGCTAGCGCATGCAGCTAAGGACGAGGCCTACCAGGCAATGCTGCAGACTCGAACAAGAGCTGCTGAGAGAGTGGCCCGGGAGCTCTACGGGCTGAAACGAAAAGAGGAACGCCGACTTCTCAGGAGGAAAAAGAGAGAGCACGAGAAGCGGGCGGTAGAGTCTATTGAGGGTTGTAGCGGTAGGGGAGATGTTCGAAAATTTTATCAGAGGGTGAAGCGATCCACCCAAGGATTCAAGGCTAGAACGGAAGCCTGCCGAGATGAGAGTGGGAATATGGTAGTAGACACACAGTCAGTGCTGAGGATCTGGAAAGAACACTTCTCTAGACTGCTTAATGGCGAAGACAGCCAAGATGCCGCTAATAGGCAGAACGCTCCATTCAACTTGGACGATGATGGCCAAGAGTTCCGTCCACCCGACCTAACCGAAGTTCGGCTGGCGATATCCAAACTTAAGTCGTACAAGGCTGCAGGTGCGGATGGCTTACAAGCCGAACTATTTAAATCAGCGGGAGATGAATTGGCTAGGAGCATACACCAGCTCATCTGCAAAATTTGGTCGGAGGAAAGTATGCCCGATGAATGGAACCTCGGTATAGTGTGCCCCATCCATAAAAAGGGAGATGTTCTGAAATGTACCAACTACAGAGGAATTAGTCTCCTAAACGTCGCTTATAAAATCTTGTCGGCCATCCTGTGTGACCGCTTAAAACCTTTTGTCAACGATCTGATCGGCCCTTATCAGTGCGGTTTTAGGCCAGGCAAGTCAACCGTCGATCAAATGTTCACACTCCGACAGATTTTAAGAAAAATCCCGGGAATTCCAGATCGATACACACCACCTTTTTATCGATTTTAAAGTCGCGTATGATAGCGTGAAAAGGGACGAATTATACAGAGCCATGTCGAGTCTCGGCATCCCTGCCAAACTCGTCCGCTTGTGCAGGATGACGATGGAGAAATCTCGCTGCTCCGTCAAAATTGGTTAGAACACCACCGATTCCTTTGATGTTGAGAAAGGATTGAGGCAAGGCGACGCGTTATCATGCAACCTATTCAACATCGTTCTTGAAGCCATTGTACGCAACGCACATGTCAACACCAGCGGTACAATCTATCAAAAGTCCGTTCAATTGCTTGCATATGCGGATGACATAGACATTGTCGGCAGAACGAAGCGAGCTGTGGCAGGGGCATTTGCGAGCATTGAATCGGAGGCGGCTAGAATGGGATTGGCGGTTAATGAGGACAAGACGAAGTATATGCTGTCATCGAGAGAGGAATCTCAACATCGTCGACTCGGGCAAAATATCACGATGGACAGATATAACTTCGAAGTTGTCAAGGACTTTGTCTACCTGGGCTCCACTATTACATCGCAGAATGACATCAGTGCAGAGATCAAGCGAAGAATTACTCTTGCCAACCGCTGTTTCTTCGGTCTAAGAAGGCATTTAAGTAGTAAGGCCCTCTCTCAGAGAACCAAGGAGACTTTATACAAAACCCTAATCATCCCGGTCCTGCTTTATGGGTCAGAAGCATGGACACTGAAAGATTCGGATAAAAATCTGCTAGGGTGCTTTGAGAGGAAGATTCTTCGTGTGATTTTCGGTCCGGTGTGTATCGAAGGAGTATGGAGGAGAAGATTCAACGACGAGCTATACGGGCTATACAGCGACGTTGACCTGGTCAAAAAGCTGAAAATACAGCGGCTTAGATGGCTGGGGCACGTGGAGCGTATGGACAGCAACGCACCTGCCCGACGAGTCTTCGAATCCAACCCCGATGGGGTACGCAGCAGAGGAAGAACCCGTAACAGGTGGCGCAATCAAGTGAATGACGACATCAAAGCACTCGGTGTGCGCAACTGGAAGCGGCTAGCTAGGGACAGAGCTGGCTGGAGGGGCTTGTTAGTTGAGGCCGAAGCCCATCCTGGGCTGTGAGCGCCATCAAAAGTAAGTAAGTAAGTAAGTAAGTATACAATATGTCTACTATAAAAACTGCCTATCTAAAATTATTAATGTTCTGTCCGGAGTTCCTCAAGGTAGTCATATTGGCCCACTTCTCTTCGTCCTGTTTGTTAATGACGTTGGTATGGACATTCTCTACTCAAAAATCCTTATCTTCGCAGACGACTTCAAACTGTTCTATAGCTTCTCGAATCCAAATGGATAACTGTTTCTGCAGGATGATATTGATAGAGCCTTTGAATTGTGTTCCAAATGGAATGGAACTCAATACTAAAAATTGCAAAGTCGTACACTAGGAGGAAACACCCTATAGATTCCTCGTATTATATTGATGAATACTTAGTTGATCGTGTGGATACATTTAACGATTTGGGAGTCTTATTTGATGCAAAACTGTCTTTTAACTACCACATTGACGTCATCACTAGTAAGGCAAGAAGCCGTCTTCTATTAATTAAGAGGTTTTCTAAAGAATTAAAGGATCCTTACATATCGAAAACCCTTTATTGCGCTCTCGTCCGTCCCATCTTAGGGACCAGTTATAGCTATCATTGAAAACCATCATTGAAAAAGTTGTCTGTTGATTTTGAGACCCTTCGAAAGTTTAATCATTGAATATTTGAATGCAGAAATATAGCTTACGACTTCAAAATTATTTCACCTTCAAACAAAATTCATTTTGACCCATACCTTCCCCATAACGTAACTTTAAATTTTTTCAGTGATCACTGGTAAGGTAGTTCATCATTGAAAAATTAAAAGTTACGTTATGGGGAAGATATGGGTCAAAATTAATTTTTTTTGGAGGAGAAATAATTTTGAAGTCGTAAGCTATATTTCTGCATTAAAATATTCAATGTATAAACTTTCGAAGGTCCTCAAAATCAACAGCTAACTTTTTCAATGATGGTTTCTAATGATAGCTATAACTGGCACCTTACGAAAGGTATGTATGTATATACAAATAAAAAATAAAAACGCAGAGGCATGTGATTTTGTTTTGTGTTGAGCGATTTTTGATCAGGTACATAGGTAAATGAAATTTAAACTGTTTTATTTTACACATCTACAAAGGTCTTTGGATTTGAAAAAATCATTAGTGGGGAAGAATTAGAATTTAAATAAAGTCAACTGTCTTTAGGTTAGTCTAGTGAAATGGTGTTGTGGTCAGGAAAAAAATATAGAAGTTTTTTTCTCACTTGTGTTTTATGTTTTAGGGGTCGCTGAATCCGAATTTCAACTTTGCTACTTCCTACGGATATGGCTTCGCAGAAAAAAAACCTCAAAATTATCGACCTTTTTCAGGTTTTTGCCAAAAAGTCAACAAAAGATACACTTTTTGGATAAAATTACCTTCTAAACTTTATACCTAGAACATACAATTTTCGATACAAATTGCTTATAACTTTTTTTTTTGTAGAATTAACGGTTTGACCGGTAGAGTACGGTGAAAATAGACCAAAATTTCGTACTTTTTGGAAAACACAGTTCTCTCGTTAGATTTTTGATTGTAACTCAAAAACCATGCCTGTAATTGTAGAAAACCTAAGGTTCTGCTTAAACAACATTAAATTCTCTACAAGTTTGATACCTTCATGACTTAAATTGGCGAAAAAATGCACCGGCTAGAGCATGATGAAATTATATGTCATATTACAGGAAGCCACCAATAGGTTATTGATTATCTCATATAGAATGGAACTAAGACGTTCCAGGATTTTTGTTGTAAAAATCATTCAATGGCTAATTGAAGATGAAAAAAACCATGGAGCGTTTTCAAGAGAGAGGGCAAAATTTTGAGGAGTCCTTTGGGTTTATTTTGCATATAACTTGAAAACCAAGCTAAATTTCGAGAAAATTCCGAAAACATTTTTTGTAGAGAATAAAATTTACTATAGAATTGGCCTATTCAAAAAATTTTAAATACATTTTTAATGTGTTAAAATAAAAAAATCGATTTTCTTATTTTGTTTAGGTATCAATTCATATTTATATTGATATTGATGGCTAATTTGAATCCTCTCGAGCGGGGGTGGAAAATATCTAAATATGGGTTGATACCTAAAACCACGAATCAAGCTCCTTCACCAGATATTTTGGTTAGAAAAATTGCATGCGGATGCACAACCGGTTGTCACGGAAGCTGTGGTTGTTGAAAATTAGGACCAACGTGTTCTATGCAAAATATATGAGCACACAAAAAAATATAATAAAGTAAAGAGGGGAAAGAACTTTCTGTGATTTGCTATGAAAAGGCAAAGAGCTTCCTTGCCTTCTCACAGCACAGATAATAAAGTAAAAGAGGGAAAGAACTTTCTGTGCTTTACTATGAACAGACAAAGGCTTTCTTGCCTGCTGATCGTCAACCGGTCGTGAAGAAAATATGGGACATTTTTTTCTATGGGGATAAGACATAATTATATAATTTATTATTTGTGATACAAGTATGAAAATTATAAATAGTTATGATTAATTTATGTATATATTATTCAGAATAAAGTTTCCAACAAACAAAATTAAAATAAAACATGGTTCTAGAGTTGGGGAAACTTTTTAAATAATCATGTAATTGCGAATTGCGATTAGCTTCATTATTAGTTGGCGTGCCTTAAAGAGGTCGCTCGATATGCAATCAAGTCAACTTCAATTCGATGGTACTTTGTTGTTGAGTTTTTATTTTGACTCAAAGAATTACATTAATCTACAAGAGCGTACATATATAATTATTATTATCACCCCTATTACGAAAATCGTAGTATTAAATCGTATTCGGTCTGGGCTTATGGTTTCCTTAATGGTAAAATGTCTTCTTTTTGTTGCCAAGCTTTGTGCTCAGAATTTACGCATAGACATTGCGAAGCTGGTATTTAAACTTAACAATATCATCATCAAAAGACATGGCTAAGAGAACAATTTGTGTGCTTTTCGGAAAATGTTTGTTCTTTTCGTCACGCCATTTGATAATTATGATTTTTAGTTTAAATACCCGCATTGCAGTCTCTATTCTTAAATTCTCAAAATCTTTAAATCAAAAAAGATGATATTTTACCATTAAGGAAACCACAAGCCCAACATACGACCAAATATGACTTAATAATACGAATTTCGCAATTGGGGTGAATGTGTTTGTGAAAAATATTTGTAATTTTGTGTGAAACTTTGGAAAAATGAGATTTTCCTTTTTCGAAAATTAATTTATTTAACAGGGTTATTCTTGTTATTTTAAAAAGCACAAAAACTCTTTGAACTAAAGACTTAAGTGCTCATATTACTTCTTCAATAATGTTTCTATTGCCCGCAATCTGCCTTGTCATCAAAAAGCTAAGAGTGGCTTGCAATGAAAAAGTCATTTAAACCATGATCAAATAAACTGAAGGAAGTGGAAATGAAGGCAAAATTTCAAAGGTTTTGAATACGAATATTTTAATTTACAGTTAAGATAAAATTTCCATAACTATAGTATGCAATAATTTACTTAATTTGTTGTCAGCAACATTTTATAAAAATCATTTAAAAAAATAAAGTTCACTTGCAATTCCGTTTCCACCATAATAAGAGAGAAGCAATTTATTTGAAGATTGTTCAATACGTTATCCATACATAAAAATAGAAAAATTTAATAATCGGCAGCAGTATTTGACAAGTAATCCCTCCGACCAATATTAGAGGCCTGTTTGCTTTGAACGGCTTCCAATTTTGGACAATCGGTAATTCTGTGACCCAAACCACCACAGTAACTGCAACCGTGTGAATCGCCAAGATCCAAATATTTTTCCGATTCTGGACACAATTCAGCAAGGAATGGTGGTACCTGCTGTTTGGCTTCAATCAGCAAATGTTTCAGATCGAGCAGAACAGACTGTTCAGTAGTTTTGTTTACAAAAGTCGTAGATAAACCCCTGGTATTAGAGCGGCCTGTACGACCGATACGATGCACATAGTTCTCCACATCGTCTGGCATATCGTAGTTGATAACATGTTGTACATTGGGAAAGTCCAAACCTTTCGAAGCGACATCAGTGGCGACTAATACATCCTTATCTTCGTTTCGGAATGCTTCAACTGCCCGCGATCGCTCTTCTTGGTCTTTGCCACCATGAATTGCCACAGCCTCGACACCCTTTAGAAGGAGATACTCATGAATTGAATCAACGTCTTGTTTTTTCTCAGCAAATATTAATACTGGAGGTTCAGTTTTTTGTAAGCACTCAAGAAGGTACACAACTTTAGCTTCCTGCTTAACGTATTCAACTTCTTGGGTGACATTCATTGATGCAGCTCCAGCTCGTCCCACATTAATGGTAACTGGTTGCACTAATGCAGAACGAGCAAAATTTTGAATCTTTTTTGGCATAGTTGCCGAAAAGAGCAACGTTTGTCGTTGACCTTTGAAGAAGGAAAATATTGTACGAACATCTTCCTCGAAACCCATGTCAATCATACGATCGGCTTCGTCCATGCATAGATACCGGCACACATCAAGAGTTACGATTTTCTTGTCTAGCATATCCATTAATCGTCCTGGGGTCGCTACCATAATGTGAACACCTTTTGAAATAACGTCAGCCGCTTCAGAAACGGGCATCCCACCGATGGCGAGACAGCTTCTTATCTCTGGAAGGCTGCTTCCTCGGAGCTGCTGGCAGTAGTACTATAGAAGCGAAAAGGTACAAATTAATGTGGATTAAGTATTATCATTGTGATAATAAAAATCACTTTTTAAATTATTATAGTTTTAATGATTACTTAAGTACACTTTTAAGGAAACTCGGAAAATAAATAAAGGATAATATGAAGATGATAAAGTTCTACATATCGTTGCCCGTTGGTAGTAATGTAAATAAGAGCAAAAATTCAGAAATAATTTATTTGACAAATGACAACTAGGAAGGCTAGTATGGACTCTTATGAAATGCTTGAAGGAGTAGTGCCTACTTACCACGATAATATCATGTGTCTGCTTAGCCAATTCTCTAGATGGACATATAATCAACCCGTAGGGACCTTCATTTTTAATGAATGGAAGTCGCACCTCTTGCTCCAAAACAAACATAATCAAAGGCAATACAAAAACTAATGTCTTGCCGGAACCAGTAAAAGCAATTCCAATTAAATCTCTCCCTGCCAGAACTGTTGGGATTCCCTGAATTTGAATGGGTGAAGGTTTCTTGATATTTTTCTTATCCAACCCAGCCAGTATAAGTTTGTTGAACTTCATTTCCTTAAAACTACGAATAGGCGGTGGAATATCATTGCCTTCTACTAAGATGCGCAGTTTCCGACGGATAGCTTCACATTTCTCTTCGGACATGACCTGTATATATCGCGGAGGTTTCCAGCTGGTTTTGATAGGATCTGCATATTGAATACCCTTAGCCAATTCAGCAACACCCATCAGAGCTTTCTTCTCGGCTACAGATTCAAGAATTTTCTCCTCTTCCTTAAGTTGTTTTTCAACTGCACTGACTTTTTTTGCCTCCGCGATTTTCTTTAGTTCTGTGTGTTGATCGAGAAGACTGATGTTGTATTTGCGTCCCCAAATTTCTTCTTGGGTCTCTTCATCATTCTCGTTTTCACTGGATGACTTGTTGGGAGCATTAGCTTCAGCAGCTAGTTGTACAATCCGTCCTAATTTTATAAGTTGATTTTTCTTGCGTTCTTTTACGGGTACATAGGGAACATAGCTGTCATCTTCTTCAGAAGATTGTTTATCTTCCCGACGATAGCGTTTAATGGGTGGTTGGTTTTTATCAGACATTTAAATGAAAATAATTTAAATAATTTTAATAAAAAGGTTGAATACCAAAATTCGTTTGTTTACATCTGAATGGGGATTTTTACCAAATTGTAAAACTCAAAACTCACAGCCAAAATTTTGGGTTAATGACATTTGCGCGTTCTTTTTTTCTAACTAGTTCACCTTCATCGTTCTTTTAATAAGAAAAAGTTACTTTGAGTTTTCATTTTGGGGTTAGATTGTGTTTGCTTTTCGTCTTCCGATTTGAAATTGTTTTCAATTTTATAATAATTAATTATAAATTTAATTGTTTTATTATTGAATTTGATATTTGGAATTGTTTTCTGAATCGTTCACTTTTCATCGAAATTTTATTCATCCGCTTGGGTTAATTTTTTAATAAAAAAATGTGTGGCTCATAAAAAATTAACAAAAAAAGCAAAAACAAATTACAAATGTATTGTATTGCGATTCAATTTTATGCAAAAATGAAGTTGATAGTTATTTAATTTGTAGGAACCATGCATTTTTGGTATTATTAACGCAATCAAAATTTTGTCTTTTGTTTATTATTAATTATTTTTTTTTTCAACCCTTTCCCATTTTATTAACTTTGTCGTTCTTAAAAAAAAGAAACTTTTTTAATTTTGACATTGCTACTTTTGTTTTTGCCCATAGTTACAAAACAGAACGCACCACTAAACCAATTAACGCCAAGCACTCAAACGTCATTAACCCAAAATTTTGATTTGACGTTTAGAAGCTATGAGACAGAGATATATTGCTTTTTTTCTAAAAAGCCCTATGGGGATTTTTACCGAATTGTCAAACTCAAAACTGACAGCCAAAATTTTGGGTTAATGACATTTGTGCGTTCTTTTTTTTTCTAACTAGTTCAATTGTTTTCAATTTTATAATAATTAATTATAAATTTAATTGTTTTATTATTGAATTTGATATTTGGAATTGTTTTCTGAATAGTTCACTTTTCATCGAAATTTTATTAATCCGCTTGGGTTAATTTTTTAATAAAGAAATGTGTGGCTCATAAAAAATTAACAAAAAAAGCAAAAACAAATTACAAATGTTTTGTATTGCGATTCAATTTCATGCAAAAATGAAGTTGATAGTTATTTAATTTGTAGGAACCATGCATTTTTGGTAGTGAATTATTTATCAATAAATTTAACGCAATCAAAATTTTGTCTTTTGTTTATTATTAATTATTTTTTTTTTCAACCCCTTCCCATTTTATTAACTTTGTCGTTCTTAAAAAAAGAAACTTTTTTAATTTTGACATTGCTACTTTTGTTTTTGACCATAGTTACAAGAAAGAACGCACCACTAAACCAATTAACGCCAAGCACTCAAACGTCATTAACCCAAAATTTTGATTTGACGTTTAGAAGCTATGAGACAGAGATATATTGCTTTTTTTCTAAAAAGCCCTATTCGGCTTATCTCAGAAACGTCAGTGGCTAAAAAAAAAAAAAACAGAAAAAAAAAACTCTAAATCAGCGTTGCCACAATTTTACAACTGTAACAAAAGTGTTACACTATTTTTAAATTTTATTTCGTTGTTACAATAGGGGTATTCATGCGAAACGCGGAAAACCCATAGAAAGCTTATAAGCAGTAGACTTTTATATCGGTAGAAATGAACTGTCAAAATTTGTATGGAAAAAATAATTTGCAAAACATAGAATGAGGATAGGAAGAGGAATAAAAGCTGGTAGTAAGAAGGGGAGGAGTATATTTTGTTGATTCTGACAGTTGCTGACAACAATTTTTTGTTTAGAAGCTATGAGATTTTTACAGAATTGTCAAACTCAAAACTGACAGCCAAAATTTTGGGTTAATTTGTGCGTTCTTTTTTTTTTCTAACTAGTTCACCTTCATCGTTCTTTTAATAAGAAAAAGTTACTTTGCGTTTTCATTTTGGGGTTAGATTGTGTTTGCTTTTCGTCTTCCGATTTGGAATTGTTTTCAATTTTATAATAATTAATTATAAATTTAATTGTTTTATTATTGAATTTGATATTTGGAATTGTTTTCTGAATAGTTCACTTTTCATCGAAATTTTATTCATCCGCTTGGGTTAATTTTTTAATAAAGAAATGTGTGGCTCATAAAAAATTAACAAAAAAAGCAAAAACAAATTACAAATGTTTTGTATTGCGATTCAATTTCATGCAAAAATGAAGTTGATAGTTATTTAATTTGTAGGAACCATGCATTTTTGGTAGTGAATTATTTATCAATAAATTTAACGCAATCAAAATTTTGTCTTTTGTTTATTATTAATTATTTTTTTTTTCAACCCCTTCCCATTTTATTAACTTTGTCGTTCTTAAAAAAAGAAACTTTTTTAATTTTGACATTGCTACTTTTGTTTTTGACCATAGTTACAAGAAAGAACGCACCACTAAACCAATTAACGCCAAGCACTCAAACGTCATTAACCCAAAATTTTGATTTGACGTTTAGAAGCTATGAGACAGAGATATATTGCTTTTTTTCTAAAAAGCCCTATTCGGCTTATCTCAGAAACGTCAGTGGCTAAAAAAAAACAAAACAGAAAAAAAAAACTCTAAATCAGCGTTGCCACAATTTTACAACTGTAACAAAAGTGTTACACTATTTTTAAATTTTATTTCGTTGTTACAATAGGGGTATTCATGCGAAACGCGGAAAACCCATAGAAAGCTTATAAGCAGTAGACTTTTATATCGGTAGAAATGAACTGTCAAAATTTGTATGGAAAAAATAATTTGCAAAACATAGAATTTTGTATCCACAAAGTTGAAGCGAGAAGCGTAGAAATTAAAACGAGCCGAAATCTTGTAACCCATATATTTATACTAAGGACACACATGGGGTTTACATACTATAGTTCAGATACTATGGTATTGACGATACCATGATGGGTGACACACATCCTCGTATAGTTTCAATTGGCAGATCTTCATTTTTGATATTTGTCAACATGTTTGCTGTCAATAATTAATTATACTTACAAAATAATAAAATGAAATAATTGTTATTGTTTATCTTCTTCTAATTGAGAATCATATATGAATATTTTTCTTTTTTTGTTATTCATTTTGGTTTTGTTTCATTTTTGTTTCAAAGTTTTGACCTTTACATATTGAATTCGATTTTTAAATTTATAAAACACAAACAAAAATTTTGTTCCTTGTCAAAACTGTAGTTCACGTACTCGTCACTTTTAGAGAAACGCGCTAGTATCGTTAAAGGCAACGTATACTACGGTAAAAACCCAAGTTTTAATACCATGCTGATACTAGTTTGCTCTCGTGGTATAAGGATAGTATAACAGGACAAACTAGTGGTATAAGCGAATACCATAGTATCCGTTCCACCAGTGTGTCACGGGTATTAAAGGCTCTTCCAAACCAATGCGAAACATTCGTTGTAGCGAAGAAACATTCGTATTTCAAATTACATGGTGATATATGAGAGCATGTTTCTCCGTCGCGTTGGTGTGGGCACTCTCATATATCACCATGTAAATAAATTTTGGCATGCGAATGTTTTTTCGCCGCAACGAATGTTCCGCATAGGTTTGGGAGAGCCTTAAAGCTCCAACTTGATCGCTCAATTTGGCATAATAAACACTGCAAGAAATGTATTCATCAGTTAAAAACTAAAGTTAAAAAAGTATAGTGGTAACGCTGGTCCGTTGATTTAGATTTGTTTTCTTTAATTTTTTTTGTAACGAACTGTCAAAATTAGAAAGAGAAAAGACAGAGATAAATCTGCAAAAAACCGAATTTTCTACAGATATTTTGCACTATCCTTTGTATATAAAAACTATAGTACTATCTTTGTATATAAAAACTATAGTACTATTATGGAATCGATTTTTCTGTTACTGGGAGTGTTCTCGTGAGGGCGCAAACATCGTGCCACGTTGGTTTGGAGAGATGTGAATGAGGATAGGAAGAGGAATAAAAGCTGGTAGTAAGAAGGGGAGGAGTATATTTTGTTGATTCTGACAGTTGCTGACAACAATTTTTTGTTTAGAAGCTATGAGATTTTTACAGAATTGTCAAACTCAAAACTGACAGCCAAAATTTTGGGTTAATTTGTGCGTTCTTTTTTTTTCTAACTAGTTCACCTTCATCGTTCTTTTAATAAGAAAAAGTTACTTTGCGTTTTCATTTTGGGGTTAGATTGTGTTTGCTTTTCGTCTTCCGATTTGGAATTGTTTTCAATTTTATAATAATTAATTATAAATTTAATTGTTTTATTATTGAATTTGATATTTGGAATTGTTTTCTGAATAGTTCACTTTTCATCGAAATTTTATTCATCCGCTTGGGTTAATTTTTTAATAAAGAAATGTGTGGCTCATAAAAAATTAACAAAAAAAGCAAAAACAAATTACAAATGTTTTGTATTGCGATTCAATTTCATGCAAAAATGAAGTTGATAGTTATTTAATTTGTAGGAACCATGCATTTTTGGTAGTGAATTATTTATCAATAAATTTAACGCAATCAAAATTTTGTCTTTTGTTTATTATTAATTATTTTTTTTTTCAACCCCTTCCCATTTTATTAACTTTGTCGTTCTTAAAAAAAGAAACTTTTTTAATTTTGACATTGCTACTTTTGTTTTTGACCATAGTTACAAGAAAGAACGCACCACTAAACCAATTAACGCCAAGCACTCAAACGTCATTAACCCAAAATTTTGATTTGACGTTTAGAAGCTATGAGACAGAGATATATTGCTTTTTTTCTAAAAAGCCCTATTCGGCTTATCTCAGAAACGTCAGTGGCTAAAAAAAAACAAAACAGAAAAAAAAAACTCTAAATCAGCGTTGCCACAATTTTACAACTGTAACAAAAGTGTTACACTATTTTTAAATTTTATTTCGTTGTTACAATAGGGGTATTCATGCGAAACGCGGAAAACCCATAGAAAGCTTATAAGCAGTAGACTTTTATATCGGTAGAAATGAACTGTCAAAATTTGTATGGAAAAAATAATTTGCAAAACATAGAATTTTGTATCCACAAATTTGAAGCGAGAAGCGTAGAAATTAAAACGAGCCGAAATCTTGTAACCCATATATTTATACTAAGGACACACATGGGGTTTACATACTATAGTTCAGATACTATGGTATTGACGATACCATGATGGGTGACACACATCCTCGTATAGTTTCAATTGGCAGATCTTCATTTTTGATATTTGTCAACATGTTTGCTGTCAATAATTAATTATACTTACAAAATAATAAAATGAAATAATTGTTATTGTTTATCTTCTTCTAATTGAGAATCATATATGAATATTTTTCTTTTTTTGTTATTCATTTTGGTTTTGTTTCATTTTTGTTTCAAAGTTTTGACCTTTACATATTGAATTCGATTTTTAAATTTATAAAACACAAACAAAAATTTTGTTCCTTGTCAAAATTGTAGTTCACGTACTCGTCACTTTTAGAGAAACGCGCTAGTATCGTTAAAGGCAACGTATACTACGGTAAAAACCCAAGTTTTAATACCATGCTGATACTAGTTTGCTCTCGTGGTATAAGGATAGTATAACAGGACAAACTAGTGGTATAAGCGAATACCATAGTATCCGTTCCACCAGTGTGTCACGGGTATTAAAGGCTCT
This sequence comes from Melangyna quadrimaculata, assembly GCA_949320155.1. Taxonomy (NCBI): domain Eukaryota; kingdom Metazoa; phylum Arthropoda; class Insecta; order Diptera; family Syrphidae; genus Melangyna; species Melangyna quadrimaculata. The sequence continues at coordinate 365,349,821 of OX439483.1, forward strand.
TCCAAACCAATGCGAAACATTCGTTGTAGCGAAGAAACATTCGTATTTCAAATTACATGGTGATATATGAGAGCATGTTTCTCCGCCGCGTTGGTGTGGGCACTCTCATATATCACCATGTAAATAAATTTTGGCATGCGAATGTTTTTTCGCCGCAACGAATGTTCCGCATAGGTTTGGGAGAGCCTTAAAGCTCCAACTTGATCGCTCAATTTGGCATAATAAACACTGCAAGAAATGTATTCATCAGTTAAAAACTAAAGTTAAAAAAGTATAGTGGTAACGCTGGTCCGTTGATTTAGATTTGTTTTCTTTAATTTTTTTTGTAACGAATTGTCAAAATTAGAAAGAGAAAAGACAGAGATAAATCTGCAAAAAAACGAATTTTCTACAGATATTTTGCACTATCCTTTGTATATAAAAACTATAGTACTATCTTTGTATATAAAAACTATAGGACTATTATGGAATCGATTTTTCTGTTACTGGGAGTGTTCTCGTGAGGGCGCAAACATCGTGCCACGTTGGTTTGGAGAGATGTGAATGAGGATAGGAAGAGGAATAAAAGCTGGTAGTAAGAAGGGGAGGAGTATATTTTGTTGATTCTGACAGTTGCTGACAACAATTTTTTGTTTAGAAGCTATGAGATTTTTACAGAATTGTCAAACTCAAAACTGACAGCCAAAATTTTGGGTTAATTTGTGCGTTCTTTTTTTTTCTAACTAGTTCACCTTCATCGTTCTTTTAATAAGAAAAAGTTACTTTGCGTTTTCATTTTGGGGTTAGATTGTGTTTACTTTTCGTCTTCCGATTTGGAATTGTTTTCAATTTTATAATAATTAATTATAAATTTAATTGTTTTATTATTGAATTTGATATTTGGAATTGTTTTCTGAATAGTTCACTTTTCATCGAAATTTTATTCATCCGCTTGGGTTAATTTTTTAATAAAGAAATGTGTGGCTCATAAAAAATTAACAAAAAAAGCAAAAACAAATTACAAATGTTTTGTATTGCGATTCAATTTCATGCAAAAATGAAGTTGATAGTTATTTAATTTGTAGGAACCATGCATTTTTGGTAGTGAATTATTTATCAATAAATTTAACGCAATCAAAATTTTGTCTTTTGTTTATTATTAATTATTTTTTTTTTCAACCCCTTCCCATTTTATTAACTTTGTCGTTCTTAAAAAAAGAAACTTTTTTAATTTTGACATTGCTACTTTTGTTTTTGACCATAGTTACAAGAAAGAACGCACCACTAAACCAATTAACGCCAAGCACTCAAACGTCATTAACCCAAAATTTTGATTTGACGTTTAGAAGCTATGAGACAGAGATATATTGCTTTTTTTCTAAAAAGCCCTATTCGGCTTATCTCAGAAACGTCAGTGGCTAAAAAAAAACAAAACAGAAAAAAAAACTCTAAATCAGCGTTGCCACAATTTTACAACTGTAACAAAAGTGTTACACTATTTTTAAATTTTATTTCGTTGTTACAATAGGGGTATTCATGCGAAACGCGGAAAACCCATAGAAAGCTTATAAGCAGTAGACTTTTATATCGGTAGAAATGAACTGTCAAAATTTGTATGGAAAAAATAATTTGCAAAACATAGAATTTTGTATCCACAAATTTGAAGCGAGAAGCGTAGAAATTAAAACGAGCCGAAATCTTGTAACCCATATATTTATACTAAGGACACACATGGGGTTTACATACTATAGTTCAGATACTATGGTATTGACGATACCATGATGGGTGACACACATCCTCGTATAGTTTCAATTGGCAGATCTTCATTTTTGATATTTGTCAACATGTTTGCTGTCAATAAATAATTATACTTACAAAATAATAAAATGAAATAATTGTTATTGTTTATCTTCTTCTAATTGAGAATCATATATGAATATTTTTCTTTTTTTGTTATTCATTTTGGTTTTGTTTCATTTTTGTTTCAAAGTTTTGACCTTTACATATTGAATTCGATTTTTAAATTTATAAAACACAAACAAAAATTTTTTTCCTTGTCAAAATTGTAGTTCACGTACTCGTCACTTTTAGAGAAACGCGCTAGTATCGTTAAAGGCAACGTATACTACGGTAAAAACCCAAGTTTTAATACCATGCTGATACTAGTTTGCTCTCGTGGTATAAGGATAGTATAACAGGACAAACTAGTGGTATAAGCGAATACCATAGTATCCGTTCCACCAGTGTGTCACGGGTATTAAAGGCTCTTCCAAACCAATGCGAAACATTCGTTGTAGCGAAGAAACATTCGTATTTCAAATTACATGGTGATATATGAGAGCATGTTTCTCCGCCGCGTTGGTGTGGGCACTCTCATATATCACCATGTAAATAAATTTTGGCATGCGAATGTTTTTTCGCCGCAACGAATGTTCCGCATAGGTTTGGGAGAGCCTTAAAGCTCCAACTTGATCGCTCAATTTGGCATAATAAACACTGCAAGAAATGTATTCATCAGTTAAAAACTAAAGTTAAAAAAGTATAGTGGTAACGCTGGTCCGTTGATTTAGATTTGTTTTCTTTAATTTTTTTTGTAACGAACTGTCAAAATTAGAAAGAGAAAAGACAGAGATAAATCTGCAAAAAACCGAATTTTCTACAGATATTTTGCACTATCCTTTGTATATAAAAACTATAGTACTATCTTTGTATATAAAAACTATAGTACTATTATGGAATCGATTTTTCTGTTACTCGGAGTGTTCTCGTGGGGGCGCAAACATCGTGCCACGTTGGTTTGGAGAGATGTGAATGAGGATAGGAAGAGGAATAAAAGCTGGTAGTAAGAAGGGGAAGAGTATATTTTGTTGATTCTGACAGTTGCTGACAACAATTTTTTGTTTAGAAGCTATGAGATTTTTACAGAATTGTCAAACTCAAAACTGACAGCCAAAATTTTGGGTTAATTTGTGCGTTCTTTTTTTTCTAACTAGTTCACCTTCATCGTTCTTTTAATAAGAAAAAGTTACTTTGCGTTTTCATTTTGGGGTTAGATTGTGTTTGCTTTTCGTCTTCCGATTTGGAATTGTTTTCAATTTTATAATAATTAATTATAAATTTAATTGTTTTATTATTGAATTTGATATTTGGAATTGTTTTCTGAATAGTTCACTTTTCATCGAAATTTTATTCATCCGCTTGGGTTAATTTTTTAATAAAGAAATGTGTGGCTCATAAAAAATTAACAAAAAAAGCAAAAACAAATTACAAATGTTTTGTATTGCGATTCAATTTCATGCAAAAATGAAGTTGATAGTTATTTAATTTGTAGGAACCATGCATTTTTGGTAGTGAATTATTTATCAATAAATTTAACGCAATCAAAATTTTGTCTTTTGTTTATTATTAATTATTTTTTTTTTCAACCCCTTCCCATTTTATTAACTTTGTCGTTCTTAAAAAAAGAAACTTTTTTAATTTTGACATTGCTACTTTTGTTTTTGACCATAGTTACAAGAAAGAACGCACCACTAAACCAATTAACGCCAAGCACTCAAACGTCATTAACCCAAAATTTTGATTTGACGTTTAGAAGCTATGAGACAGAGATATATTGCTTTTTTTCTAAAAAGCCCTATTCGGCTTATCTCAGAAACGTCAGTGGCTAAAAAAAAACAAAACAGAAAAAAAAACTCTAAATCAGCGTTGCCACAATTTTACAACTGTAACAAAAGTGTTACACTATTTTTAAATTTTATTTCGTTGTTACAATAGGGGTATTCATGCGAAACGCGGAAAACCCATAGAAAGCTTATAAGCAGTAGACTTTTATATCGGTAGAAATGAACTGTCAAAATTTGTATGGAAAAAATAATTTGCAAAACATAGAATTTTGTATCCACAAATTTGAAGCGAGAAGCGTAGAAATTAAAACGAGCCGAAATCTTGTAACCCATATATTTATACTAAGGACACACATGGGGTTTACATACTATAGTTCAGATACTATGGTATTGACGATACCATGATGGGTGACACACATCCTCGTATAGTTTCAATTGGCAGATCTTCATTTTTGATATTTGTCAACATGTTTGCTGTCAATAATTAATTATACTTACAAAATAATAAAATGAAATAATTGTTATTGTTTATCTTCTTCTAATTGAGAATCATATATGAATATTTTTCTTTTTTTGTTATTCATTTTGGTTTTGTTTCATTTTTGTTTCAAAGTTTTGACCTTTACATATTGAATTCGATTTTTAAATTTATAAAACACAAACAAAAATTTTGTTCCTTGTCAAAATTGTAGTTCACGTACTCGTCACTTTTAGAGAAACGCGCTAGTATCGTTAAAGGCAACGTATACTACGGTAAAAACCCAAGTTTTAATACCATGCTGATACTAGTTTGCTCTCGTGGTATAAGGATAGTATAACAGGACAAACTAGTGGTATAAGCGAATACCATAGTATCCGTTCCACCAGTGTGTCACGGGTATAAAAGGCTCTTCCAAACCAATGCGAAACATTCGTTGTAGCGAAGAAACATTCGTATTTCAAATTACATGGTGATATATGAGAGCATGTTTCTCCGCCGCGTTGGTGTGGGCACTCTCATATATCACCATGTAAATAAATTTTGGCATGCGAATGTTTTTTTTTTTGCCGCAACGAATGTTCCGCATAGGTTTGGGAGAGCCTTAAAGCTCCAACTTGATCGCTCAATTTGGCATAATAAACACTGCAAGAAATGTATTCATCAGTTAAAAACTAAAGTTAAAAAAGTATAGTGGTAACGCTGGTCCGTTGATTTAGATTTGTTTTCTTTAATTTTTTTTGTAACGAACTGTCAAAATTAGAAAGAGAAAAGACAGAGATAAATCTGCAAAAAACCGAATTTTCTACAGATATTTTGCACTATCCTTTGTATATAAAAACTATAGTACTATCTTTGTATATAAAAACTATAGTACTATTATGGAATCGATTTTTCTGTTACTGGGAGTGTTCTCGTGAGGGCGCAAACATCGTGCCACGTTGGTTTGGAGAGATGTGAATGAGGATAGGAAGAGGAATAAAAGCTGGTAGTAAGAAGGGGAGGAGTATATTTTGTTGATTCTGACAGTTGCTGACAACAATTTTTTGTTTAGAAGCTATGAGATTTTTACAGAATTGTCAAACTCAAAACTGACAGCCAAAATTTTGGGTTAATTTGTGCGTTCTTTTTTTTTCTAACTAGTTCACCTTCATCGTTCTTTTAATAAGAAAAAGTTACTTTGCGTTTTCATTTTGGGGTTAGATTGTGTTTGCTTTTCGTCTTCCGATTTGGAATTGTTTTCAATTTTATAATAATTAATTATAAATTTAATTGTTTTATTATTGAATTTGATATTTGGAATTGTTTTCTGAATAGTTCACTTTTCATCGAAATTTTATTCATCCGCTTGGGTTAATTTTTTAATAAAGAAATGTGTGGCTCATAAAAAATTAACAAAAAAAGCAAAAACAAATTACAAATGTTTTGTATTGCGATTCAATTTCATGCAAAAATGAAGTTGATAGTTATTTAATTTGTAGGAACCATGCATTTTTGGTAGTGAATTATTTATCAATTAATTTAACGCAATCAAAATTTTGTCTTTTGTTTATTATTAATTATTTTTTTTTTCAATACCTTCCCATTTTATTAACTTTTTCGTTCTTAAAAAAAGAAACTTTTTTAATTTTGACATTGCTACTTTTGTTTTTGACCATAGTTACAGGAAAGAACGCACCACTAAACCAATTAACGCCAAGCACTCAAACGTCATTAACCCAAAATTTTGATTTGACGTTTAGAAGCTATGAGACAGAGATATATTGCTTTTTTTCTAAAAAGCCCTATTCGGCTTATCTCAGAAACGTCAGTGGCTAAAAAAAAACAAAACAGAAAAAAAAACTCTAAATCAGCGTTGCCACAATTTTACAACTGTAACAAAAGTGTTACACTATTTTTAAATTTTATTTCGTTGTTACAATAGGGGTATTCATGCGAAACGCGGAAAACCCATAGAAAGCTTATAAGCAGTAGACTTTTATATCGGTAGAAATGAACTGTCAAAATTTGTATGGAAAAAATAATTTGCAAAACATAGAATTTTGTATCCACAAATTTGAAGCGAGAAGCGTAGAAATTAAAACGAGCCGAAATCTTGTAACCCATATATTTATACTAAGGACACACATGGGGTTTACATACTATAGTTCAGATACTATGGTATTGACGATACCATGATGGGTGACACACATCCTCGTATAGTTTCAATTGGCAGATCTTCATTTTTGATATTTGTCAACATGTTTGCTGTCAATAATTAATTATACTTACAAAATAATAAAATGAAATAATTGTTATTGTTTATCTTCTTCTAATTGAGAATCATATATGAATATTTTTCTTTTTTTGTTATTCATTTTGGTTTTGTTTCATTTTTTTTTCAAAGTTTTGACCTTTACATATTGAATTCGATTTTTAAATTTATAAAACACAAACAAAAATTTTGTTCCTTGTCAAAATTGTAGTTCACGTACTCGTCACTTTTAGAGAAACGCGCTAGTATCGTTAAAGGCAACGTATACTACGGTAAAAACCCAAGTTTTAATACCATGCTGATACTAGTTTGCTCTCGTGGTATAAGGATAGTATAACAGGACAAACTAGTGGTATAAGCGAATACCATAGTATCCGTTCCACCAGTATGTCACGGGTATTAAAGGCTCTTCCAAACCAATGCGAAACATTCGTTGTAGCGAAGAAACATTCGTATTTCAAATTACATGGTGATATATGAGAGCATGTTTCTCCGCCGCGTTGGTGTGGGTACTCTCATATATCACCATGTAAATAAATTTTGACATGCGAATGTTTTTTCGCCGCAACGAATGTTCCGCATTGGTTTGGGAGAGCCTTAAAGCTCCAACTTGATCGCTCAATATGGCATAATAAACACTGCAAGAAATGTATTCATCAGTTAAAAACTAAAGTTAAAAAAGTATAGTGGTAACGCTGGTCCGTTGATTTAGATTTGTTTTCTTTAATTTTTTTTGTAACGAACTGTCAAAATTAGAAAGAGAAAAGACAGAGATAAATCTGCAAAAAACCGAATTTCCTACAGATATTTTGCACTATCCTTTGTATATAAAAACTATAGTACTATCTTTGTATATAAAAACTATAGTACTATTATGGAATCGATTTTTCTGTTACTGGGAGTGTTCTCTTGAGGGCGCAAACATCGTGCCACGTTGGTTTGGAGAGATGTGAATGAGGATAGGAAGAGGAATAAAAGCTGGTAGTAAGAAGGGGAGGAGTATATTTTGTTGATTCTGACAGTTGCTGACAACAATTACCTGGTGTGAGTGAGATAGTTTTTCGTCATGGCAACGAAGGGGATTATTCGCACAAAATGAAAAAAATGTTCTCGTTGTCATGGTGCATTGTACAACAGTATCGTTTTTTGTTTGAATTTGAATTAGCAAACAGATTTTTTTGTTGTTTTCTATCAAAGTCTATGATATTACACAATATACATACATATGTCTATAGATAGGTTAATTATGATTTGATTTGCTTCGAATTTGTTGAAAATTTTCAATTTCAGCTGAAAATCATATTATCAAGACTACACCGTTGCTAATTTTCACAATTCCTAGGCAAACATAGTCTTACAACGATGCTATATTTCTTTATGAGGCTTTTAAGAACAAACATTTTTTTTTCGAAAAAAAAAAAATCAAGAAACATGAGGTTTATTTTTTTGGAAAAAAAATCTAGAAAAAAAACACTTTAAAAGTAATTTTTGTACAGGTAAATTTATCAAAAGTTTGCTTACTTTAAATGTAAAGAAATTTTGATAAAATTTAAAAAAGAATAACCTTTTACCTTAAAAAAAACTTTTTAAGGTAAACAAAACTCGAAAATATTAAAAAAAAAAACAATTTAAATAAAAATTTTGGGAAAATTTAAAAAAATAAATATTTTTTTACCTTTAAAGAATACCTACTTAAGATAAAAATTTAAAAAAAACTATTTTACCTAAAAAAAATATTTTTAAGAGTAGAGAAATTTAAAAAATAAATTAATAATTAAAAATGGAAAAAATTTAAAAAAAAGTATTTAATTGTAAAAAATTAAATCTTTTTACTTTTAAAAAATACTTAAGATAAAACAAATTGAAAACAAATTAAAAAAATCTATTTTACCTTTAAAAAAAAGTATTTTTAAAGGTAGAGACATTTTGGCGAAATTTAAAAAATAAATATCTTTTTATCTTTAAAAGAAAATAAGATAAAACCAATTGAAAAAATTAAAAAAAAAATATTTTATCTATATGTTTTTAAAAGAGAAATTTTAGTAAATTTTAAAAAATAAATATCTTTTGTCTATTTAAGATAAGCACTTTGTTAATTTTTTAGTAAATTTTAATTTTACTTCTTAACGTTGTTTACTTTTTAACTTTGTTAAATTTTTACTTAACAAAATTCAAATTTCGTTTATGAAAATTGCATTAAGTAATTTTAATAAATTCGCATTCAAACTAAAGAAATTTTACTTTACGAAGTATTTTTTTTAATTCACGTAAAAAAAATCAATTTAGCTCACCTAGTTTAAAAATGCTTATTCAAATTTTCAAAAACCAAATCTCAACTTTATGAAATAATATTGAAAAATTCACGTGAAAAATTCAATTGTGAATATTTTAACAATAACTATTAGGCAATGTTCAAATTTCGGTTATGAAAATTGTATGAAGTAATTTCAATAAATTCGCATTTTGTAAGGTGTTTGAAATGAAATTTGAACTTTATTAAGTAATTTTTAAAAAATTCACGTGAGAAAATCAAATTAAGTATTCTTTTTTCAAAATTCCCGTGAAAATTTAGACACTACTTACTCAACACAAAAATTTCCAAATCTTGTTTTTTTTTATTCCCGCGAAAAGTAGTGTGTGGAATTTTTAGTAGGTAGTTGGAAAATATGCAGATTAAATTTAATTTAAATCAAATTTTGTTTGTAAATTGTTTTTTAGAGAATTTTTAAAAATTACTTATTAAATTCAAATTTCATTTTTGAAACTTTTTTCGCACGAATTTTCACATGGTGAACTATAAAATTTTTAAAAATATTATAATCTAGGATATTTTTAAAAAATAATCTCATAAAGTTAGAACTTCACTTCTGGAAATGTTATAATTTCCACGTGAAAATTCCCCGTGAATTTTTAAACATAGCTTGTTTCATTTTTGAAAACTTTATAGAAATTATTTATAATACTTTAAAAATTCATTCTTGGACATTTTAAAATGATTGTGAGAAATCGTTAATTTTTTTAAGAAATAATAATTCTGCATCATTAGTTTTTTGAATTTCGAAAAAGTTTCATCAAGTTTTGAATTTAATATATGTAATATAAATTTGACGGGTCACTTACACACTTTACACACTTATTATGAAATTTTTCACCCCCCTCAATAATTTTTATACACAAATTTAGCCACATCGCATAGCTAAATTTTGAGATATTAACTTTAAATATCGGCCAATTAGAAATGAAGTTATGATTTTTCATATTAAAAATAATCGAATAAAAAAAATTTGAGATAACGGGTCTTTGTAGTGGTTGACGAATTTTTGAGAATGAACAAAGCGGAGCATTTCTATGGATTTTATTCGATTTTTTATGAATTTAAAAAAATCAATTGTGGCGCTAATATAGGAGGTATTCCATTGAGGTATTCCATTGAGAAAAAACCGAAAACCGAAATGTTGAAAACTATATAATATGAAATGAGTACTAAAGAATTTAAAAAGCGAGTGGGGATATCCACTCAAAAGTCGGTAGGAGTCGCGACTACCGGCGATGGCTTGGCCTCTAACGAGGAGAAGTCGCCAGTGACAATTAGTACACCTGGTATAACGAAGTGCGGAAGGTCTTGCGAGCCGACCACAATCCATGGAAAGACTGATAAGTCATCCGTGGGGGGTGAATCGGCTCGTGAGCTAGACGCTACTGCTGGCGAAGAGGGCTTTGTCCTCCCCGCCAGTAGTACAAATCCTTCGTGCTCGGGGGGACCCCCCGCGACCATTGGCAGTGCTGCTGCGAAAAACAGCTCCACTGCCGTTGGCCGTGGGGGTCTCTCTTCGGGTTCGTTGGCTAATGCCCACCGTAGTGGTAGTAGTGGCGTGACGTACGCTGCTGCTGCCATTACCACTGCCCGTAAACAAGCGAACTCCGGAGCGGGTGCCTTCTCCGTTACCGGACGAGGCAGACCGCAAAAGAGTTCGCAGAAGAGACTCCAAATTGTTGGAGGTCGGCGTGCGTTAGCAGGTTCTACCTCCACCGGATTGGGGCGAAAAAATGCACATGTGCTCAACTCCGGGTCGGGTGTCTCGCCCAGTAGTGCAGCCGTTAAAAGCTTTACTACTGGTAGGAACATACCGACCCCCGTTGCAAAGAAAGTGCTACAGCCCGTTGGAAGTGGGGCTATGAAAAATAGTTCTGCTTCCATCGGGATGGGGCTCAACAAAGCCACGCCCCCGCAGATGAGCTCGGAGACGGATATCACATCCGGCAGCGCGTCCGTGACTTACGGATCCAACACTGCTGGGGTGCTTAAGCCGCCTCCGTATTCACAGAAGAACCCCCAACCCGTTGGAAGCACGGCCGCTGACAACGGTCCTCCCTCCATCGGGATGGGGCTCAACACCCCCCCAGGGGCGGGTACTTCTGCCAGCAGCGCGTCCGTGACTTACGGATCCTCCACTGCTGGCCGAAGTATACCGCCCATGGGCTCAAGGAAGATACCACAACCCGTTGGTGGTAGGGTCATGAAAAATGGCTCTGCTTCCACCGAGTTGGGGTGGAACCAAATCAACCGTAAGGAGAGGCGGAATGCCGAGAGGATCGTGAAAGCTATCGGTGACATTCCGGTAGCGGATCGTGACTCGCGACAAACTGCCAAACTCCAATGGGCCATGAACATTATGGCTCTCAGAAAGACCAGCGGGGACTACACGTCAAAGCGTCAACGGTCCATCGGGAGCACCATCCCCGATCCCAAACGACCCAAGGTGCAAGGCACCGACAAATCACTTCACGTGAATAAAGGTCTGCCCTTTAGTGACGTACTAAAGGACAAAATTGTCATTGCAGTCATCGACAGAAGTAATGCAGATGGCAGGATCTCTCCTGAGAATTGGTTGAAGGTCATAGTGAAGCTCTCAGCTGGCTTCATGAGTTTAGTGAGGGAGCATCCCGGACCTCAACCAATCACAGACGATGCAGGCTGGCACCAAGGACGTGTTAAGCTCATCGCCTGTGCAGATCAGAGATCATGTGATCTGTTTAAGCTTGCTGTTAGCAGACTGGGAGAGGTCTGGCCAGGTGCTAGTCTCGAGGCTGTTGCTAGGGATGATATCCCCTGCAGGCCTAGAGCTCGTGCCTGGATCCCGATCGAACCAGCCAGCAAGGATGAAATACTCCAGATGATGCAGTACAGCAATCCAAGCCTACCTACAAAAGATTGGGTAGTCGCGAAGCTGGAAGAGATCAGGGGTTCCTTTAGATCTGCTATCATAGTAATCAACAAGGAATCTCTGGCTCCTCTGGTGTCGACCGAAAATGTGATTAGGTACGGCTTCCACAAAATCGCCTTGAAGGTTTTCAAAAAAGATGAGGAAGTTGCACAAGAAGCCCCTCCACAAAACCCCCAGGACATGACCATAGACGAAGACCCTGTCGTCGGCATCGAAACTCCAGAGATGGAGATAGATGACATTGACACTTCTCCGGCTATGGTATTGCCCAATCTGCCAACCGAAAGGAAGGCTCCTTCCGTCGACCTCTCCGACATGGAGAGCGTAGACTCCCCTATCAACGTTCTTCTAAGCGAGGAAGAACTTTTAAGATCTTCCTCTGAAGCCGAAGACGCTGACCAAACGGTGCTGGAGGTTGATCTGACCGACTGTGGTAACAATGCTGCAGCTGATTCAGATTAATCTCCAACACTGTATTATGGCTTCGGCCTCCCTTCTTCTCCGTCTGAACACAAGCGGAGAAGATATTGTCCTGATCCAGGAACCATGGATTGCTAACTCCAGTGTTCAAGGACTCAGGACTCCGGGCTATTACACGCTGCATGCGCCAGATAAAGGTGAACCTAGATCTTGCATAGTAGCTAAATGTAATACTAATGTATTTTTACTCCCTGAATATAGCGATCGAGATGTAACGGCCGTCAGATTACAAACCGAAAAAGGGTTGTACTGGATAGTGTCCGCCTATCTTGGCCATGACGATCTTGGCCCTCTCCCCAGTGTAAAGCTAAGGAGACTGATCGCTGATGCAGAACGGCAGAATATACGCCTAATTATCGGGTGCGACGCAAACGCGCACCATACAGTATGGGGGAGTTCGGATATTAACGACAGAGGTGAGTCTCTTTTCGATTATATTCTTACTACTAACCTACTTCTAAGTAATGTTGGAAACGTACCAACTTTTGTAACTAGAAATAGACAAGAAGTCTTAGATATCACTCTTGTCTCAGATATGGTTCATCAATCGATATTGGATTGGAAAGTATCTTCTGAGCACTCGTTCTCAGACCATAGATACATTCAATTCAGTCTAAATGATGAAACTGAAAAGCCTCCTTCCTTCCGGAACTACCGGAAAACAAATTGGCTCCTATATAGGGAAACTCTTAAAAAGTTAATCAAACCTGACCTTTTTAATCCTCCCCTGAACAAAACTGATCTCGATAATAAAGTCAAAGATCTAACAAATGCACTCAACAAATCAATGATCACTTCCTGTCCTCTAACTAAAATTAGGGGCAAAAAGAAACCTCATTGGTGGAAGCCAGGGCTCGAACCGCTCAGAAAAGAATGTAGGAAACTTTTCAACAGAGCTAAATACACCAGAGAGAGTTTAGATTGGGATATATATAAGAACTCGCTGAAAGTGTATAAAAAACAAATGAGGATAACTAAAAGAACTTCTTGGAGGAACTTCTGTGACAAAATAGAAGATTCTTCAGAAGCATCCAGACTTAGGAAAGTCCTCTCTACCAATCCAGGGATGCCAAGCTCTCTTAAAACAGCAGATGGCTCCTGGACCAAATCCTGTGAGGAATCACTAAATTTGCTACTTGATACTCACTTCCCAGGTAGCTCACAAATTGTCTCAAATACTGAATTCGCTCAGTCACATGACTTGGTCAATCAAATCCAAGGTCTGATTACAAGGGACAAGCTACAATGGGCTATAGACAGCTTCCAACCTTATAAATCCGCGGGACCAGACGGCATTATACCTGCTGAACTTCAGAGATCCTCAGATATCATAATTCCTTTACTGGAAACTATACTGATCGGTTGTCTGAATTTCATTCATATTCCTTCAGTATGGAGAGAGGTGAAAGTTGTCTTCATACCCAAAGCTGGAAAATACTCCCAAATTAATCCAAAAGACCTGAGACCAATTAGCTTATCATCATTCATTCTTAAAACTTTCGAACGTCTGATTGATATCCACCTGCGTGACACTATAGAGCTTAACCTTATCTCTAAAGCACAACACGCTTACTGTAAGGGAAAATCGGTGGAAACTGCTCTTCACACCTTAGTAAGATCTATCGAATACTCCCTGCACCATAAAGAGTACACGCTTGCGGCTTTCCTTGATATAGAAGGCGCCTTTAACAACGTCAGCGGCCGTGCAATAGTAGGAGCACTGGAAAATTTGAAGGTGGACGGCCTACTGATTAAGTTGATAGACCATATGTTGGGAAGTAGGGTCATCAACTCTGCATTGGGAGGCTATTCCACTAGAAGATCTGTCACTAGAGGCACACCACAAGGTGGGGTCCTTTCACCACTTCTATGGAACTTGGTCATAAATGACTTACTGACTGTCCTGGAGGGTGAAGGATTCAAAGTGATTGCGTATGCCGATGATGTTGCAATAGCTATATCAGGGAAACACCCCCAGGTTCTTACAGAACTTCTTCAAACCGCTCTTAACAAGCTAATAAAATGGGCAGAACGCTGTGAGCTAGGTGTAAACCCCCGCAAAACAGAACTTGTCCTCTTCACAAGGAAATATAAAATACCACAGATAAATCCTCCAACAATTAATGGTGTTCCACTTTCCTTTTCAGATGAAGCCAAATATTTAGGTCTCATACTGGATAAAAAACTAAGTTGGAAACCTAATATTCAAGAGAGAATTAAAAAAGCCACTGTTGCTTTATTCTCCTGTAAAAAAGCTATAGGTACTAAATGGGGTCTATCCCCTGCCATAACTCACTGGCTCTACACTGCGGTCGTAAGACCGATTCTCACTTATGGGGTAACAATTTGGTGGACTGCTCTAGATAAAGTCACGTACTGTGAACAGCTGAGCAAGGTCCAGAGATCAGCAAGTATGTGCATAAGTGGAGCCCTCCGCTCGACACCATCAGCTGCACTAGACATACTCCTCAGCCTCACACCCCTCGATATATATGGCAAGCAAATGGCTGCGAACACAGCCGTCCGCCTTAAAGCCATTTCTCAATGGACCAACAACTCTATCGGTCATACTAAAATTCTAGACTTATATGAATCTATTCCTTGTCATTCCGACTACACCACATCCAAACTAAATTTCGACAAAAGTTTCCAGGTCACCATACCCTCAAGAGAATCTTGGGACGTTGGGGACCCTCTCAAAGGTGATTCAGTTCATTTTTATACTGATGGGTCGAAAACTGAGGAAGGTGTGGGTGGCGGAGTGTACTCAGACAGACTTAATTTAAGTCTCTCCTTCCGGCTTCCTAACCACTGTAGCGTATTCCAAGCGGAAATTCTGGCAATTAAAGAAGCTCTGTCTTGGCTGAGAGAAAACGTGATATCAACATCGGATATACGCATCTTCTCAGATAGTCAAGCAGCACTTAAATCTCTCAACTCTGTCTCTACCAACTCCGTTACGGCCCAAAACTGTCGATCGTCTCTTGAAGAGATGGCGGAACAGTTTAATATTCACCTTCTTTGGGTGCCGGGCCATAGAGATATTCCGGGAAATTGTAAAGCCGATGAACTTGCCAGAAATGGAACTCTAATGCCCGTTTTGCCTAACAGATGGAACATAGGTATACCGATCGCTACGTGTAAACTTTTGCTAAAACAAAACTCTGCAAGGAAAGCAAACTCTAGATGGACAAACCTTACTACATGTCTGGCCACAAAAGAAATCTGGCCATCGCTAGACCCTAGGCGCTCTAAAAGTTTGCTATCACTTAGCAGATCACAAATTAGCTCCGTAATAGGTGTCATAACAGGACACTGCCTTATAGGAAAACATGCCACAAGACTTGGCGTTTTCTCAAATGACTTCTGTAGAAGTTGCATGGACGAAGAGGAGGAGGAAACAATTCCTCACCTCCTCTGCACATGTCCTGCTCTTTCACAGAGGCGCAGACTCCTTCTTGGGGACTACTTTTTCAATGATCCAAGCGATCTAGCTAATACAGACATACACTGTCTCTCTCGCTTCATAAAAAGCTCCGAATGGTTTTCGTAATGAGGATAATCTCCTCATTCCTATCATGTGGTATCACAACGGACCTAATTATGGTCTAAGTGTGTCAGCCGTTTTCCTGACAGCCACTTTAACCTAACCTAACCATTGAGATTAAATATAAGAAAAAACTAAATCAATCCATGCACACACTCACATGTTATTAAGTTATATGTGTAAACAATATTATATTGTTAATTTCTCAGCTCAACCGTACAAAAGGAATATAGTTTTTACTTATACAAATTCCTAGAACATATAGCTATATTTCATTAGTACATTGCGAGCCTGTATGACAGTTAATTAAAAAGATATTAATAAAAAAACAAAAAAAAAAAAAAACAAAATTCAAAATGTTTACTCCTTCTTGAATAAATCTGTCAAATGATAAGTAAGAATGATAAAATGTTTACCATTTAGTTACTATCAAATTATTCTATAACATAGTAAAATTTGAGATTTTTCCAACAACCCATTAAAAAGATAAAAATCAAATACTTTCAAAAACTGTTCAAAAAAAATTACCTTTTATCAAAAATTATTTTGGGTATGAAAAAAAAAAAATCCTATCAAAAATTCCTTAAACATGAATAATTTATTTTTGTATTATCTTTAAAAGTATGTAAAAATATTTTTAAAAAAATGTATCCTTATACAACTTTTAAGAACTTTTCGTATCGACTATTAGTGCCTATTTTAGTCTTAAATAGGTAAATAGGTGATTTGGATTTTTGCAAAAAAAAAGATGTACATGTTTTTTTTCCTAATTCTTAAAGATCTTTAAAATAAATAAAAAATGAAGTTCCCACGACGTCGGGTTTAGAAGTTAGAAATCGGACTTTGCCCTACATTTACCCTCGTTTATCCTATTAAATACGCGAATTTCAAAAAATTCGATCTTATTGCTCACCTACATAAAATTTGCAATCGTATAAATTTTAGTTTGAATTTTTATGACTTGTAGTTTAGGCTGTAGCGTGATTTGTAAAAATGTTCATATTTAATACGATTAAAATTCTTTCTTTTATATAGTATAAATTTATAATAGATAATATAAAATAATAAGTACCTACCTACTAAATGGCGTTCACCATCTAATGTCATATATTTGTCATATCTCCTTAAATATGAACGCAAATATCAACCTACAAAATTAAAACAATTTCTTCCTATCCCTACTTGATATAAGACATTCATGTACAACTTAAAGTGGCAACATTACTCAACTTGCTACAGCATATCTCACACACAACGAAAGAAAAAATATAAACATTATTTCCTTTTAAAATTATATTTATTATCCTACTTCCTCCTTAAATTTAGCAAAAAAAAGCTTCAGTCTTCGCCTACGTAAACAAAATTGGTGAAAGAAAATAACAAAAAAGAGTTTAGTGTTTACTCCCATGCACTAGCTTTAATTATGTATGCGTTGTTCTCGTTCATTTATTGTTGCCTTGAACGTCATTCTAATCGTTAATTCCCTCAGTTTCTCCCTGTCCTGTACTCTCCAATCTCTACAGTTTCGTAGTACTGGTAGTGCTCATCTGGTAGTGCTCATCTCTCTATCGATCTTCTTCATGATAGTACTATAGTGTTTATATACAATGCTACATATCCCAAGCAACACAATCGGCTCTTTAAGAAACCTTTAAAATTACTTTTACAAGAGCTTTCAACTCTTCAAACGATCTGAAAGAGATCATTAAGACGCAAAAGGGACCAAAGGGGAGGAGCCAACTGTATGGGCACAAAGAGTTCTTAGTAAAGTCTTTGTAAGAGCTTATAAAGATATAGGTTTTAGATTTGATCTTTTGAATAGGCTTTTAAGATGTCTTGAAGTTGAATGTATTTTGTGTGAATAGTGTGAACTTGGAGGGAGAAGATAATATTAAAAAATAATATCTTTCTCTTTTACACAAATACAAATGTAATACAATAAAAATGAAATGGAATGAACATAAAATAAACACATGAATTCTCAATGTTTATTTATTCTTGATTTATAATTTGTTTTATAAGGAATACTAAACCTATTTTATTAGCTTTAATAACTAGTAATTAGATATGCAGGACAAGATTTATTTGGAAATAGCATATTCTACCCCACTTAAAACTAACGCGCTTGATAAGTATTAACAGATAAATAATAAGGAAATATAATTTGAACTGAATCACAAAGTGTTATTTACATAAATATAGTTGATGCATAGTGTGAACATTAACTGGGTTTTCTTTAAAATCGATAAATTAATAGATCAAAAAGTAATCCATATATAATTATAATAAACATGGACATTTTTTTGTTTGTGTGCGAATTAGGTACAAATATTTTTACAGGGTGCCTCATTTTCTAAGTGTACGAAATGTTTTTTTTTTTTCTTCTTATGAATTTTCGATAACTTTATTGTGAAAGTTAAGAAAATAAGAAGAAATATTGTAAACATGTCAATGTGATGTCGATGGATTAATAAATCTGTGAAAAATCGGGAGTTTTAGATTTTATTTTCTGTTCCGAAACAATGCGATTTTGGGCTTTTGGTTACTACTTGGATTGCAATATTCTTAAAATGTCAAAATAAAATTTGTTACTTGGTTCTTAAGCTATTAACAGTCAAATTCTATTGAAGGATTGCTACGATGGTGCTGGATATAAACCTCTAAGAAATCTGGACTGTTTCAGATTTTTAGTTTGATCTGAAAAATGCAATTCTAGAGCGTTTGGGTATAATTTGGAACGAACATTTTTTAAATGTGAAAATCTAGTTTCTTGCCGTCAAACTCCCTTGATGAACCTCTTAAATAAAGAATATCTAAAACATGTCTACATTATAACACTATCGTTATTTTACCGTTATTTCCATAAACAATGCTCTAGTGAAATAGCCAGTTGCATTCCTCCCCTTAAACAATTCAACCGTAATACTCGCGCTTCTAGGAATGCCCATCAGTTTACCCTTGAGCCCAATTTCGGACGTACTGTTAAGTACAGAGATTCATTCTTTAGTCGCACTACTCGAATGTGGAATGCTCTACCCAGCTCAATTTTCCCCTCCCATTGTGATCTACAGACGTTCAAAACCAATGTGCATCGGTATCTCCTTTCAAATCCCCTCCAATCTACCTAATCGCTCGTGCTGTGTATATCATCTTAAGGGTAGTCACAACCCCTTTTGCACGCGCTTAATATATAAAAAAAAAAAAAAAAAATTTAAGATCAATCAAAACACAATATAACCTGCCTTCACTAGGTTTTTAGTCTACCCACACAATTTGCGTACATTAGATTTAAATAATAATAAAATATTAATTTGAATGTTTATGTTAAATCGGGCTTTTTTGGTCACTTCCTTCTATATGCAAATAAAAAATTTGTATTCCATACTTTTTCCCTGCGTTTCGTCGTAATTTCACGACTTCATCGGGGGTATAGTTTATTAAATCTGTATAAACTTAAAATTAATCATTTACACTTTAAACAATTTTTGAAGTTAAACTTGAAAAAAACGTTTGTTACATTTAATAATAATTATTGATAAGGTATGACAATTTTTAATATTAAAATATTAAGTTTAATAATTTGTGTGTTTCTAATAATTAAATTTTATGTCAAATTAAATTTAGCAGTGTCACCCTTTACGAAAATGTTTGCATTTTATATAAATACACTACCTATTTGTAAAACGGTTTAAAGTGTTTTTTTAAGTAGTCATTAAAACATCTTGCCTATAAACTCTTTTACTAAGAACCAAATCCCTCTTAATAACTTCATAATAAAGAGCTCTCAACAAAATTGAAATCTTAATAAAGAGTCATCAAAGAGTTAAAAAAAAAACAGCTGTGAATAATTTTGTTTGTCAATGTGAATTTGTGTCTGTCTGATTTGATGATTTTTTTCCATTTAACGCTCTTTTAAACCAACCAACGTGAACAAATCGGGTCGGCAACAAACATACGCCTTTCAAAATTAATTTACGTGATAATAAAGGAGAACGCCCGATTGCGATGGAATTTCCCATATAAAAGCGATTACAATTTTCAACAATGAGTTTCACGTTGGTTTGTGGAGAACCTTTTTGTTATTTTATCCTAATTAATTTTCAATTCATAGGTTTCCAATAAAATGTTTGGATAACTTGAATTTTAATAAAATTACATAACAAAGAACAAATAAAAACTCTAAGACGATAAAATTTGTAACAAAAAAAAATATGTTTCTATACTTTGTCTAAAGATAAAATAAATACTAATTGAAGATGAAATGTTAAGCCTTCATAAAGATGTTTTATTAAAAAACATCTGAAAAACATCTTCAATTAGTATTTGAAAGAAGAAAATGAACTACTCTTAATGCGATGTGAATATGGTCCATTTGTTTTTAATAAAATCTTTAAAGGGAAAATATACAAATATTCAAAAAAGAGTTTTTTAAGATGCTTGAAAGACTTTTTCTTAATAGTTAAAACAAAAAACACTTTTGAAGAGCAAAGTAAAATGTAGTTAAGTGGAATGGTTTAAAAAAGATTGAATTAAGAGGCAGTTAAGATATGATCATTTTGTTTGAAGACCTCTTGAAGAGATTATGTGTTGCTTGAGTAGGCCTACTTTTGTACAAAAGTGAGAAATAAATATATATTCTGAAGACATCTGTTTGCAAAACAAACAAAGGAAATTTATGCACGGTGGTTTAATTTATATGTCAGAACAAATTTCGTATGTTTTCTTGCAAGCATGTTTCTTTGGCGATCATTTTAATTTCTCACTTTTGTACTTTTTGGCAAAAGTAAGTCTATGTGGTTTAAGGCTTAACTACATAGGCCGTCTGTTGTACAAAAGTACAAAAGTGAGAAATAAATATCTATTCTGAAGACACCTGCTTGCAAAAAAACAATGTCAAAACTATTTCCATGTTTTTTTGTAAGCATGTTTTTTTGGCGAGCATTTTAATTTCTCACTTTTGTACTTTTGTACAAAAGTAAGCCTATGTAGTTGAGGCTTAAAACCTTGTACAAAAGTACAAAAGTGAGAAATTAAAATGCTCGCTAATACCCATGACACACTGGTGGTACGGATACTATGGTATTCGCTTATACCACTAGTGTGTCATGTTATACTATCCTTATACAACGAGAGCAAACTAGTATCAGCCTAGTATCAAAACTTGGGTTTTTACCGTAGTATACGTTGCTTTTTACCGATACTAGCGCGTTTCTCCAAAAGTGCCGAGTACGTGAACTACAATTTTGACAAGGAAAATAATTTTTGTTTGTATTTTATAAATTTTAAAATCGAATTCAAAATATAAAGGTCAGAACTTTGAAAAAAAAAAAACAAAACCAAAATGAATAACAAAAAAAGAAAAATATTCAGTTCTTCAGAAAAAAATTTGTAAGTATAATTAATTATTGAGAGCAATTATGTTGACAAATATCTTAAATGTAGATCTGCCAATTGAAACTATACAAGGATGTGTGTCACCCATCGTGGTATCGTCAATACTATAGTATCTGAACTATAGTATGTAAACCCCATGTGTGTCTTTAGTATAAGGAAACATGCTTGCAAAAAAACATACGAAAATTGTTCTGACACATAAATTAAACCACCCTGCCCAATATTCCATTGTTTTTTTGCAACGGGTTTCTTCAGAATAGATATTTATTTCTCACTTTTGTACTTTTGTACATAAGTAGGCCTATGTAGTTAAGCCTTAAGCCTTTCACAACTACTTCTATCTTTTACAACAAAATTCACTTACACATTCAAGAAAAACCAGACAAAAAACTCACACACATGAAACGTCATCTCATGGCCAAGCTTTGAACAGCTCTCCATGTCTTGTTCAAAACGTTATTTTTTTCGACATGTTGGTGCATGGACATGGATTTTTCGGACTCCATTGGATTTTTTTAGACATGTTCCATAGTCCGTCCATCGTTCATGGCCTGTGTAGGTTGCATGACGAGTCACAAAATCCATGTCTAAGCAGTGATATATCCGTACAAATCAGATTGTGGATTGGATTGTAGATAGGATTATGGACATCGTTCATGGCCTGTGGAGTCGTAAAGGAAACTGAATTGCCAGAGATTTTTGTTTGTACCCTTTCACAAAGAGAAACTAGTTGCTGGAGATTTTTTTGACGTTTTCCTTTAATTGCCTTTGTAGTTTTCACACAAGGAAACTGAATTAATTTTTGTCTAAGTCTATTGGCTGACAAAAATGTGTGAAAGCAGTCAAAGTTCAAAAATTGGGAAGGGGTTAAAAAAAATCGAAATCGTTTGAAATTTTGTTTACTATTGGTTTTGACAACATGCGCAGAACTGAACAAAAATGAAAACGCTAGTGATAACCTGTTCTTGGACCGAGTACCCCTATCTTCTTGCGCTTCTCGCCTACAAACTCCCAGTTGCCGGCAATTCAGTTTCCTGGTGTGAAAGCGGTCGAAGTTATTTGAAGGAACGATATGTCAAAATGAAATGAAGTTTGTCAAAAGACAGGCTGATTTTTTTTTAACGTCGACTAGCAACTTTTTGTGTATGAAAAAAAAACTACAACGAAGAATCGGAAGTATTTGTTCAACATAATTACGATTAATAAATTATTGAATTGATATTTCTAACTCATAAATTGCAAGTGAAATTGGATAGGTACACATTAGCTATTTGATTTCACACTAAAAAGTACGATGGATTCACCTCGCAATACAAGAATAGCTCTATCGGAAATCCCTGAGCGTATGGAAACACAAACAAATCCCGAAGCAGACGAGCCAATTCCGGCAAATATTCTCAGCCAAACTTTTTTCGACAATGCCATTGATAATATCCTTTGAACATGAGTCGTCTGCTGCTTCACCTATGAAATTGTTATCAAACAGCGAGGATACTTACCTGGTCACCAGACAAGTTGTCTACACAGAGTCCGTTCCAGAAAACTACCCGGAAACGCCTTCTTATGACTGAAACACCTTTTTCCAAGTCACCCATTGACTCTTGTGCCTCTGACATCATTCAAAGACTATCGGGATTCAGGTCACCGAGTAACATGACTGATTGTAACACCCTGACTCCACAGGCCATGAACGATGTCCATACTACAATCCAATCCACAATCTGATTTGTTTGGATATGTCACTGCTCAGCCAAACTTTTTTCGACAATGCCATTGATAATATCCTTTGAACATGAGTCGTCTGCTGCTTCACCTATGAAATTGTTATCAAACAGCGAGGATACTTACCTGGTCACCAGACAAGTTGTCTACACAGAGTCCGTTCCAGAAAACTACCCGGAAACGCCTTCTTATGACTGAAACACCTTTTTCCAAGTCACCCATTGACTCTTGTGCCTCTGACATCATTCAAAGACTATCGGGATTCAGGTCACCGAGTAACATGACTGATTGTAACACCCTGACTCCACAGGCCATGAACGATGTCCATACTACAATCCAATCCACAATCTGATTTGTTTGGATATGTCACTGCTTGGAAATGGATTTATGCGACTCCATGGGATTTTTTTTTAAACATGTTCCATAGTCCAGCCATCGTTCATGGCTTGTGGAGTCGGGGTGAAAGGAAACTAAAACTAGACGAAACACCAGTGGCGCAAACAAATAATTTCAACACCAGTTAAAACATCATGCTCAAAGGACTCAGTCACAACCATTTGAAATGATAGGAAGCTTGGTGGCCAAGCTGGAAGAAATTATTCGCACTGAATTTCCAATGCCAGATATTGTGTAAATTTGTTTTGTTCGATAAAATTAGAATTTACTAACTTGTTGAATTACTTTCAGATAATGACAAATTTTGCTACCCGATAGGGTCTTACAGTGGGCCGAATGTTAAAATCATTATTACATCATGATCCAGAGTTCAAAGGACGTCACGGCATGCCATGGAGCCGAGAAGACGGTTTTTCTTGTAAGATTTTTGTATGAATCGACCTTTTATTCCTTTAAATAAAATAAGATTTTTTTTGAGAAAAAGATGTTTTTTTTTTTAGATTATGCATAACGCATAAAGTATGTATATTATGCGAAGTGGTTCAAATTCAAAATACTACCCTTTCATATTTTCGTTCAACCATTATCATAAGATTAGAACAGATTAGAACAGAAACGTCAGACAAGATAGAACAGGCAGCTGCCTGACATGTAAATGTCAAACAAAATATTTCGAGTTTGGTTTGGTTTTATTCCTTTAAATAAAATAAGATTTTTTTTGAGAAAAAGATGTATTTTTTTTTAGATTATGCATAACGCATAGGTATGTATATTATGCGAAGTGGTTCAAATTCAAAATACTACCGTTTCATATTTTCGTTCAACCATTTTTCGTATGAGGCTCATTATGTATCATAAGATTAGAACAGATTAGAACAGAAACGTCAGACAAGATAGAACAGGCAGCTGCCTGACATGTAAATGTCAAACAAAATATTTCGAGTTTGGTATGGATTAGCAAGAAAAACCTTTTATTAAAAACAATTAGAAATAGTATTTATTTAACTACACAATTTAATTTAATTTATGTTGTTTTTTTTTAATATTTATTTGTTTGTTTCCAAAGTAAAAGCACAAAGAGCCACGACACAGTTGTCGATGACAGTTGCCACAAACCTGTTCAAAGTTTTTCTACCTAAAAAGTAAGAACACAAAATCCTGTTCTATTCTGTTCCAAACTGTTCGGAACAGGAAGTCAGAACAGTTTAGAACAGAAAATTCTCATTGAACAGCAAAAACTTGTACTTTTCTGTTCTAAACTGTTCGGAACAACTTCACTGAACAAAGCTATAAATTATTCGACCTGTGCTTTAATTAATAGAATTAAAACGGTTTTAGATGTCGATGTTATGGTGACATGAAAATTGGCTCAGGCGTTTGGTCATATTAGTATTCTGACCTACCGTTGAGAAGAGTTCAATAAAAAGGAACAAAAGCTGAAAGCTCTGAGCAAAGATAATCCACATAAATGGACTATCTTTTTGCTCTTCCTTAGGGGCCAGTTGAAGCGATCAGGAAAACGCATCAGGAAAAGTTGAAACAGTACGAAATTGAATATTTTTTCCTGATGGTCTTTGAAAACTCCGAGATGAGTGTTGATAGCCAGCAAGTCTTTTGAGTCATCATGAACTTCGACTTGTAGAAATGCGTCAGATAGGTCTATGATGCTGAAGATGCGGCCTTCACTGATTTTTGCGAAACTATCATCTGGTAGAGGGAGCGGATGACGATGTGATTCTAAGACGTCATTTAATCCAGTGGAATAGTCTCCACAGATCCGAATTTTACCATTTGCTTTGCGTACGGCTAGAATAGGTGCTGCACACTCAGAATAATTGATAGGTGATATAACTCCTTCTGCTTGCAGTCTCTTCAACTCTGCTTCAACCACTGGTAACATGGCGTATGCAACTGGACGCCTTTGTCGAAAAACTGGTTTTGTGTTTGGACGTGTGTATAGCTTGATTTGGGCTTTATTACAGTGACCCAATGTGCTTTGAAAAAAATTTGGGAATTTCGACTTGAGAAGAGCTATTTGATCCACTTTTTGCACTGATTTGGAAAATGAGTCGATAGGCTTGCTCCACAAACCGAATTTTTCAATCAGATCGATTCCCAAAATAGATAAGTCTGAGCTTTTTTTGACGTGACTTATGCACTTTTCTGTTTGTCCATCGATGTTCACTGTAACGGAAAAAGTTGATAAGCCTTGCATTTTCCCACCTGAAGCATTTTTGATGATGCTGTCCACTGGCTGAATTGTGGGTTTTCCGATGCTTAACCATTGTTGATGTAATATAATGGTAATGTCTGAAGCTTTGTTGATTTGAAGCTTGAGTTGAACGTTATTGAAACTCATGGTAATGTATTTCCTTTTGGATGCTACATCAATGTGGTTTAGGAATATACCTTTAGTGAAGTTTTGATGTTTTTTTCTATATGCATTGTTGCCATGGTGCTTCGGTCGGCTAGTTGTGTTTACCGATGATGTTGATGATGACGCAGAACAATAACCAGCTTTATGTCCTGTTTTCCACAGTCGTCACACTTCTTGGTTTGAAAAGGGCACTCCTTAGCAAAATGCATGCCACCGCAGTTCCAACATGGTCGTTTCGGCTTGCAATTGCCTGTTTTTGGATCATATTTTTGAGGGTTTTTTTTTGCTGTGCAGGCTTCTGAACGTATGTTTTGATGTGATTAACTGAAGTTCGACTATGCCCACTGGGTTTTTCCACCAAATATGTGTCCTGTTTCAAGTTTTGAACTCGCAAACTTTCTTCAGTCAATGATTTGAGAGTTTCTGTATTTGTTTTATCTTCCAATTTTTAAAGCAGCCTCGCACGGATTTCAGCATCGACGGGAGCACTTAGTCCCATGACATAGATTAAGCATTTAAATTGCTCGCTGCACATCGACTGTATGTTAAAATCCTCACACAGTTTATTAACCTTTCCGGAGTATGTAATGCCTAAAACAGATGTGCAGCTTTTTCCATGCAGCGAAATTAAATTACACAGGTTCTTATGGGAGCCGATTCACTCAAAGTCTGCATGCAGCGCAGCGCTGCACGATGTCTCTATTTCTAAATTTGCTGCCTAGTTTCATTGCAGCCACAACTGAAAAACGAAAATTTCTAAATAATTGGTATTTGGCATTACTCATATTGAAATCACCTGCCATTCTTTCAAAAAATTTGTTTGTGTTGGTGATTTTTGTTTAAGAATCCATGAAGCCGGCGTTGCCACCCTACCATCGTCCAACGAAGAAAATCTCATTCCAACACTATTGTGTGACATCGGCAACGCTGTGCTTTCATGTTTTTGGTTGACATAACTATGCATCATGAATGTCAGAAGCTATGCACATGTGTTTCGTGTGCAGCTCTGCATGCAGAGATGCGTGCAGACTCGCTGAACATCTGTTTTAGCCATAACGTAGTCATCGCAATCATTTTTTTCATTTTGAAGACATTTGTATCGCAAGCTGAAGATTGATACCTTGCGGCTGAATAATGTCGTCAATGTGGTGATGGTTAGGTCGAATGAAAAATCGCTTGGATGTTTCGGCAGAATAAAATTGGTGTATTTTGTGTACAAGATTGGGTCCAGTTTTCGCATAAGGAGTCTGACTAGTGCGCTGTCATCTAGCTTCTTCCCATCAATTCTGAAGAAATCTTCGTAGCGTCTGAACCACGACTCAAACAATAGACCATTATCTGCGTCATAAACAAATGGTGTGATACTCTGAGCCAGAGATTCCAAAATCTGCTCCGTGCCATTTGCATTTTCCAGAGCAGTCACCTCTTTTGCCCTCAGTGAGAGCGTGTTGTTTTGGTTCTCCTGCTGCTTAGAACTGCTTTCTGCCAGTTGCTGTAAAATCTCATGTTGCTGTGTGAGAATTCGCAGCATTGCTTCTTTATCAGCGTTCGCCATTTTGATTTTTATTTAAAAAAAAAAAACAAACACTATTATTAATTATTTAAAACGAATCCTCGTCGCCAAATTTGTTGCATTCTTAATAGGCTAGTAAATGAAAGGAAGAAAGGAAAAATTGCGTTCACGGGTTTTTATTTTTGATTATGTTTGTCTGGAACACAGATAAGCAATACCTAGATAGGAATCTTTCGTTCGTATCACCCCCCAAAACCCATTTGTTTACATTGTTGTTTTTGTAATTTCATTTCGTGTCGATGAATAGATGTGAACTGCAACAACAATTTAACGCGGTGAATTCGATTTGTTTGACAGTTAATTTTTTTTTTTTTCATAAATGTGCTGTGCGAAGATTTGTATTCCGGTGTTTGTGATTTTCATTAAAAAATAAATTAACAAAAAAATAATTGTTTCAGCAAGCACAATGCCCGCATGGCAAGCGGAACTTGAACGAGTCCTTGAATTTCAATGAAAAATCTTTTGGTGCTTTCATGTTTCTTTCTTCCAATTCGCCAAAAAGCTACTTGGGTAGACGATGCGCGATGAGAACTTTTTGTAGAACTCTGTTGCCTCCGAAGGGGCCCTGTTTGAGCAGAGTATAGCAAAGGGCAAAAGACCTAATTATGTTTATGAAATTTAAAAACATAATTTCAATTTTTTTCAGCTCTACAGCACAATAATTATAAAAAACATCTCGCCAACCAAGAATAAGGTTCGAGAAATCAACAAAAATTAAATTCACCACGGCAAATTTGACAGCTACTATATTCTTAGTTTTAGGGTACAGGCACACTTAATATATGAAATTATTTTAATTTATACGTAAGGGGTTGGATTGCATCATGGTCAAATTCCGACGTAAATTTTTAGAAATTAATTTAAGGTCCCCCAAACCGATGCGTGGACAACATTTTTGTCAGTCATCGGGTTCATATGGAAAATCGCACCGCTTTCATTGTGGGTACCTACTCTCAATTATTTTCATGTAACTTAATTTTAAAAAGTGAATGTTTTGTTGTCGTGAGTGTTTCGCTCCGATTTAAGGCTCACCCAAACCAATGCGAAACATTCGTTGCGGCGAAGAAACATTCGTCAGTCAAAATAAATTCATATGTTTCTCCGCCGCGTTGGTGTGGGCACTCTCATTTATCACCATGTAAATAAATTTTGACATGCGAATGTTTCTTCGCCGCAACGAATGTTTCGCATTGGTTTCGAAGAGCCTTTAACGTTGATTTGAATGATCCTTTACACAATTTAAATTGTGTTGCAACAAAAATGGTCTCCTAAGCCGATGCGAAACATTTGGAATACCAACAAAACCTTCATCTGCCAGAATTAATTTGTATGGGGATAAAAGAAAGCACCCACAATGGTGTGAATCTCATCTGTTCTTAATTGCAAAAACTGAAATAAAGTCAATTCTGATTGAGGAAAAAACACAATAGGCGTGTTTTATCACAAATGACATCCATAGTACAGTTCGATTTTACAGGCATTACAAATACAACATCGCTAGTAGCTCTACAGCTAATAAGAAGTAATACTACGTTTTCTGTCAAAACAATTTTTGTATGTTTTCTTGCAAGAAGGTTTCTTTAGCGAGCATTTTAAATTCTCGCTTTTGTACTTTTTTGTAAAAGTAGGTAGGCATATGTAGTTAAACCTAAATGTAACTTTCATTTCAACAAAAAAATCAAATCTGTGATAGAAAAATTTGATTTGTTTAGAAAAAAAGATCAAAAATCAAATCTTTCATATAGAAAATTTACACCGGCTACACGATTTTTTTTGCGATTTCCTTACAACAAAAAAAATTTATCTGCAATCGTCGAAAGGAAATCGGCATACAAGAACCTAGCACATTAAAACAAACCCTTGCATTCTTAAATTATCCGCCATTTTGTTCACGAACCGAGGTGAAACTCGGATTTTTTTTTTCACGTACACTAGTGCAAAAATCCGATTTTCACCACGGTCGTCTGCACGTACACTAGTGCAAAAATCCGATGTTAACCACGGCCATCTGACGTTTGAGGTTGTAGGCAAACCGAATTGACAGCCGTAGATTCCCATCTAGGTATTGCTTATCTGTGGTCTGGAACTTCAGCTTGCTCAAAACACAAAATTAGACCAAATTCACCCATGCATTTCTGAGAGAATGGTCACACTGGTCATTTTTCAATGTTTTTGGTATAACTCCTAAACTAAGCTGAATTTGAGAATTTACCTTTAAACACTTTTTGTGGGAAATTTTATTTTCTGCCATAATTGACAGTTTAAAAAAATTTATAAAAAAATTTAAACAGAGAAATGTAACAAAAACCAACCTAAAAAAAAATCAGAAAATCGTTGATTTTTAATTTTTTTTACTAAAATGCTCATAACTTTTGTTTGGCTTAAGATAGTGGGAAGAAAACAAAGAGAGACTCAAGTCTATAATATGGTGCATAGAAATTTTTTTTTTGACCAAAATTGGCGAAAATATACCCATTTAAAAATAAGATTTTTTTTGTTATTTTTGCTTTTTTTGCTCGTAAGTCTCTTTTTTAGTTCCAATGTATTTGTACTATATGGCAATTTGATGTCGAGATTTTGATCAAATTAGTCATTACGATAATAGAGAATACGAAAAATGTGGGTCCCGCAATTTTATCTGTCCGTCTGTTTATTTGTATGCAATCAGGCCTGCAGTCTGTACAGATGGGTCGATTTATTTAAAACTTGGTAAGTTGTGTTTTTATAAGTATGTTATATAAAGAATATTGGATTTTTTTTTTGTTGACCAAAAATAACGGTACCTGCCATACAACAGTTTTTACACATTTGCGTCTTTATCGTTCACGACTTCACTGATTTAAATGAAATTTGGTACATGATAGATTTTTAACAATCTTAACAGTACTGCATACCAACATTTAAAAAAAATTTATATTCAAAGAAAACAAATTTTTTTTAATTGTTTTAGGTATATAATGTATATTTTAAGAATAGGCTAATGATTTGCTTTTTAATTTTGTTGTTAAATAAGTATTTACATTTAAGAGATATTTAAAACATTTTTCTTCTCATACATATATTGAAAGTTTTTTTAATCTGTTAGTACCTTACAAAATATTTTATTTCTTGAATTAATTTCTTAAAACCTACTACTTTAGATCAAAGCTTAATCTATTTTTGAAAATAATCATCTTCATCGATTATGTCATCGATGGCTTCATTTATATCTTCTTCAGATAAATGTATATCAGTTTCGTTTCCACAAGTCTGCCCTGCACATTCCTTACCGAATATGGAACATTTCAATCCTAGTTTTTTGCAACTGCATTTTCCGTGACAGCCTTTGGTACAGCCGCATGAAACTTGTTGCAGTAAATCCTGAGGTGCAGGAGGCAGAGATCCACGAATTGACATTAATCCATTTTTTGTTGCTTTCCAACCCCACTGACGAGGATCTAACCTATTTCCTTTCCACTGCTGAATCTGTAGGTATGTTCGCAGACCAGGCAATCTTGTACAGTCTGCTGTCGGTGGTAGTTGGCAAAGCTTAAATGTTGGACTCTTTGAAACATTGGTGAAGGTTTTTAAACGACACTTGCCTAGGTTTGTGATTTTTGAATCGGCGCCGTATAATAGCGCTACAATTGATACAGTAGCGTTTTCAATTTGTTCTGCACATGCGTTGTCTTTCAAAAACACTCCGAACTCATTCTCTAGGTTTTTAAAATTTTTTACGAAGAATTTCATAAACTTTTTTTTCCAATTTTGTAAAATGCAGAAGTTGTATCCGAACCACTAAAAGCATGAATGAAGAAAATTCTGATATTGCTAGTAATTGAAGCTACCGAGGCTGTACAATTTTTTCTCAACCTTCCCAATACTTGGCTTTAATAAAAAAATGTTACTGTATTCATCAGGCAACAGTGACAATATCACTAAAAGGTCCACATCTTGACTAACTACAACCACGTTCAATGATTTTGTTGCCTCTTCTTTAGCAGTGGTTATTATAAGGACATCTGCATCTTCTTGAGCTTGCTTCGAATAAATACCAGCTGCTTTTAATTTGTCCATTCAAAATGCAATACATTTTTTTTTATTATTTTCATTGTCGAAAAATTTGTCTGGCTTTGAAAGGGGCTTGAGGTCATCATTTACCTGCATACCTGGACAAACTTGCTTCGTTCGACGTAATCTCTCAGCACTTTTTGTACCAATATTTTCAATCGCATTAGGATATCCATCAAAAACGACTGTACAGTTTCGATAGCAAGATTTCAGATGTTCAATGTATTTCAAACTTATCCCCGCAAAGGTTTCATTAGTAGTCCAATTTATTTTATGGAGTAAGTAACCACCATCAATTACATAAGAAGCATTATCGATATTATGATCTACTGGCGTGAAATATTCATATAGGTCAGATTTCTTATTTTTCCTCATGGTGTAAATGTCAAAAATAGATGCTGGATAAGGAGCTTACTCGAAATTGAAATAGTTTTTTAGTATAGTTTCACTTGGCTTACATTGCAGCATTCTCCAAAAAAGAGTTTCTGAATCAACACTTACTACGTTATCATCATCAATTTTAATATTGGACATAATACCTCTCAGAGATAAAACCTTCATATTTTTTATGGAACCGAAATTTCATTGCATTATTTGAGGAATTAATGCAATCCCTTTTTCTTGTGCTTCATAGCAATCAACTTCTTCACTTGCTATAAGACCATTGCACATGGAAACTAAATCATTCCTTTCTATGAATGGAGGATGGTCTTCAAACCATTCTAGCAAAGTTTTTATATCTTTTTCATCCTTTTACATACGAGATGTTCCTGTATCTTTGTGTTGGTGAGATGTTCCATCCAAATTTAATATACAAAACTCTTCTAATTGATCGGCGATCATTATTTGCAAAGGAATACTTGTAATCCAACGTGCAGTATTTGCTGTTGTTACACCTCTTCCATGTGTCAGGCCTTCTCTCGAACGAATGTTTCTCATGTAAGTCTGCTCAATAGTCATGTCTGACCAAATTCCGCAGTAAATATCCTTATATCCTTATTGTAAACAGTATACTTGTAATAGTTATCTGGAGTTAAAATAGTATAAGCTTTGTACATGTCTTGTAAATACAAGTAGGCGTGTTTTGCATAGTTGAAATGTCCACTTGTTATAAAAAACGGTATCATTTTTTGAATTGTATTCAAATGTAACTTCCAATTTCCAGATCTTTCTGCATGAATGAATTGAAGCAATAAAGTAACCAATTCAAAATATTGAACGTAGAGCTTTGCAGTTGGACCTTTATTTTTTAAGGCTCGCAGCGTTTCATTAAAATTTTGTTGAAGGAAGTCCAATTTGTCATCTCTTAAGTTCTCTTCACTTACGTCATCATCCAAACATAGATCATTTAATATTTTCTTTTCTTGATCCAAAAATTGAAGATCTGAACAGATAAGTGAAGCTAATGCGAATCTGATAAAGGAATGACAGGCGCACTGCTCTAGCATAAGCCTTTCCAGATATCATTTTTTCCACAGCATATATAAGACTGCATATATATCTTCCAGACCACTTCCTGACATTATGTACCCAATTCACCCAAGATATGACATAGCTAGATGAAATCCTCCAAGCCTTACTATAATGTTTTTAAGTGGTGAAACGCCATCGTTACATGATGCAACAATATCTCTTGCTTTAATGTACAACAGTAAATCAAAAGTGACAATGCAAAATTCTTGTCCTGCCATTTTTGATCTTTCAACCGCGAGCAGTAAAGATGTATAAATAGTGTCATACTCACTGGGGGGTGAATCAATAATTGGTAGATACAAAATTTGGGATACTTCAGATTTCTTGTTCTTTGTTAGGGATTCAAAAAAACCATTCCAGCCACAAATAATTTTATTGTTCGTATTTTTATAACATTAAATGAGATTAAGAAATTTCTCCCACCTGGTACATTTTCCCGGCACATCCACTTCTTATAAAACCACAAGGATTCAACGCCATTTACTTCTATATTATTTGGTAATGGATTAATTACTTGTAAGTTTTCCACAGCAATGGAAATTAATCCTGGTTTGGTTTTATTGAATGGTATCAAATCGACGCGACCAAACTTTCCAACTTCTATACTAAGTGGTATGTTTTTAAGTTTTGGAGTTGGAGATCTATATACATTTTCATTTTGAGGTGTTATACATTGAATTCCAGCCATTGCATGGAGAGTATCGTTTCCAGTTAATGTACATGTCTGATGGTCCACATTGTCAAAAACTAGTTGAGTGAAACCTTGATCAATACTTTCTGATCTTGGATACAAAATGCTTGAAACTTCAAACAATCTAGCTTCATGATAAGAGGGGGAAAATCCTAATGACGAAAGCATATCCAATAGACTGCGAGAGCCAAATCGTTTTAGCAAAAAGCTGCTGAGACCTGTGAGAACGGACGAAATGTAAGATCGGGGCCGGACGGCAGATATTATAGCATGCGAAATTGCTGTTATTTTAACTCTCCATTTGTCTTATACACCTTCCTTTTTTTAAAATTGTGGTGTCAAGTAATAGCCTCAAGCTAACTGGAACATCATCTTGAGCATTAGCAAGAAACTTTATTGGAGATGGATATTCGTCTAGTGTATAAACTGTAGAACGTATATCCGCAACTATAATGTCCGCAACTTTTTTTACAATTCGCAAGCGTTCATCTTCCATATTCTCTTCTTTCTTTTCATACCAAATCTTGTATAAAATTTCACAGCCTGAATTTGTGAATGATATGATTGGAGGACGACCTTTTAAAGAAGTTATCATGATATCGTTTTGATATTTTTCCTTTAATTTTTAAAGGATCCATTTTTGAGTGAGCTTATCACCGTTGTAGTCAGCTAAAATTTCATCCAAAGAAAACTGACACTCTTCTCTATGTGCGGACAAGAAATTATAAGCATGGTCCATTACCGCCGAGGTTTTCTCACTTTCGGTTATTCCTGATTTTCCAACGGGAAGTTTTAATCATCGAAAACAGTTAATATGGTATTTCGCAGACAGTGAATTTATATTTCGAACATTTGTAAGCCGGTCGAATACTTTTCGATACTATGTTAATTTTTCTTTAGCCAATTCAATAATATTATTCAGTTTTGAAATACTTTGTATAGTATGCACATAACCTACAATTATTATAAATGATGCTAGGTATATAATTATTTAATTGTTAACAAAACAATTGAAATTGATTTCAAATCATGAGAAAAAAATCTTCACAAGTAGTAGGCATACTATAGTTAATTTTTTTAATAAGTTAGGAATTTCCATTACCGAGAGGAAGGCGTCCAGTTTTCCGCTGGATAGTATAGTACTTTTCTCCCGCTTCTTCGCCACAAATCACACAAAGTTCAGTAAATTTGAAGTCTTCATATTTCGTGCTTAGTCCTGGAGATGATACGTCCTTTTCACTGGCCTTCCTCTTCTTAGCTGCAGCAATATTTTTCGCATTTACATACGAGTTGTAGCAGGTGATATGTACTTTAAGAGATGGTTGCCTGCTCCAAATTTTAAATTTACCATCAGCTCTCTTTAGACTTGCAGTCCTCACAGTTTCAACTCCTTTTTCCCCCAAAACCCTATTTGTTTCACTATTAAAATCTTTAGAACAAAAGATACAGGTATCCATTACGATAGTTTTGAAATATGTTAACACCGAGATTCTTCTTGTAAATACAAGCAAAATGCTTACCTTTCGGCTGCAGATATTTTAATTTCAAAAGATGTTGTTGCTTTGAAATATTTTCGAATTCATGTATGCTATTATTTTTCACGCAAAATTATGTGAACACAGGGCAATCTGCAATAAAACACCTTTCATAAATACGCGCAGTGGTTTTAAGAACTTGCGTTACACAAAAACTCATTAAATGTTGTATGGCAGGTACCCCTATTTTTGGTCAACAACAAAAAAAAATCCAATATTCTTTATATAACATACCTAAAAAAACACAACTTACCAAGTTTCAAATAAATCGACCCATCTGTACAGTCTGCAGGCCTTATTGCATACAAATTAACAGACGGACAGATAAAATTGCGGGACCCACATTTTTCGTATTCTCTATTATCGTAATGACTTATTTGATCAAAATCTCGACATCAAATTATTTCAAGAATGGAAAACTTGCCATATAGTACCAATGCATTGCAACTAAAAAAGAGACTTACGAGCAAAAAAAGCAAAAATAACAAAAAAAATCTTATTTTTAAATGGGTATATTTTCGCCAATTTTGGTCATTTCTTGCACCATATTTCTATGCACCATATTATAGACTTGAGTCTCTCCTTTTTTTATTGGCCTATGTCTTCCCACTATCTTTAGCCAAACAAAAGTCATGAGCATTTTAGTAAAAAAATTAAAAATCAACGATTTTCTGATTTTTTTTAGGTTGGTTTTTGTTACATTTTTTTATAAATTTTTTTAAACTGTCAATTATGGTAGAAAATCTAATTTCCCACAAAAAGTGTTTTGAGGTAAATTCTCAAATTCAGCTTAGTTTAGGAGTTATACCAAAAACATTGAAAAATGACCAGTGTGACCATTCTCTCAGAAATGCATGTGTGAATTTGGTCTAATTTTGTGTTTTGAGCAAGCTGAAGTTCCAAACAAACATAATCAAAAATAAAAACCCGTGAACGCAATTGTTCCTTACTAAAAAGTTTTTTGGCTAGCCTATAAAGGAAAAAAATATTTTTGAATTCAAACTTATTTATTAAATTAAAATAACAAAGATTTAGTAGTACACTTGAAGACTGCTTATCGAGTTACATATCAAATTAAACTGTGTTGTGTATCTGCATTTGAACTGGTATTTATACTAGGGTTGATGGTCTCTTTGGTGATGCAGATAATTACTTTTCTAATCACGAATTGGTGATGCCAATTATCAGTTTTTGGTAATGATAATTTAATGATGGATTGGTGATGCCAAATAGAAATGTTGTCAACAATTATTATCAATCAAACGTTTAACTTTACAATAAAATGCTAAAGTAAAGCAAAGGAATCTACATTATCAATAAATGTTGGCGATTTCCAATCGGAGAGTGAAAGTGATTCAGAATAATTATATATTTATACATACCTACCTACATAATAATAATAAATACAAAATAGGTTACTTGATGAATGTTTTTAATATTAATTTTTATTTCATTGGCAATTACAGTGGTGAATAAAATATTTGAAATAATTATGGAATGTTTTTTTTTTTTTGAATGTAAACTTTACACACAATTTGAAAGTTTAGGAATGACTGACCAAAGTCACCCAAAATCACCGCTTTTCATATAGAAGCTTTTAAAGAGAGAGAGAGGTAAAAAATCAATCAGTGATAAATTATAGAACTTATCAATTGTTTTACAATTGTGTTGTTAAAATAAGGACACATTTATTAGCTTCCAATTTCGGATAGAAAAAGCACTAAGTAGTAATTATTTGAAGCGCTGTTTTGAAAACAAAAATGAAAGGAATCAAAAGGATCAAGTCTCCCCAAACTATGGGAGACTTCTTCCCACCCCCTATATGAGACTTGATTCCTAGGTCGGATTCATCATATATTTGTGTTAAATGATAATATATTTGTCTTAAATCACGTGAAAGGTTCAAAGCTCGTGGGTATACACATTTTGAGTTCAATAAAACTTAAATAACCCTTGATGCAAGAGTTCAATAAATAAAAATACTGGGAAGAATTGATCCCTGCGGGGACCCATGATCGAGGGAAAAAAAATTATCACAATTTATTTTTGGTACATAATCAAACTTTAATTGCAAACAAATTTTCATAAAAAAAACATCAAAAGCAACACACGTTAGCTCCTCGAGCTAAGATAATTAATTTATTTAATATCACTTAAAAAATATAATAAAAAAAAAAATTTAGAGTGCTTCAAATTTTTTAATAAATTATATAGTATATACCCACAATATATCTGCCTTAAAAGGAAAAACTAAATAATAACTAAGCAATAATTAATAACTAAATTATTGGTGTGTAAGAAGTGTAATTTCTTATCTCCCGAGTGTGCTGCCAAAAGAAAAATATGGTGAATAAATGTGCTAAATGTGCCACTGCAATTTCAAGCTAAATGTAAAGATTGCACCAAGGAATATCACTTTACTTGTGGCAAATTAAGTAAAACAGGCATTCAATCTGGAGCGCGTCACGTGGAGATGCATTCCTTGTCAAAGATCACTTAACCTTAATGCGTCCTCTCTGTGGATAATGCATCAGACTCGGACTTGGATGATTTTTCTGCAGCACTTAAAAACATTGAAAGCGAAATGAGCAACCCAACTGGCTTTCGATAACTCCATTGAAAATATATCAACGAAAATGACTCAACTTAACAAGCTAGCTCACGAAGTAGTTGAAAACAAACGGATGATACAAGAGTTACAAACTGAAAATGCATCATTGAAAGAAAAATTATCTGTCCAAGAACGCCGCATCAGTCACTTAGAGAGGCTCGAGACAACAAATCAAATCATGATCAAAAACGTTCCAAATGCTGAATCTAACAAAAATATTTAATGAAATCACATCAAAGCTTGGCAATATTCCCACTGAAGATGGAGATGTCATCGAGGTTTTCCAAGGAATCAGTCCTAAGTGAAAATCACGAAGATGACCGTCCTAATATGTCAGCAA
Organism: Melangyna quadrimaculata; assembly: GCA_949320155.1. Taxonomy (NCBI): domain Eukaryota; kingdom Metazoa; phylum Arthropoda; class Insecta; order Diptera; family Syrphidae; genus Melangyna; species Melangyna quadrimaculata. The sequence continues at coordinate 365,387,569 of OX439483.1, forward strand.
TCATAGTCAAGTTCAAGAACCAGAATATACGTGACAGATTTTTGACTGCAGCAAGAACACACTCACCAATTAAAATAACTGATCTAAGTTTTAAAATTCTGATAATTTTAATAATCCTAATGTATTTCTTTTAATTAATGAAGTTCTTTGTTTTTCAGACACTATCAAAGCCCATAAGAAAATGCAAAATTTTAAGTATTTATGATTTAAACACGGAAAAATTTTCATGAGGAAAGAGGATACCACTAAAATTGTCAGAATATCCAACTCAACAGACTTAAATAAAGTTCAATAAGTGAGTTAAATTATTTTCACTGTAACAATTCTTAATAGGAACTCTCTAGTATGACTGAAATCACTCTTTTTTATCAAAATATAAACGGTATGAAAACTAAAACACATGAAATAAAATTAGCTATAATGAATTCAAACTATGACATTATTTGTCTTACGGAAACAAATCTATCGAATGATATAAACTCGAGTGAGGTTTTTGACCTGAATGTGTATAATGTGTTTCGTAAGGATCGTGATCTGCAATAGTTTAATGATCTCGAGTCGGGAGGGGGTTTGCCTGATTGCAATTAAAAAAATATTCCATCTACACGTTTACTACAGCTTGAAACTGTCAATGAAGACACCAAAGTATATATATATATAGATTAGATAAGATTAGAATAGACTTTATTATTATAATAATTCGGGTTTACAATTATTTTTTTTACAAGTCTTTTAAGACCTGGTTTTAAAACCGTCGTCGGTCAGATTGACAGATAATCGAATACAAATATAATTCAATTTACAAATTCTTTCATTACTCGTATTAAAAAAAATAAAAAGTGCATTTAAGACAATATAAAGTAGATGATGAATTTACGACAGTCAAAAGCATTCTAGAGAAGGAATTAATGCGGTATAGGATGGACATCTTAGGGATAAGTGAAGTTAGATGGCTAGGTTCGGGGAAGTTCAAGTCACCAACCCGTAACACTGTACTATTCTATTCCGGAAAAACACCTGGAAGCGCTCGGGAATCTGGCGTTGGATTGCTGCTTTCCAAAACAGCTCTCAAAAGCCTAATTTCCTGGAAGCCTTTAGGTGACAGGATCCTGAATGCCAGGTTCCGGACTAGAGTACGTCGCGTCACCATCATACAGTGTTACGCCCCAACTTTGCTCTCTTCTGACGAGGAGAAGGAGGCCTTTTATAACCGGCTGAGTGCTGCTTATGATAGCGTTCCACGAGGTGATATAGTTATGGTGATGGGAGACTTAAATGCCAAGGTTGGCAATGACAACACTGGGCTAAGGCATGTCATGGGAAAACATGGTGTTGGTAACCGAAACGACAATGGCGAACGATTTGTCGATTTCTCCAACGCCAACGGCCTTGTTATTGGAGGGACCATGTTCGAGTATAAGACGTGCCACAAAGTCAGTTGGGTGTCGACTGACAGACAAGCAACTTCCAACCAAATTGACCACTTCGCGACCAGCCGGCGTTTTAGAAGCAGTCTTCAGGATGTCCGGAACAGAAGAGGTGCTGACATAGGAATGGCCCGGGACCACCATCTGATGGTTGCTACCGTAAGATTGCGTACAGCTAGAGATCCCAAGGAAACACTCGAATGCCCAAGTTTAATACAGATAGACTAAAGGATCCTGCAGTGCGCCAACAACTAGGGGACCACCTTTCACAAGGATTGAACGCAATCAGCAGCACGGAAACCGTATCCATCGAGAATCATTGGTGTGCTGTGAAAAATGTGTTCATATCCGGTGCTGAAAGTATAGTCGGCCGGGCGCAAGGAAGAAATAGTGCTTGGCTTTCCGACGAAACTTGGGCAAGGATCGAAGAAAGGAAACACCTTAAAGCTCGCATCGCAGCTACCCCAGCAGCAGGGAGAAACGAGCTTGAGTCTACGTACCGCATGAAGATGAGGGAAGTTCACCGTAGTGTGCGACGTGATAAGCGTAACTACATCAACGCACTGGCCACAGAAGCAGAAGAAGCCGCTAGTAGGTGTGACAGTAGGACCGTCTAAAGAATTACCAAAGAGCTCACTGGTGTCCAGAGCTCTAAACAACACCTGGTTAAAGACACAAACGGATCCCTGCTAATTTCGGATGAGGACCAGCTCATAAGGTGGAGGGAACACTTTTCTGCGGTTTTAAACCGCGTTTTCGCAAGTGAAGTGAACCCTATTCCCACTGAGCTACCCGAAGTAACAATTTCCCGAATACGTACCGTACCCCCCAGTAAAGAAGAAATTATCACCGCCATCAAAGCACTGAAGAACAACAAAGCGGTTGGACTTGACGGTATTCCTGCAGAGCTCTTAGGAGCAGCCCCAACGATATCGAGCGAGCTACTGCACCCACTTATTAAGAGAGCTTGGGAAACAGAGAGCTTTCCTGAAGAGTGGAAAAAAGGAATGATTGTCAAGAAAGGAGATCTCACACAGTGCGAAAACTGGAGAGGAATATGCGTTCTGCCTGCAGTAGCCAAGATAATAGCAAGGATAATATTGGACCGAATTAAAGACCACCTCGAAGACACACTCGACGCCGAACAAGCAGGTTTCCGCACTGGATCTTCCTGTGTGGATCACATCAACACCTTGCGGATCATCATCGAACAGTGCGTTGAATATCGATCACCACTTCACCTGCTGTTCATCGATTTTGAAAAGGCGTTCGACAGTGTCAATAGAGAATTTATTTGGCTTGCTTTGCACAGGAGGGGTATCCCAGATAAATTGATTGCTATTATCAAGGCTACATATGATGGATCCAGGTGTCACGTTTTGCACAAAGGTAGGCTGTCAGAGGAGTTTGAAATCCAAAGTGGAGTTAGGCAAGGCTGTATACTGTCACCAATACTGTTCCTGTTGGTGATAAGTGACGTACTGCACGCAGCTTTGTCAAATGGAAATGGAGGAATTCAGTGGACTCTGCAATCTCACCTCAAACATCTGGACTACGCGGACGACGTATGCTTACTCTCTCATAGGATCATGGATCTCCATCAAATGACAACAAGGGTGGAGAGAGAAGCAGAAATCGTAGGGCTTAAGATCAACTCGGCAAAAACTAAAAGGATCAGCCTTGGAACTTCCTCATCAATCCAAGTAAATATTTCTGGACAACCCGTAGAGATGGTACAGGATTTCCAATATCTTGGGAGTATTGTCTCTACGGGTGGCGGAACTGAACTGGACGTAAACAGCCGAATCAGAAAAGCAAAGGCTGCGTTCGGAATGCTGTCCAAAATATGGAGAAACAACTCTTTTAGCTTAAAGACCAAGCTACGACTGTTCCGCTCCAATGTTGAATCCGTTCTGCTTTACGGCTGCATCACTTGGAAAGTCACTGAAATTGTCACTAGAAAGCTGCAAACCTTCGTTAATAGATGTCTACGAAACATCTTGAGGATTTTCTGGCCCAACCGTATCTCCAATGCCGAACTTCATGCGAGAACGGGTCAGGAGCCCATAGACTCCATTATACGAAGAAGAAAGTGGCAGTGGATTGGCCATACGCTTCGAAAAGGCGATCGGTGCATTGCATCTCAAGCAATGCAGTGGAACCCGCTCACACAGGAGGGAAGACAAGTGGGCCGGCCTAGAAGTACATGGCGAAGAACGGTCGAACAGGAATCGGCACGACTGGGGAAAAGTTGGAGAGCTGAAATATATTTCAAGAAATCGTACACGATGGCGCGTAGGTGTAGTGGAGGCCCTATGTCCCGTAAGGGAAACATCACGGACGTAATAGGTCCGAGGACCTAAGTAAGTAAGTAAGAAAAGCATTCTGTTCTGATTCTATTTCTATAAGTCATCGCAGTTCGAATAAATTTATAAAGCTTGTTCCAGCCCTGCATGCCATTTAAAATTTCTATTAGTTCTTCAACATCCAATCGATTTCTGCCAAAAACATCACTTCGAATTTCCATTAAAATTGGACATGATCCTAGAAAATGCGCAATGTTTTCTCCTGGAGTTTTACTTTCACTTGCTTTTTTATACACAGGTTACTCGATATTATCATCCCCAGATACTTGAATTCTTTCACGACACTGACTTCTTCTCCTTTGTAACTCCACTTCTCGTTACAAGCATATCTCCCGCTTCCTTTTCTAAAAATCATAATTTTTGATTTGCTGCTAGGATGCTGATGGACTGCTAGGTTCCAAGTATTGCAGTATTCTTCCAATCTAGAGATCATTTCTTTCAGTTGATCAGGAGAATCTGATAATATGACTATGTCATCACCATACATTAAAACGGGAATGCTCTCCCCAGCAAATCTCACGCCTGTTCCCAGGATCTCAACAATATCGTCTATAAAAAGTGTGAATAAAAGAGAACTCAACGCACATCATTTCTTAAGACAAATTGAAGAGCTGAATTCATCAGATAAGGTTTCACCGTCCCACACAGAAATAGCATCTTTTCCATACAGCGCCTTCAAAATAAAAATAATTTTGGAACAGATACCACAATTGGCAAGTTTTAAAAACAAAGCTTCTCTGTCGATGCTGTCGAAGGCTGCTCTAAAGTCCACGAAAAAGGCATATAGTTTTTTCCCGCAATGAAGGTATGATTCAGCAATATTTAAAAGAAGAAAAACTTGGTCCGTTGTTGAGTAGCCAGAACGAAATCCAGCTTGAAATTCACTGAGCTTTGAATTATCGTGTACCTAGGTGGTCAGTCTTCGGAATATCATACTGGCAAATAATTTCATGGACGCGTTTAAGAACGATATTCCACGGTAGTTCTCTGCAATGGATGGGTCACCCTTTTTAAAAAGCGGAAAAATTATTGAGGACAGGTAATTAGCTGGAATTGAACAAAGGGAGAGGCATACTTTAAAAATTCTGATGGAATTCTGGCCGTCCCGGCCGCCTTGTTTTCTTTGACATTATCCAATGCTGACTGAAGTTCCTCTTCTGAAAAAGCTGAGTCTAGAACGTCATCTTCAATATTTGGCATCGCGTAATGAAACTTGCACGCCAAACATTCCGTTTTCAGCAAAGATTCAAAGTAGTTTTTTTAAATCGGCAGCCTTAAGATTGTTTCCAATTGAAGACTTAACTCCAATTACCAACTTCATTGCCTTCTAAAACTCTGTGGACGATCTAGCTTTGGATAATAAATTTACCAGACTTTTATTATAATCTGCCTTTTTTTAAGCTCAGTGCTTTATATTTTTTATTTTCTTCAACGTACCATCTTTTAAAACCAATATTGTTGTGAGCTCGAAATAAAGTGAGAAACGAAAGCGAACGGTTTCTAGCGATTTCACATTCCTCGTCAAACCATTTTCACTGTAGTTTTGGGCCTTTACGAAGTGTGGTTGATGTGGGTAAGCTTTTTTCACAACTGTCTGCAATTTGTCCATACATGGAACTGGGGAAACGTCTTTCAGATGAATTAGTTCAGCATTCAGGTTCTTTTTTGGGTACTTTTGAAGCAAATTATCCCTCCATTTCAGCCTTGGCGGTGGTTTTAGTTCAGCATTGGTACACTGAGCGGCTATGTTATTACTTAAAGTAATTATAAGTGGCATATGTTCGGAAAATGTTTTGGCTTCGACTTTAAAGTCAACGATAAGTTTCAAAAAAGCACCCGCAGCTATACCATAGTCTATAACCGATTGCCCTGATGATCTTACAAACGTGTACTCTCCTTCGACATCTCCGGCACTTCTTCCATTTAAAATTAAAAAGTTGTAGGACTCACAGAGCTCCAAAAATGTTCTCCCTCTGCAATCCTTTCAGTTGTCTTTTGATGAACGTGAGATGATCACACTTGTTGGCTGAACTGAAAAGTACGGAGGCAATCCTTGCTCACTGCCGATTCGGGCATTAAAATCTCCCAACATAAGTAGATTCGTTTCATCCAAACGCCCTAACAGATCTTCAAGCTGACTAAAATCTTCCTCCCAATGGTTACAGTTGAGGTATATGGGTACAATTGATTGCTTTATTCCTAGATCTTGATGTATTATAATGGAGGTTTCGCCAGTACTTTCAAAGTTTAAAATGTGTTTGAGTTTACTTTTGAAACCAACCACCATTCCCCCACTAGCTCTTCCAAAATTATGTGTTCTAATCGCCGACGTCCACGAAAGTTCATATCATTTGAATAAATTATTAAATTGTTCATATTGTGTATTTACTAAAAAAAGTTTCAATTAGCACAAATATATCAAATTCTCTCATGAAATTAAAAAAATCAGGAAAAATTAATTTATTTTTAAGTCCTGAGACATTATAGCTTAATATTCTAAATTCTAAATTATTTTTATTATAAATTACTTTTTTTGAATGTAACTGCTGACCAACGGATGAAAATCAATGTGGACTTCCGCCTTCCACTGATCTTAAATGCTCACGAGCAGATGGCGCTGGTGCATCAAAGGAGATATTGTTGACAGCTGCTGATCCATTGCCACCCACTGACATTGTTGTTTCATTAATATGAGTTGTATTTTTATTTTGTTCAAATTGTGCCCATAAACCTCTTTAAATTGGATATTTTCCACTCAAAATTGAAAATCCATCGCTGTTTCCACATCTCAGGCCGAGGTTGCTGTCCCAGGTTAAGAATGAACCCTCAATTTCCATACGATCGTCTCTGAGGTATGATTTAATGTTTGGCATCTGCATCTTTATCTCCGCCTGTATTTGGCTTAGGAACCTTCTTTTTTGGCGAACGTTGAATGGCAAATCCATTTGCCATTTGCACCACAACATACGACATTCCAAATTTGTTGCATTTTACTGGATAAGCGTCTTTGACAGCTCCTGCAAATTCTGCCTCAAGAAGTCCACTACACACGTCTTTGGCCTTGGAAATAAGGCTTTTTGATTCTTCGCTGGGCAGGTGGACTAAAAGATTGTTTTCAGTTTCCTTTTTTAAGAGTCTTTCTACTTCGGACTCCAAGCGTGCATTTTGAGCTTCCAAGTGAGTAATTTTAGCCGCACATTCTTCTTGATTGGCTCTTAGTACTGAAACTTCATAGCCTAATGCAACCATCATCTTTTGTAGCCAGATGGCTAACATTTTCCTTCAAAAGGATGATGAGGTCAGCAACAGTCATATTACTAACGGTTGCCATAGTTGTGCTCATTTGTAATTGCTTTAAGGTTATGCAGCGCGCAAAATCTTTTAGTATCCTAGGATAACTTAATCGCTATAACTTACTAAGATGACAGTTTCTTGATGAAGTAAATTCATAAAATTGATGATTTAATATTTTTATTTATTTATTTTTACATGTAAATATACTTTTTAATCACTTTTTTGGAAGCCTTATAAATCCTAAACTCAACGGTTTGACAACCAATCTGTCAATCCCTATATATATATATATGTACTTGCTTTATGAGACCAGGGGTGGAATCGGCTAAGGGGATTTTTGATTGTCACTTTGGTGACAGTAAAAGGTGATCAAACTAATTTTTACGTCTGTGTAAGGTGATCACCAAATTTTGTTTAGTATTTGGTATCACTTTAAAAGAAATGCACTGACGTTTGTTGCTATTTCAGTGGAGCGTTCCTTTATTAACCATAGTTAACTATGGTTAACTATAGTTAACAATGGTCGTTCCTTTATTACAAAATAGTTACGATTTGTAACTATATGACGTCATCACATCGTTCCTAAAATCAGTTTATTAGTGTCAAATAGTTACAATTCGTAACTATTTCCAACTCATCTCCATGATATGAGTTGAAAGTGTTGATCTGTCAAGTCACCTAATGTCAGAAGGTTTGTTTACAAAAAAAAATTAAAGAATCAAAACAAACCTTTTTGTGAAGTGAAATAGACTGAAAAAAAAAAATTAAAAAATTACTATGGAATTTTCTGCAATTGTGAACCAAAAAGGAGAGTATACTCTTAAAGACAATATGATTCTGTGTGTAACTGCTTCAAATGGTAATATTACCAACAAAATTGTGTATGTTTATTAGTGATTAATTTGTTTTTTTTTTCAGAACAAATATTTGTATTTGTATGTTGCAGTTTAAATATTCCGGAGAATTTTGCTGCCAGCTGCAGTAACAGCCTTAACGTCAGCACTCCAGCTGCCTGCTTGGTTATTCATTTTGATAATAAAATATAAAAACAAATTTCCAGTGTTCGCTTGACAGATCAACAATATCTAACAACAAATCGTTCCTAAATGAAATGTAACAATTTCCAACTAAATCTAACAATGACACTTCAACAATTTTTTTTGACATAACAACCATAGTTAACTATGGTTAATAAAGGAACGCACCACAGTGGTTGCATTCAAAAAAACTATCTGAAGCTATCCGGATAAGTTTGTGTTGTTGTAATACTATGTAAAACACAGCTGTTGCAACAACAACTCAAAGGAATCTGAAACATTTTTAGATGCGGATAGCATATTTGATTGAACCGCGAACGTGGGCATTTATTTCCATTTGTGTCTGCCGGCAAATAGATTTGTGTTGTCTATGTCTAGTTGATTAAGATATAAAAATGTAAGTAAAAATAATATTGTATCCTTAAATCATAAATTAGTTATTTAAAAATGTGAAATTTTCATCAATAGGATTCCAGCAAATAAAACACAAATACAACTGATGACCACATTTATGGAAGAAAATCCCGATTTGGCCAAATCCTATTCTGTAAATAACTTGAATTCACGGGATGCCCATAGAATGCTTTGGGAGAAACTAACTCGATCGTTAAATGGTAATGGTCCCCCATCAAAAACAACAGCTGAGTGGAAAAGAGTAGGTATTTATATATTATTGTAAGAATTGTCTCCTTTCCTTGTTTTTTTTTTATTTATGCCTAGATTTGGACAATTAGAAAGTACAAGACAAAACAAAAATTGATCGCAAACAAAAAGTCCATCAAACAAACTGGTGGAGGACCTTTTTCTGAAAACGTTTTAAATAGTTTTGACGAAGCCATCATAAAAGCATGTGGCATGGAAGCAGCAGTCAAGGGTACGAGTGGAGTGACCAGCTTCGGATGTGATGAGCATGGTGAAAAAGGAGATATTAAAATGTTTGCGTCAATGATTATGATTTTGTTTTTATTTTAATTGGTAGACCTAGAAGATGAAATTAGGGACCTCCTTTCAGAAACAGTGGCAGTGAGACCAACACAAGTACTTGGACCAACACAGTCGTCTGGAACAACACGGGCACATAATAAACGTAGCAAACCACTAAAAAACAAAGTCGATGAAAGTGAAAGCCTTTTATTGGCACAAAAACAAATCGAACTACAGGAGAAGTTTGTTGATTTGCAGACAAAAAAACTCGAAGATATCGATAGGACTTTACAGGCAATTAACATTTCAATTATTGAATTAAAAGATTGTGTTAAACTACTGTGCCAGGAAAAGGAAAAAGAGCGCCAGAGTTCAAATGCTCTTAAAAAAGAAGAGCTGCAATTAAAAAGGATGGAGTTGGAACTGTCCAAAACAGTAAATGAGCTTCGAATTTTAGAGCTTAACTAGAACTGCGCAGAAATTTAATTTAAATGTACATAACTTACGTGTTCAACAAAACTATGCTGTGAATTTTTTAAGTTAATTTATTTTTTAAATGTAGTTGTTTTTTATTGAATTTATTTAGTTTTAGTTCATTTTATGTATTAAAAAAAATAATAGTAATTGAATTTTGTTTTTTATTCAATAATTGGACGGTTTGACCAAAGGTCATCTCTTATTCTGTTTCTAATTCTAACGCCTTCATTGCTTGTATTTTCTACATACTGGCTATTTCGATTTTCAGATGGTGGAACTCTTACAATTTCTTCTGGTAGTGGAACTCTATGGTCACAGCATATGTTGTGCAGAGCTGCACAAACATTTACAATTTGTGCAGATTTTTTTGGAGAGTATCTCAACTTTCTTTCCTCTAAGACACTTCTCCATCGAGCTGCAAGTAATAACAAAAATGTCATTTGTAGGCTAATTAAAGAAGAGCCAGCAAATAAATACATACTTTTCATCACACCAATGCATCTTTCAACTATACTTCTAGCCTGAGAGTGTACATAGTTGAACCGTGCTTCTGGAGAATTTTCTGCTGCGCTTCTGTATGGTGTTAAAGGGCTCTAAAGGGTAACCGCTATCCCCTCAAATAAAATAAAAAGAAAAATGAGAACATATTACGATCACATACCGAAAGTCCTATTATGTAACAATAAGTTCTGCTGTACCGAGTAGCCACGATGATGTTCTGCCTGCACAATAGTCAGCATTTAACTTTTCTCGTTGAGCACTCTGTCTCCATACAAAGCTGTCGTGAGCACTCCCGCCATATTTTGCATTTATTGCTAGAATTTTATTATATGTACATATCAAGGAATATATGTAATGCGTACTTACTTTGGACTCGGAAGATCTAAAATGTTTAATTTATTGCGAAGGTTAATCCTCAAGAGCCGGACATTTCTATTATGATTAATATTATCATTTTCAGCATTTTCAGATGGTAAAATCAAAGGCACAAACACATTCATATTGTCTTGAAACTTCAGCAATTAAAAATAAAATTCCATTTCCCATGAAAGTGACAACTAAATAGCTGTCACGCGAAAAAGACACAAAATTGTGATTGTCACCAGTGATTATCACCTTACACAGACCGAACTTGTTGATTGTGACTGTCACTTATCACAAATCACCTTATCCGATTCCACCCCAGGTTCTGGAGTGGATGCATATAAAACAATGTCTGATAGTCTCTCTGAGAAATCTCACTTACTCTCTTCTAGCTCGAATCTTGTTTACTTAGGTGATTTCAATTTACCTTGCATAACATGGTCATTCGATGATTCTAATAAATGTATGAAACCCTCTCTGTACTCTGGAATTAAATCAGAGTCACTAATTGAAGCTACCTCTATATGTAATCTAAGTCAATTTAATTCTATAAAAAATACTAACAATCGGTTGCTCGATCTAGTCTTTTCCACTTTTTCTAGAATACAATTTTCTGTTGAATTATCAAAAAATCCACTATCGACCATTGATGGCCACCACCCACCATTGAAAGTCAAGTTTAAGACAACAATCACTCGTTTTTTACCCGAAATTAATCTGCCAAAGAGAAACTTTTTCAAGGCTAATTACGATGAAATAAATTCTCAACTGCGCCTGATTGATTGGGCGTTTCTTAATAGTATGGACACAAATAATGCATTTTACAAATTTAATACAAAGTTGAGTAGTGTAATCGAATCTTCTGTGCCCCTGAAGAGGCATGTTTCCCATAATTACCCATGTAGGTTCTCTCATAATCTTATAAAGATACTTCAGGCAAAAAAACGTTTTCATCTCACTGCAAGAAAGTTTAATCGAGTGGCTGATAAGGAAACATTTAAATACTTAAGGGCTTTAGGTAAAAAAGTATTAGATAATTGCTACAAGAACTATCTGAATAATACAGAAACACAATCTTAAAACTAATGTTAAATACTTTTGGTCATACACAAAAAAATTAAGGGCCACTAACTCATTGCCATCTGTCATGACACACGAAAACATCAAGGCTTCATCACCAAACGAATCTTTCTCAACATTTTTTAAAAATAATTATTCACAACCTAGTTCAACAACAACTGGCAATATTGCAGTGCGTGATAACGATCAAACCGTTTTCTATATTAACATAAATTTACCACTCATTAATGTGCATACCGTTGTTACTACTGTTAAAGGTTTAGGTATTAATAAGAGGGAAGGATCTGATAGGATCCCTAATATCTTTTACAAGAACTGCATTGAGGTTTTAGCTCCACCTATTTGTACCGTATTTAACATGTCTTTATTAAGTAAAACCTTTCCTGACAGACTAAAGGAAGCTCATGTTACACCTATTCATAAGAATGGCCCTATTTCAGAGGTTTCTAACTATCGTCCTGTCTGTATTTTAAATGCTTTATCGCTCATATTTGAAAAATGTGTCTATAGCAGCATTATGTTCATGATTAGACCCATGATTAACTCTAAGCAGCACGGATTCTTAAGTGGCCGTTCCACAGTTACTAATTTAGTTTCCTTTACGCACGATATTTCAGAAGCTTCAATCGCTCAAACCAAGTAGATGAAGTCTATACAGATTTATCGAAAGCATTCGATAAAGTTAGTCATAAAATTATATTTAACAAAATGAGAAAAATTGGGTTTGGCGACGAACTAGTTGAATGGTTTTAATCTTATTTAACCTCAAGACCACATACAGTTACCTTGAATCAATATGCTTCCAAACTGTTTTACCCTCCTGGAGTCCCTCAAGGTTCTGTGTTGGGACCTATAATATTTCTAATCTACATTAATGATATAACAGAAAAATTGTCGTCTTCATCACTGTTATACGCGGATGACCTAAAAATGTATAGTGAAATTAATTGCGTTCGTGATTGTATACAACTACAGAAGGATCTTGATATCCTTCTAGAATGGTGTGCTTAGAATGAGCTTCACTTGAACGTTAATAAATGTAGTATGATGTCTTTTACTCGTAAAAGACATCCAATTTTATTTGATTATCGTCTAAACCAAGTTAACCTGAGGGGTTAATAATCATTACCAAAACATAACCAATAATGCAGCAAGAATGGTGGGTTTCATTTTTAGAACTGGAAAATACTTTCGTAATCCAGAATCTTTTATTACCCTATTCAACTCCCTTGTTCGAAGTAAACTTGAATATGCATCGCCTGTATGGAACCCAATTTTTCTAGTTCATTCTGATAAAATGGAAAACTTACAGAGAAAATTCTCCAGAATATTGCAATATAAATTATATAAAAACCACACAGACTACTTTAACAGATTACAATTATTTCAGATGTCTTCATTGTTTCATTTTGTGATTATGAAAATTTACTAGAGCAGTGCAATATAGATTTTAAGTTCAATCAAATTAGTATAGAAAACATAAACAGTGCAATAGATATGATAAACAAAAAAAATTGATTTTAATTTTATGATTGTTAAAATGTTTAAAGATTCCTTGTCCATTATTGGCCCCTTATTAACAAGAATTGTCAATATATCCCTAAGTCCTGGTGTTTTTCCACAAGACTGGAAAGAATCACTTGTAGTGCCAACAAAAAAGGTACCAAATCCAAAAACACTAAGTGTCTTTCGGCCTATAAACATGATGCCTTTGTATGAGAAAATTATTGAAAAATGTGTGGTGATACAACTCCAGCAACACTTAGAAGGGCAAAACCTACTCAACAGTTACCAATCGGGATTTCGAGCAAACCATTCATGTGAAACCTGTTTTAATTTTGTAATAAATGAATGGAGAAAAGAAATTGATGATAAAAATTTTGTAATTGCGGGTTTCCTCGACTTAAAACGAGCTTTTGAAACAGTGGACCATAACATTTTACTAAAAAAACTTAAGTACTTTGGAATAAAATCAACGGAGCTCAAGTGGTTTAAATCTTTTATCCAGGGAAGAATTCGGTTTGCCTACAAGCTCAAACGTCAAATGGCCGTGGTGAACATCGGATTTTTGCACTAGTGTACGTGCAGACAACCGTGGTGAAAATCGGATTTTTGCACTAGTGTACGTGAAAAAAAATCCGAGTTTCACCTCGGTTCGTGAACAAAATGGCGGATAATTTAAGAATCCAAGGGTTTGTTCAAAAAGTGCTAGGTTCTTGTATGCCGATTTCCTTTCGACGATTGCAGATCAATTTTTTTTTATTGTAATGAAGTCGCAAAAAATAATCGTGTGTGCTAGCCGGTGTAAATTTTCTATATGAAAAATTTGATTTTTGATCTTTTTTTCTAAACAAATAAAATTTTTCTATCACAGATTTGATTTTTTTGTTGAAATGAAATCCACATTAAAGGTAAGACCGCACACAACTGCAGCGGAACTACACTTCACGACGCGGCAAAACATTATTTGTATGAAATTGTATGAGCTATATCGCACTAAGCGGCAACTGAACTTCATAAAATTTCATACAAACTATTATGAATCGTAGTTCCGCTGCAGTGCAGTTCCGCCTAACCTTAAGGCGTAACTACATAGACCTCCTTTTGCCAAAAAGTACAAAATTGAGAATTTAAAATGGTCGCTAAAGAAACCTGCTTGCAAGAAAACATACGAAAATTGTTCTGACAGATAAATTAAGCCACCATACACCCTTTTCAATTATTGTTTTGCGAGTATGTACGTGGCTTCAGCATATATGGCATAATTTTTTTGACTTCTAACTTTTTTAGCTATTCAAATAATTAATTAATAATAATTTATAGTACCTAATCATTAAAATTGTTTTTAAAACTTTTTTTTTAATGATATCATAATGGTATGGAACCAATAAATATGTACATTGTATATTTCAAGCTACGTTTACCTATTCAGTAAAGCCAGAAAAATTAATTATTTAAATGTTCATAGGAAGGTAAAGTCCTATGCATAAAATAAAACTTTAAAAATATTTTTAAATCAAACACTGTACGCTGATCTCAACTTGTTAAAATACTCCAAATCTTTTTTAGCAAATGAATGTATATTTTTCTCATCATCGTCTGGCACAAGATCATCCGCCTCACCTTCTTTTGTAACACCAATAATATTATTAAATTTTTGTATAAATAATATTATGCACAGCTTCTTACTTTTACAATAACTTTATATTGCCCTCAAAAAAGCCAATATCCAGGCATTGGAACACAAGTCTGCTCGAGACATATCTTCATTCAAAGTCTCTACGATTTTGTTGAAGCCCAAATTCTTGAGAAGTTTGAATTTCTTGGTCTGAGCCTATAGAACAGATTTTTTATAATCGGCGCTAGTGCATGGTGGAACATTTTGATAAAGAGATCTGGTCGCAGTAGAGTCCAGTTGAAAAATTCCACTTTAGGATTTCGAAATGTTATATGTGGGCGATTTCGAGGAACAACCGCTCGATCATTGACTTCAGATTTGTCTCATTGGTTAAGGCGACGATGATTATCGGATGACCACGGTCTCTTGCCATAACTTCTTCTTTTGTTCAAATCTTCATTTCCTTCTTTGTCAATTTGAAAGATCTGGAAAAGAAAGCAAGTGTTATCTAGTTGAAAATAGTACAATCTAACACTTACCTCAAAATTATGGAAGACAAAAAGCAATGGTTCACAATGGAAACTCTTATCAAAGAGCCCCTTCAATTCCAACTCAGTGTGCGATGAATCAACGAAACAAAATCAGCACAATCCACTCCATATGAAGGTAACCCAAGGTCTTGGGCGACCGCAGTTAACGAAGCCACTAGGATAATTGGTCACAATAGCAACATTATCTAAAATTTATAGTGACAAAAAATGGGATTGGTAAAGTTTCTCGATACAAATGCCTGCATTTCAAACTCACTGCCATTTAACTCCAATTGAACAAATCGAAAATGAATTTACTAAAGGTAAGCAAATTTAATTTTTGTTAATTTATTTTTTTAGAAATACGCAATTTGATCGCGAACAAAATACCAAAACAGATTTATGAAAAAAAAATTGAACTGTCAAACAAATCAAACTCACCGCGTTAAATTGTTGATGCAATTCATATCTATTCATCGACACGAAATGAAATTACAAAACCAACAATTTAAACAAATGGGTTTTGGGGGGTGATACGAACGAAAGATTCCTATCTAGGTATTGCTTATCTGTGGTTTAGAGGTACTAAATCAAGATCTGGATAGAATAATCGTATGGCTGAATATGAACAGACTGGTGCTTAATGTTGCTAAAACTAAATGCATGGTGCTTCGGTGTATTCCTGTTAGTTTGTCTTCCAATAGTAATGTATCTAGTAGTGTATCAATCAATAATGAGCAAATTGAACAAGTTAAACAAATGAAATATTTTGGTATTGTATTAGATGAACAACTAAACTTCAACGAACACATAAATTATATTTGTAAACAAATATCTAAAAAAAGTGGTGTGCTAAGAAAAATTAGAAAAAATATAACTTTGAGTATGGCTGTTAACCTATGTTATGTCCTAATTAAACCTCATTTTGATTATTGTGCCAGTTTACTGTATATGTGTCCGCAAAGTCATACAAATAGACTGCAACTCCAACAAAACAAAATAATGCGAATCATTTTTAAATGTAATCGATTTACACCAATTCAAAGTATGTTAAATTCTCTAAAATGGTTAAATGTGAACCAAAGACTTTTTATGTTATCTATGATTTTTGTATATAAAATCAAAAACAATATGTTTCCTGGCTATTTATGTGAAAATTTTATACTTGTGAATGAAGTTGTGAATCATAATTTAAGAAATAGTAATGATCTACGAATTGCTAGAACAAGAACTGTAAGAGGCAAGCGAACTATATTTTATATAGGTTTTCAAGGTTTTAATAACCTGCCACAAGAAATAAAAAACTCAACTAATTTCAAGTTATTCAAACAAAAATTAACTGAATATGTAGAATATTAACTGAATATGTAGTTAGTAGTGAGTAGTTATTAATTTCTATGTAAAAATAAAATAATATAATAATTTAAAGAATTTTATAAACATAAGATAAAGAAAAATATACAACTCCAAGTTTAATAGTTTGTAAGAGAAAAATTGTAAAAATGAAAACTAAATAGCTTTCCTATACAAATTGACGTTCCAAATGCATTAATTTCGAAATTACCTCATTTCGGCTCCATTGAAAACGTAGTATTTCGAAATTAGCGCATTTGGAACGTCAAATTTGTATAGGAAATGACGTTCCAATTGAGCTAATTTTGAAATTACCTCATTTCGTCTCCAATGACAACGTAGTATACTGTACAACAATTTTTTTCTTAGAATATACCCCAGAATCATACCCTAAAATACTATTGACGAATTAAGGGACACCCAGTATAGTAAACTGATAGGTTGCCAAAGGCGCCCGTCGAACATGTTATGTTATTTCATGTGATTCAGGGCTGAGCGTAAATATGTATTTAATTTAGTTTATAACCTCACCCTCCACTTTCAAAACAAGTTACTTTTAGAGAATGTGGCAACCTCTAAAATCATAACCAATTTATGCCTATTTATGGCCTATCTTCGTACATATTGCTTGTATTTTTTCGATTTTTTGTTTAGGTGCAGGAGGCTGTTTTCCGTTGGCTTCTTGGGTGTCAACCCAAGACACTTGCTACCAACTCACTTCAACCCGCACGGTTGGTCCCAGGACTAATCCCATCCCGAGACACTTCATCCCGGAAGCCAAATCTCATCCCAAGAAAATCATACCGGAAATTAAAAAACACTCCGAAATTTAATGGTTGGTCTATTTGCCTCGCTCATTGACATATTAGATATGGACAGCCAGCCGAATGACATTTCCATACAAAAACCCCAAAGAATTCAGTTCGAGCAACATTAGCGCTTTTGTAGGACAAGCGGAACCAAAACAATATCTTTTCCCAAAGCCATCTCTTGTCATCGGGCTGAACCATCATTTTGTGTTGTTATGCCTGGTTTAATAAAAAGACGAAGTTCTTTTCTTTGCGTCTGAATTAAGACTACTCATTTATTCTTATGAAATTTAATTTACAGTGTCGATGAATTGGCATCGACGGATACTTAATATTAATATTGGATGGAGAGATGCTGCACACTCAGCATATTTGCTGTATTATAAAAAGAAAATAAGGCACCCAAAGAAAAGTATCTCATGACGGGTGGCATTTGATGTTTTTTTCATAAACATAAACAAATGCATATCCGGAAGGGATATCCGCAGTTAATTAGAAGATATTATGCATGGTAAGCACAATAATAGTGACGGGCACAACACCTCCCCCCATAGAATAAAACATATGATTACAAGATAATTAAAATATGTTTTAAACAAAAAAATAAATAATATAACATTCAATTCATTTATTTTTCTTTTGTTTTTATGTTTATAAGTTTATATATTTTCTTACGTTAACAATTATCTTACTTTGATCCGGTATGTAAACAATTTGATTTTGCACTGGTTTAGTACTTTTTTTATTAAAGCATTTTTTAAATAAAGTAAAGGTATGACGACCTTTAATACAAGTTATGGTAAAATAAATTAAACCTATAGTTGTCAACATTCCAGTTATTCCAATTAAGGCACCTTGTGATTTCTCGGGTAGCTTTTGTAATAGTTTACTAACAATATTTCTTTGATTATTAATTTCGATTGATAAATCCCTTAATTCTCTTAAATCAGTTTTTATTTTTATAACTTTATCGATTGGTGAAATTTCATTTAATTTTATATTTTGACAACAGTTTTTGTCAATAGTGTAATGTATTACATCATTATTAATTTCTTCAAAAATGTCTTCAGATGTGATAATATCTGTTTCTAAAGTACTAAACTCACATTGATTGTCTAAATACAATATTCCAATGTTTGATAAAACACCGTTTTCTTCTTGTTTAGATTTACAATTGCACTTAAATGGGGTGTCTTCAGTAATAGCATATAAATATTTATTATTATTAATTTTGTGAAAGAATTCTACATTTTTTTGTACTATTTTTATTTCACATTTATTATTGCCCCTTTTCAGAAAAACATTTGTTTCACAAACTTCATTTTTAATTGTACTTTCAAGTACTAAATTTTCACATACGTATATATTATCATGATTAAAGCAATCATTCATATTATGTTTTAATGCAAAATTAGCTCTATTTTGAGTAGTAGCGAGAATATTATTTTTATTTTCAAAAATTGTAAATTGTTGACTTACGACAATTGGCAAAGTGGCAAAGTGATTATTTCATATATTTCCATTGTTTCTTCTTTCAAAATCGGAATAGATATGATAACATGTATCATATGATCTTTTTCATAACATTTAACATCAATTTGCTTAACTATAAATTGATAAGCTATTAAACTAGGAGTAAATAACATTTTATTTTCATATTTACTGTTTATTAATGCTTCAATTAATTTTTCAGGAGTGATTATAAAAGGATGAATAATTTTTAATTGTAAAAATAGGATCGCATCAATAATTTTTTCTAATTCTATTTCTAATTTTAAACTTTTATCAATTATTGAATTATGCACTTCTTGCAAGTATTCTAAAGCATATTCTCTCCTCTCTATATCTTTCATATTTGAAATAACTTTATTTAACTTTATTATATTTTCATTAGTTTTGTTTTCTATACGATAATAATTATAATTTAATATCTTATTTTGATCATTTACTTTTTCCATTATATTTATTTATTCTACTAATCCTTTTCTTAAAGATTCTTGATATTCTTTTGTAATTGCTATGATTTTATCATAATATTCTGCATCAGAACTATCCATAGTTCCAAATAATGTTTTAAGTCCTGTACCAACAATATCTATTAATCCTCTTCGGATTCTGTTTTTCCTTGTTCCTAATAAATTATAAATTGTAACCATTTTATCTGATAAATTATTATAGCTTCTCTTTCCTTTTTCAGCTAAGTCTCTGCACTCTCCGAATAATTTTAAACATACTTCATGAATGTTATTAGTTTGTAACTTAATATGCTCTATACTATTTTCAACTTCAGCTAGGTCAATTCTATTAATGACTGAAATGTGTCCATCGATTGTTTTCATAGTACCAAGAGATTTAAAATAAAATCCATAATGATCATCTAATTTCTCGATGTTGATGCTTGTTGCAATTCCGATTGCGATCGTCCATATCCTATAAAAAGTTTGACACGACTTTCATTATAAATGGTTAATTTTCCGTTTCTTTTAACAATAATATTATTATCTTCTACAGAAGATACGACATAAGGACCTGACCATTTCTGGTCAAACTTTCCTGCACTTGCTTCTTTTACGTAAACTCTATCTCTTGATCGAATATCTCTTAATTTTGGTCCTAATTTCTGATCATATCTGACTTTAGATTTTTCTTTGTTATCTAATAGCCTTGCTTTAGCTTTTATTTCCATTGCTAACAACTTCATTCTTAGTTCTGTCGAATAATCATGTGTTGTTTGAATTTCTTCATAATCTTCATTAAAGAATTACAAAATTCTGTCCCGTTGTCAGACAGTATTATCTTTGGTACTCCAAATATAAGTATCCAATTTTCTACAAGAGCCTTAGTCACTATACTGGCTTCTTTACTTTCTATAGGAACAAATTTAATAAACTTAGACAGATTGTCTTGAATCGTAAGTCCGTATTTGTTGATAATTTTGTCCTTTGTAATATAAGGACCTGTCAAATCAATTGCGATTTTTTGTAATGCATGATTTGCACTTGTTACAATGGTCATTGGATTCCTTGAGGGATGTCTATCTATTTTTTCTGTTTGACAAGCTACACATTTAGAAATATATGTTATTACATCTCTATTGAGACCTTTCCAATTATATTTTAGTTTTATTTTATTAATAGGGGCTTTTTGGCCACAATGGCCTCCTACAAGACCTTCGTGATATTCTTTTAAAATTTTAGTTTTAAATTCACCATCCAAAACTTCTTCTATTAGGGTTTCAGGGTTTCACTTGCAACTTCTTCTGTTCGGTTATTTAGAATTTCATTAACTTCTTTTTCTACGTCTATATCCATGTCTTCATTTTCATCTATCTCTTCTAAAATGTTAATATTTCGGCTTAATTTGTCTGAAACAACGTTATCACAACCCTTTTTATACTCAATGGAATAATCATATTCCTCTAATTTAAGTCGCCATCGAACTAATCGAGATCCAGGATCTTTCCTGTAAAGGCTTATGATCAGATCAAATTACAAAATTTCTACCATATACGTATGGTCTAAGAACCTTTACTGCCCATACGTTTCCCAAGCATTCCTTTTCCGTTGTGGAATAGTTTTTCTCTGATTTACTTAATGATCTGCTTATAAATTGCAATGGCAGATCTTTTCCATTACTTTCTTGGCTTAATACTGCCCCTAAACCGTAATTGCTTGCATCAGTTGTAATAACGAATTTCTTATTATAATCTGGGTATTGTAAAATTACGACATTTTTTAACGCTTCTTTTAGTTCTAAAAATGAGTTTTGTTGCTCCGCAGTCCACTTAAAATCAGAATTCTTTTTCAATAATTTGTTTAAAGGAAACGCCTTCTTACTGAAATCCTTGATGAATTTCCTGTAGTAACCTATCATTCCGAGGAATGATTTTAGTTCTTTTTGGTTGTTTGGTGGCTTAAATTTATCGAGTGCTTCTACCTTTTGCGGATCTGGCTTAACGCCTTTTTCTGTAATAACATGACCTAAGTACGCAACATCTTTTTTGAGAAATTGGCATTTATTCATTTGGAGTTTTAAACTTGATTTACGCAGTTGTTCAAAAACCTCTATTAATTTTTGATTATGCTCGTGAAGAGTTTTTCCATAGATAACTATGTCATCTAAATAAACGAAGCACTTTACACTTTGTAGTCCACTCAGAACAGTGTTCATAAGCCTCTGAAAACACGCCGGTGCGTTTTTCAATCCAAAAGGCATTTTCGTGAAATCATAATGCCCATATGGCGTAGAAAAGGCAGTTTTTTCTACATCTTCCTCAGCGACTGGAATCTGATGAAAACCAGATGTAAGATCTAAAACACAGAAATATTTACTATTACCTAACTGGTCTAATATCTTACTTATATTCGGGAGTGGATAATTGTCAGCAATAGTAATTTCATTTAACCCGCCTGTAATCGATTACTATCCTCCACTTCATTTCTTTACTTGCATCCCTTTTCTTAGGGACCACCCACAAAGGTGAATTCCATGGCGATTTACTATCTCTTATAATCCCTTCTTCTTTTAAATTCTTAATTTGGTTATCTACCTCCTTTTCATGAATTTTTGGATAACGGTACGATTTACTGTAAATAGCTTCACTATTTTCTTTAACTCTAATTTTATGTTCTACCAAACTCGTTGTAGTTAATTTATCTCCTTTTAAACTAAAAATATCACAATATTCTTTAGCTATAGCGAATATACTATCGGCTTCTTCTTCATTCATATGGTCGTTCTTAAATTACTCAGTATTTCCTCAATTCTACCATCATTCATTTCGAATGTATTGATTTCTAATAAGTCGGCATCTTCACAATCTGACTCATTTGTATTGAAATCCTCAAAAGGGTATCCAATAGCTTTGAGCTCAATGTGATGTATATCTTCATCAAAATTTATTACTTTAACTAAACCTTTTCCATCACTGCGCACCAAAGTAACGCAATCTGGGAACAATATACCATTTATCTTCGCACTGAGTATTACCACTTCACTATTTTCTAGAAATTGATTTCCCTGACCATCAGTTATATTCACTAACCTGAAAACTTCGCATCTGGGGGGTATTTCTTCTAAGTACTGCCCCTCAAAATTGATATTTTCATTAAAACTTTTCTTATTTCTAGCAGATTTTTCTTTGGCAAGTTCTACACTTTTTTCGAAATTTAAAGAGATACCTATTCTCGTTCTTCCTCCTAAGAGTTTTACGATCATAATCTACAATGAAAGCATTGTCTTTCAAAACATCATTGCCAATAATACCGTCATAATTACTTTAATATTCCTTATTTATGACGTGGAATTCTATTAAGTAGTCAGAATTCCCAAAATCCACAGATAAATTACATGTACCTAAACTTTTTATGTTTCCGTTCCCTATACCTTTAAAACTAAGAAATTTATTTTGTGTTAAGTTCTTTTCAAAAATGTTATCAACTTTTATTAAGCTTATAGCTGCTCCTGTATCTATTAACATTCTACAGCTTTTATTTTTGTAATTCATGATAATATGAGGACTTTCTGTTATATTAAATAGCGAAATGTTGACCTCTCCAACTATTCGCTTTTGCGAAAACCCAGACCATTTTGGTTGGATAAATTTCTTGCCGCAAATGTCTGACCACTTGTTCGTCTCCAATGAGTATGAGTATTGCTTTGGTTATTTTGTCTATTCTGCTGGATATTAGTGTAATTATTTTGCCTGTTATGTCTGTTGCGACAGACATTAGCCTTGTGTCCAACTTTGCCGCATGCAAAGCAGGTAATGGTATTAATTCTAACTGTATTTTTGTTTGTATAGTCCTTACTACTAGAAGGTTTTAATAAATTAACGTGTAGCCCTAACCTTGATTCCTCTTCTATAGCATATCTGCTAGCCTCATTCAAATCCCCTGGCTTTCTATTGTTGACATATGAACTTATTGTTTCTTTTAATCCATTAACAAAAGCATTTACAATATTTAGTTTTATATATTCACTTTTCCCCTTCCAATCGGAAGTTTCAGTATCAACTATTTCATTTTGCAGCATTCTGCGTTGTAATGTTTCGCATTTTTGCGTATATTGTACGACAGTTTCATCATACTGTTGTTTTAACTCTATCAACTCTCTATGGAGCTGTAAGTTTGAATAATTTTCTTTATATACTTTGTTAAGCTCTGCTTTTAATTGACTCCAAGAGTCTAAGGTTTTGTTCATTAAAATTGACGAAGCGTTGCCGCTAATGCATGATTTGGCAAAAGCCAATAAAGGTTTATGCTGAGGTTCTTTGGCGAGCTTAAAGGCATTTTCACAATTTTGTATAAACGAAAATGCTTCGGAAGCTACTCCACGGAATTTAGGGATAAATTGGATTAGAATACTTAGTTGAATATCCATTTTTTCATCAGGCATATTTCACAGTTAAAATATACGAAAATCACTTAAGTTAAACTATTGTTAATCCACAATATTAATACAATCGTATGTGTTCTGCAATTATTTTATTTATTTTCAACAATTATTATTAATTAATTACTTTTTTAATCCTTCACGCTTTTTCGGCGAGGTATTTATAATGTTCTTCTAATTTTTCGTTACTATATGACTTTGCTGGCAACATTATACATTAAACATTATACTGTTCTTATACTTATACTTTTACTTATTCATTTTAATAAAAACTTCGACTGTTTAATATATTTTTTTTTTTTTTTAACTTACAATAATTCAATCATTATGATGTTTAATTTGATAATTCGGCTGGCTGGTAAACTACACCTTCGTTCTTAAACTTCCTTGGAATTCTGGTTCTCTTCTTATTTAATAATATATTGTTAGAGTTTTTTTTTTTTTTATTCACTTTCAGTTGCAAACTCTTTTATAAGTTTTAATAATTTTTTTGTTTATTATTAATATGGAAAAGTTTGTACGTGCACTCATATTCGGTTCAATTCCTTCTTTTCTTTCAATCACTTTGATATGGATTCAATTGTATTCGCAGAAGATGCTAAATTCAATACGCACTTAGAAGGTATTATAGGGATTATTAATTTTGTTCCCCATTGTAATTACTTAAAAAGCAGAATACGTACTTTTAACTTAAAATATTACCGGAATAAAATTTATTTACATTATGTACAAAGATTTACAACACCGGAATTTTATTTTCAGTGCATATCGCACCGCTGGCACCAATTTGTTATGCGTGGCTTAATAAAAAGACGAAGTTCTTTTCTTTGCGTCTGAATTAAGACTACTCATTTATTCTTATGAAATTTTATTTACAGTGTCGATGAATTGGCATCGACAGATACTTAATATTAATATTGGATGGAGAGATGCTGCACACTCAGCATATTTGCTGTATTATAAAAAGAAGATAAGGCACCCAAAGAAAAGTATCTCATGACGGGTGGCATTTGATGTTTATTTCATAAACATAAACAAATACAAGTCCGGAAGGGATATCCGCAGTTAATTAGAAGATATTATGAATGGTAAACACAATAATAGTGACGGGCACAAAAGTGTCATAGAAACTAATGCCATCTTTTATTAATCCCATGCATATTTTGACATCTGTGGCTCTTAAGTGGCGTTCATAGAAACAGTAGTGACATTTGCTTAATCAATTTCAGTCATTGAATTTTATTTTTCCAAATATATTTTACGGCAGTTTCGTTAAAATATTTTTCTAAATTGAATATTTAAATTGTATTGCGATCGTGCAGAACAAATAAACAAAAACTAGAAAGTTGAGTATTTGATTTGTGAACTGTGAGTGATAAAGTAATCCCGATCTGCAACCCATCGCGAGTGGACGTGTGCGAGAGAAGAGTGAAATACCGTGCCTAATACCCCCAACAATAACATTAACAATATACTACTATTAAGTGATTTCTAATATTTATCCCTCACTAAAATAAAATAAAAAAAAAAAAAAATAGCCCACGACTCAATTCCCGAATAAAAATAATAAAACAAAAATAACTAAATTGCCCATATAAACCGCGCCGCGAATAATAAAATCAATAGCCCAACTCATCTATTCAAGATCAAACAAAATAAAAAAAAAAATTAGTGCAAGTGCCAGTGCGTGCAAAAAACAACAGCAAAAAGTGCACCCAAGCTTGAAGATGATGATGTACAAACCACAAACAGCACAGCGGTAAATTTCCTTATCTCTCCTTCCCACATCACTCACAGTGCTTTGGCTTCGTCATTATATGTAGTGTGTGCAACATTTCATACAATGCTCGTAATCGACTAAGCCTAAGCATATCAGATAAATTGCTGTTATTGATTTTGTGTATCCAGGGGCGGATCAGTACACTGCTTTTTTAGGCATAACACTAGTAGTATTGTACTGTGAAGTCATTGGGGGCCCAAACTTGATATCAGCATAGATAACTGTCTGATTTGTTTTTTTATGTCTGTTTATTGTAATGGTGGGTGAATTTAGGGTTGACTACAGCAACATTCGGGGACTGAGGCAGAATTTTTGTGCTGCATATGTCCATACTGTGAAAAACAGGCCAGCTGTTTTGGCACTAAGTGAAACCCAGGTAGGGGAAAATACCGACCACTCGGAATTCAGCCTACATGGTTATAGCTTAGTGCCTCTATTTTTTCCACATCATGGTCTCGCCGTGTATGTTCGAAATGATGTTGCTTATCAGCTTCAACCACAATATGGTTCATGTTTGAATACGAACTTTAATTTCATGTGGTTTAAATTCACCATCCATAAGCGCATCATCCATACTTGTTTTATTTATCGTAGTCCTAGTTTGGATAGTAATTCGACTTCCAACGAATTCGATGCACTATCCGACTCCATCCAGAGAATTATTTCCCATTTTCCGCACAGTGAAATCGTTGTTACGGGCGATTTCAATGTACATAATTCTTCGTGGCTACGCTATTCGGGTCAGACAACACCCGAAGGAAGGTATGTCGAGATTTTTGCTGAGATAAACAACCTAACTCAGCTGGTCGACGAGCCTACTCGGATTCCTGACGTTGCAGGTCAATCCGCCAACACCCTAGATTTGTTTCTTACCTCTGACCCTGATAAATACACTATAAGTGTATTATCGCCTCTAGGCACATCAGACCATTGTGTCATATCTGCGAATTTCTTGTGCCACCAAAACACAGTTAAAGAAAAAACTCCCAAGAGAACCGTTTGGCAGTACGAGAAAGCCAACTGGGACGGTCTCAATGTTTTCTTCAGGAACTTTAACTGGTCACTATGCTTCCTCGATAGTGACGTAGATTCCAGTGCAGATATGATTACAAACTTAATTCTTTGTGGAATGAGAAATTTTATCCCGAATAGGGTGAAATCTATCAAACCCAAAGAAAACTCGTGGTTTGATTCGAGCTGTAAGGAGGTTATTAGGGTTAGAGAAGTAAGCTTCCGAAGTTATAAAGCCAACCCTACTGAGGAAAACCGGAAAAAGTTTCAACAAGCTAGAAAGACCTGTAACGTTCATATTCGACGAACCAAATTTTTACATGATCAAAAATTACGGCAAAAAATTCTACAATGTCCCAAAGGTAGTAAAAATTTTTGGTCATTTGTAAAAAACATACGAAATACCACCTCGTCCTCGGTTCCAACGCTCGTCTTCAATGATACACCTTTTGTCAGCTCGCAAGATAAAGCCAATTTGCTTGCAGCACAGTTTGCTGTTAATTCGACGCTGCCAGAAAGTGTTATGACTCCTCCTGTACTTGAGAACGTAAATGATTCTATGGGACAAATCTTCTTCCGCACTCGTGCAGTTGCCAGAGTTCTGAAAGATCTCGATATACACAAATCCGCTGGCCCGGATAGTATCCCCCCCATTGTTCTGAAGAGGTGTTCTTCAACGCTGGCAAAACCACTGCGTAAGCTTTTCCATCTGTCCTACTCTACTGGTCTCTTTCCAAGTGGATGGAAAACAGCATTTGTCCAGCCTGTCCCTAAAAAAGGCGTGTCTTCTTCCCCCTCCAACTATCGGCCAATTGCGCTTACGTCCCTTCTTTCCAAGGTCATGGAAACGCTGATTAATTTTCAGCTAAAGAAATATCTCGAAGAACGAAAGCTTCTTAATGACCGGCAGTACGGCTTTCGTAGCAATAGGTACACTGGTGATCTGATGGTATATCTCACCGAACAGTGGCACAAATCTTTACATCGTTTTGGAGAAAGTAAGATTATTGCACTTGATATTTCTAAAGCATTTGATCGAGTTTGGCATCAAGCTCTCTTATCGAAAATGCGTGCATTTGGTATCGATGAATCTCTTCTTCGTTGGATTAGAAATTACCTTTCGGACCGTTCAATACAAGTTGTATTGGATGGTTTCAAGTCTGAAATTCACAAAGTAAATGCTGGTGTGCCCCAGGGCTCCATTCTGTCTCCGACTCTCTTCCTTATATTTATAAACGATCTTTTATCTGAAACTTCTAATCCATTAAATTGTTTCGCTGACGACAGTACCCTCAGCTTTTCATATTCGTTCTTAGATTCACATCCATGTCCTTCGGATGTGGAACTTGAACGGCAGCGTATGATAAGCTAATTAAATTCTGATCTCGACAGCATTGTCCAATGGGAAATAAAAAATCGTGTAGAATTTAATGCTTTAAAAACTCAATGCTGTCTACTGTCGTTAAAACAAAGCCCACCCCCTATGCCACTATCCATGAGTGGCACTTGCATTGAGGAAACCGAAAAGCTTTCAGTCCTCGGTATGTGTGTCACAGACCACCTTTTATGGAACGACCACATATTCGACATCGCCAAAAATGCTGCTAAGTGTTTAGGTTTTCTCCGTCGATGTAAGAAATTTTTCTCCCCTTCTGATCTGGCTGTGATCTACAAAGCCTTTATTCATCCAAAACTTGAGTATAACTCTCACATTTGGGCAGGTGCTCCAATAACCCACTTGAGTTTATTGGATAGAATTGAAAAGAGAGCTCTTAAAATGATAGGTGAAAGAACTATAACGGAAACATTCTCATCTCTTGAGCACCGTCGAAATGTTTCATGTCTTTCGTTATTTTACCGTTATTTCCATAAACAATGCTCAAGTGAAATAGCCAGTTGCATTCCTCCCCTTAAACAATTCAACCGTAATACTCCCGCTTCTAGGAATGCCCATCAGTTTACCCTTGAGCCCAATTTCGGACGTACTGTTAAGTACAGAGATTCTTTCTTTAGTCGCACTACTCGAATGTGGAATGCTCTACCCAGCTCAATTTTCCCCTCTCATTGTGATCTACAGACGTTCAAAACCAATGTGCATCGGTATCTCCTTTTAAATCCCCTCCAATCTACCTAATCGCTCGTGCTGTGTAAATCATCTTAAGGGTAGTCACAACCCCTTTTGCACGCGCTTAATATAAAAAACAAAAAAAAAAAAAAAAATTAGGACCATAAGCTGCGATGCTCCAGAACATTAAGTTCAAGTTATTTTTACTTACTTCCATCTTCCTTTTTTATGTACTTATAACCTTCTCAGCTTTTCGTACATAGAAATGGGGACAGGTTGTATCGGGTCAACTGGTGCCAGGTGATGTGGTATCATTAACAGATCTCAAAACGTATTCAATTTTAATTTTTTTATTTTAACATGACAAAACGGCAGGGTTTCTTAACTTTGTTATGTAAAAGTTATAAAAATATATTATTTTGAAGCAACCTTCATCCAGTTTCTACCTACAAGTTTCTCAGAGGTTTGACCGGACCGGCCACGTGCTGCTGGTGTTCATATCCATAACCCTACCATTGTATTTATAATCTATAGTACTATCATCATTGTATTTATAATCTATAGTACTATCATGGAGCTCAATTTTGTAGTACTTACTCTCCTCACAATTTGGCAGAAATTAGCGCTGAAATCGCCATTGGAGACCTTAGTGTAGAGTAAGGAAGAATAATAAAGATATTTAGGAAGACAGAGAGGGTTGTATAAATGGAACTCGTACACCGAAAACATCTGACTCTCTTACTCCCCTTAGAAAGAGACTCAAATGTTTGCGCCAGGCAACGACGATAATAATGGGGGATGAAACGAGAATATAAAAAAAGCGCTAATGGGCTTATGGATACAGGAGTACATAGTATGAGGTATACGTAGGTATTTTATTCTTTTTTTCTTTCCATTTGAATTTTGAATTATTTGGTTTTGCTTTTGATGATTATCCCTTCTACGAGGGAATAGTCTTGCAACGTTGCGATATTGCATAGGTATTGTATGCAATATCATAGGGTTTTTCGTATGATAACACACTCGCAGTTAGGGGCCAGTTATAGCTATCATTGAAAACCATCATTGAAAATATTAATTGTCAATTTTGAGAGATTTTGAAGAAAAAATAAATGATTATTTTGATGCCAAAGTAAAGCTTATTGACTTAATAATTATTTCTAGATAAAACCAATTCAATTTTGCGCAACTTTTCTCATAAAATGACTTTTAATTTTTCAATGATGAACTACCTTACCAATGATCATGGAAAAATTAAAAGTTACTTTATGGTGAAGATATGGGTCAAAATGATTTTTTTTTGGAAGTGAAATAATTTTGAAGTCGTAAGCTATATTTATGCATTAAAATATTCAATGATTAAACTTTCGAAGGGTCTTAAAATCAACAGCTAACTTTTTCAATAATGAATTTCAATGATAGCTATAACTGGCCCCTTAGGCTGCAAGCTTTTGCTCCGTCTTATTGGTACCTATTAATTATGAATGTTTTAATGATCTACAACCACTTATGTACAATGTACATACCTGTCTACTTACATTTTTATAAATAGTTGTAGGTAAGGTAGGTATTTAAACAAAATTAAACTTAGAAAAATTAGGTAGGTACTAGGTAGGTAGGTAGATAGGTAGGTAGATAGGTAGGTATGTCGGAACAAACTTTTTTTGTAAACAAATATGAAGGTAGGCACCTATTTTTAATTGGAAAATTAATTATTGAAAACAATTATTTAAAAAAAAAAAGAAATTTATTAGGTAAGCTTATTTTAACTAGGTACCTATCAGTTGAAATACTTAGGTAGGAAGACCAAACAAAATAATAAAACCAGTAGTAACTTCCCATTGGTGCCCTTTAAAACCATATACCTACACATTTGCCTTAAAAAATCGCTATGTACTGTAGGTATTTATAATAGAACAGTTTCTATTTTTTTTTTTGGGAATAACTTATAAAATTCTAAGAATCTCGCGAACATTGCTTTTTTTCTGAACTCCTTAGGTACTTATTTAACTAAAACGTGCAAGAAATTTTTAAAAAAAAAACTATACATTGGAGATTGTACTTTAAAGAAAAATACATGGTTGCAAATAATATAAAAAAAAAAAAACAAATTAAGTTTCAGATGACAAATTTTGGTGTTTAAACGATTTTGAGTTCAAGAATTTTTCAAATTAATACATCTTTGAAAAGTCGTTTTTGGCATCAAAATTTTCAAAGGGTAGATTTAAAAATCTCTAAATTACACAACGTGTAGATGGTATTGATATATGTTTTTCTGAAAAAAAACTCGCTACCGTTGTTTTTTTTTCTTAAGAAAAAAAAAAACAAATATAAACTGGGTCCGGAATCATTATTTGTTCTGGAAATGTTTGAGACGAAATTATTTTTCAACGGTTTTTCTTGGTTAAAAAAAAAAGTTGATTAATTTTTTTTAAAATTTTTATCAATTCTTTTTCACGTTATTATGTATATTTTATTGTTATGTTTTATGTGTGTTATGTATCATGTGTAAGCCTTTTCAGTACGTTATAATCTGTAAGATAAAATTCATCCGAAGTCGATATAAATATATTAGTCCAGGCAAATTAGATTTTGGCATGGATGTAACATATAGTATCTTAGATTTTTGTGGTATTCGATCAGAAATATCTAATATAAACAAAGAGAATATGAGTTTGTTCCCGCTCAAAAAGGTGTGCTTTTGCAGGAAAAATCAAAACGTGCAAGAAAGTGCATTTTTTACTCCCTGTTTTTTGTTATTTTCCTATATAACTTTGGAAATATGCATCTGCATATCGACTTCGGATGAATTTTATTTTAGAGATTATAACGTGCTTACACATGATACATAACACACATAAAACATAACAATACAATACACATAATTACGTAAAATAGAATTGGTAAAAATTAAAAAAAAATCAATCAACTATTTTTTTTAACCAAGAAAAGCAGTTGAAAAATAACTTTCGTTTCAAATATTTCAAGAACCAGAAAAGATTCCGAACCCAGTTTATTTTTTTTTACATATAATGACGTAGACAAGAACTGATATTTTTTTTTTTAAATTCAGTAAACCGTTTTTTTTTTTAGAGCAAAAAACTGGAAAAAAAACTATTACAAATGTTTTTCAACTAAAATATTTTGAAAAAAAACTATGATATCGATTTCAAATTTTTACCAAAAATATAAACCTATACCATCTAAATGTTGTATAAATTTGAGATTTTTAAAACTAACCTTCAAATAGCTAAAAATCAAAATGTTGCAAGAAAAAACTTTTCAAAAATGTTTAATTCGAAAAATTCTTGCACTCAAAATCGCTTTAAAATCAAAAATTTGCATATGACACTTAATTTGTCTTTTTTATAGGTATTCTTTGAAACCATGTTTTTTTTTTTAATTACACTCCCCTGATTTTTGGTATTTTGTTTAAATAAATAATTGGCTTAAATAATTAATTCCTCCATACCGAGAAGAGTTAGGAAAAACAGTTTTATACGCAAAATTCTTAGAGTTTTTTAAGCTATTTACAAAAAAAAAAACAAAAATTACTATTATAAATATCTAAAGTACAAAATAAAGGTAATGCCACATTTTGCCCTGTATCTCTGTATCTATGTGTATACCTACCTTTGTACCAATTATCCAAAAACCCAAAGTTATTACACCATAAAACATAAAATTATATAATATATGCTCTACCACCCACCACTTAAGTAAATATGAGCATATGTATGTAGATGTACATATATGGTTTTCAAGTGCACCAATGGGTAGTTACTGGTGTAGGTCGACCCCAGACTCATTTTTTTCAATTTTATCGAAAACAGCTGAGCCGATCAATGGCAAAGCTATTTGCAAGAAAACACATACATATTTTTTATGCGCTACACTGCAACACAACACACAAGACAAATATGGTACTACGCATATGCATTCTAGCGGTAGCGACACACGACTCCACAACACAACGCACGACACAGATGTGGTTCAGGCTTAAGCTGATGATATCAACCAGAAATTATATCATTAGCTTGACTGTTCTTAGGTTTATGAGAAAATTTGTTAATTTATTTTTAAATATTTTTAAAAGAAAAAATCCCAGGAGAACCCTGGTTTTCAGTGTTTGACTTAAAATTGATAAAAGCATTGAATTTTGGAAACAAAAACTGTTCCTTCCAAACTTTGTATTACTCTATCTTTCACCTACCTTTGTACTAATTACTTACCTTTCTCAACATTGCATAGGGTTTCCCACACACATACACTGAAAGTAACAAATATTTCACTAAATTATTACTACCTATAGGTAGATATAATGTAGGTACCTTCATGTCTATCTACTCGTAGGTATAGTCGTAATAAATTGTTAATTTCAAGTCAATTAAAATACATAGCTACATGTGTACATAACTACTTTCTGGCAAGCTATTTTCGGGCGAAATCTAGTGGATTTTCTGAAATTTTTCTAAATTCTACCACCCACCACTCACAGCCGCTGAAAAGTAACAACAAATAATGCCCGTCTCCATACATATATACATACATTATGTACTTACCCACTCGTAGAATAAATTGTGCATTCCAACGCAAATAATTACATATCCTCAAAATCTTGCAAGCAAATTTAACTCCAAACTGAGATCTTGCAAGAAAATTTAATACCCATAAAACCTACCCTCCATAATACACGAATGGATACCTTTATACTTACATACGAACATATTTTTCTTTCCCGCATTAACCATCAAGGAAAAAATCTGTCTCATTTCTTCCCCGCAAACAGGTAAGTAATTCCTTCAGAATGAATTACAAATTTAAACAAAAAAAATCTAACCAAAATACAACAACAACATCCATAGAAGGTCACGAAAAGCAAAAAAATCACAAACCCAAGCAACAGACACACAATTGTTTTTGTTTTTTTTTGTCAGCTTTACTGCCCCTTAAGCGTTTAATACACGATACAATTATTGTACCGATTATCGTACAAAAGTTGAATCGCATGCGACGATTGTATCGTGTGTGTAAACGTAAGTATCCGCTGTACCGAAATCGCATGGTCGAATGCTATGTCCCGATCTACATTGCCCGATATTTCCACGAAGATTTTTCCAGAAATCGTGTGAGATTTTTTCCTTGTCTTCTTCATTTTTTATTTCTGTGCTCTTCGTTTTGCATTGATATTCACTCACACCATCAACCCAATGGTACACTGACACCGAACACACACAAAAAACTGGAAAGAGGGCGAAAGAGAACATAAACAGACTGGAAAAATCG
Organism: Melangyna quadrimaculata; assembly: GCA_949320155.1. Classification (NCBI taxonomy): domain Eukaryota; kingdom Metazoa; phylum Arthropoda; class Insecta; order Diptera; family Syrphidae; genus Melangyna; species Melangyna quadrimaculata. The sequence goes on from OX439483.1 coordinate 365,421,383, forward strand.
TCTGAGTTTTGTGGTACAAACGATTTGATCCCTACCCCTCACTTTTCACTCCCTTCACCTACGAACAAAAGATCGGCACTGGAAAAATCGTTCAATATAGACCGGGACTATCGAGTGAAAACAAGAGGTAGCGTGCGACTGCCGGGATGGGGATCGTACCGTTTGTTTACGTTTGTACGACCGTTGAAGCCGATGCTTCTGTTTTCACTGCTAGTAAGTAAACACATATGAATGAGAAAAATGGTTTCAATGGCAGACAAAGAATTCTGGTTGGAATTTATTGAAGTTTAAAGGTCGATGTCTTACTTGTGGACTGTTTACATTCCCGAATATAGCGACAACTTTTTTGACAGTTGATGGAATCGCGAGAAAATCGTATGGTGTGTGTGCTCACGTGCGATATCGCTACCGATATCCGTACAACTCAAATCGGTACGATGGGTTGTATCGTGTATTGAACGCTTTATACTTGACATTATACCATCTTCCTATAGAAATAAAAAAACTTAAAAAAGTCTCCCTTGCAATCTCATATATTTGTCTTCATTTTTGTTGTCCTACTTTAACTCTATTCTATTTTCAAACCAACCGAGTGTAGAGACCTTAAACACAAACCTAAATGTTGCTAAAAGTCTCCCAAATTTTATCCAAATTTTAGTTCTTACTGTCCTCACTTCGACTAGCGCCAGTTTTTTTCTTCGTGATATTACTATAGATTTTAAATACCATGCTATCATGGAGCTCAATTTTGTAGTACTTACTCTCCTCAAAATTTGACAGAAATTAGCGCTGAAATCGCCATTGGAGACCTTAGTGTAGAGTAAGGAAGAATAATAAAGATATTTAGTAAGACAGAGAGGATTGTATAAATGGAATTCGTACACCGACAACATCTGACTCTCTTACTCCCCTTAGTAAGAGACTCAAATGTTTGCGCCAGGCAACGACGATAATAAGGAGGATGAAACGAGAAAATAAAAAAATGCGCTTATGGGCTTATGGATATAGGAGTATATAAAATATACATAGTATAAGGTATGAGCATTGTATGTATGAGTAGGTATTTTATTCTTTTTTCTTTCTTAGCATTTGAATTTTGAATTATTTGGTTTTGCTTTTGATGATTATGAAGGTAATGTTTATAAACTTCATTCTACGAGGGAATGGTCTTGCAACGTTGCGATATTGCATCGGATGTATCTCAATTGGTTTTTTCGTATGATAACACACTCGCAGTTAGGCTGCATAACTTTTGCTCCGCCTTATAGGTTCCTATTAATTATGTATGTTTAAATGATCTACAACCACTTATGTACAGTACATACCTGTCTACTTACATTTTTATAAATAGTTGTAGGTAAGGTAGGTATTTAAACAAAATTAAACTTAGAAAAATTAGGTAGGTACTAGGTAGGTAGGTAGATAGGTAGGTAGATAGGTAGGTATGTCGGAACAAACTTTTTTTGTAAACAAATATGAAGGTAGGCACCTATTTTTAATTGGAAAATTAATTATTGAAAACAATTATTTAAAAAAAAAAGAAATTTATTAGGTAAGCTTATTTTAACTAGGTACCTATCAGTTGAAATACTTAGGTAGGAAGACCAAACAAAATAATAAAACCAGTAGTAACTTCCCATTGGTGCCCTTTAAAACCATATACCTACACATTTGCCTTAAAAAATCGCTATGTACTGTAGGTATTTATAATAGAACAGTTTCTATTTTTTTTTTTGGGAATAACTTATAAAATTCTAAGAATCTCACGAACATTGCTTTTTTTCTGAACTCCTTAGGTACTTATTTAACTAAAACGTGCAAGAAATTTTTTAAAAAAAAACTATACATTGGAGATTGTACTTTAAAGAAAAATACATGGTTACAAATAATATAAAAAAAAAAAAACAAATTAAGTTTCAGATGACAAATTTTGGTGTTTAAACGATTTTGAGTTCAAGAATTTTTCAAATTAATACATCTTTGAAAAGTCGTTTTTGGCATCAAAATTTTCAAAGGGTAGATTTAAAAATCTCTAAATTACACAACGTGTAGATGGTATTGATATATGTTTTTCTGAAAAAAAACTCGCTACCGTTGTTTTTTTTTCTTAAGAAAAAAAAAAACAAATATAAACTGGGTCCGGAATCATTATTTGTTCTGGAAATGTTTGAGACGAAATTATTTTTCAACGGTTTTTCTTGGTTAAAAAAAAAGTTGATTAATTTTTTTTAAAATTTTTATCAATTCTTTTTCACGTTATTATGTATATTTTATTGTTATGTTTTATGTGTGTTATGTATCATGTGTAAGCCTTTTCAGTACGTTATAATCTGTAAGATAAAATTCATCCGAAGTCGATATAAATATATTAGTCCAGGCAAATTAGATTTTGGCATGGATGTAACATATACAGCCGAATCTATAAAGAAATTTTAAAGGCTTCTTAACTCTAAACTACCTCTAAATATCACTTAAGTGTGAAATCGGTATCTATAATCAATTTCCACATTTAAGCAACGTAACTTAAACACCTCTTAACTTAAACACCATCCAAAGCGTTTAAAGGCTACGCAAAGCCAACTTAAATATATTTTGACACATGAGAATTGTTTTTTTTTATCAAAACAAATTGTGCGTAGGTTGAGTAAGGAAATATTTATGTGTGTACTGTGATGGCCGGGTTTAAATTGTTTTGTTTTGTTTTTTTTTTTGTTAAAGAAAATAATATAGTAAATGATATACTTTCTCACCAATATAGGAAGGAAATTTCTGAAAACAAAATCAAAAAAAAAAACTAAAGTGGAATGGTTTCATTTCCTCTGTCTTCTGTGTTTGACGATGCATACACACATACACCCAGTTGCTTCTCTTTCTGTCTTATTATTTGTGCACTCTTTTGTGTTTGCAAATTTTTTTTGCAATCTGACAGAAATAGCCTGAGAGTGAAAAATGTACTAAAAATTTGTATCAGAATTGTCAATTTTCTTGCGTTACGTTACATTACGGTTGTTTAGTTAAGTATGAAAGGAATATTGATTATAGATACAAATTTAAGTAACGTGATTTAAAGGCAACTTTAATATTTAAGCAAGCTTAACTAAATAACCTCTAAAAGGCATTTTAAGATAATTTTATAGATACGGCTGATAGTATCTTAGATTTTTGTGGTATTCGATCAGAAATATCTAATATAAACAAAGAGAATATGAGTTTGTTCCCGCTCAAAAAGGTGTGCTTTTGCAGGAAAAATCAAAACGTGCAAGAAAGTGCATTTTTTACTCCCTGTTTTTTGTTATTTTCCTATATAACTTTGGAAATATGCATCTGCATATCGACTTCGGATGAATTTTATTTTAGAGATTATAACGTGCTTACACATGATACATAACACACATAAAACATAACAATACAATACACATAATTACGTAAAATAGAATTGGTAAAAATTAAAAAAAAATCAATCAACTATTTTTTTTAACCAAGAAAAGCAGTTGAAAAATAACTTTCGTTTCAAATATTTCAAGAACCAGAAAAGATTCCGAACCCAGTTTATTTTTTTTTTTACATATAATGACGTAGACAAGAACTGATATTTTTTTTTTTAAATTCAGTAAACCGTTTTTTTTTTAGAGCAAAAAACTGGAAAAAAACTATTACAAATGTTTTTCAACTAAAATATTTTGAAAAAAAACTATGATATCGATTTCAAATTTTTACCAAAAATATAAACCTATACCATCTAAATGTTGTATAAATTTGAGATTTTTAAAACTAACCTTTAAAAAGCTAAAAATCAAAATGTTGCAAGAAAAAACTTTTCAAAAATGTTTAATTCGAAAAATTCTTGCACTCAAAATCGCTTTAAAATCAAAAATTTGCATATGACACTTAATTTGTCTTTTTTATAGGTATTCTTTGAAACCATGTTTTTTTTTTTTAATTACACTCCCCTGATTTTTGGTATTTTGTTTAAATAAATAATTGGCTTAAATAATTAATTCCTCCATACCGAGAAGAGTTAGGAAAAACAGTTTTATACGCAAAATTCTTAGAGTTTTTTAAGCTATTTACAAAAAAAAAAAACAAAAATTACTATTATAAATATCTAAAGTACAAAATAAAGGTAATGCCACATTTTGCCCTGTATCTCTGTATCTATGTGTATACCTACCTTTGTACCAATTATCCAAAAACCCAAAGTTATTACACCATAAAATATAAAATTATATAATATATGCTCTACCACCCACCACTTAAGTAAATATGAGCATATGTATGTAGATGTACATATATGGTTTTCAAGTGCACCAATGGGTAGTTACTGGTGTAGGTCGACCCCAGACTCATTTTTTTCAATTTTATCGAAAACAGCTGAGCCGATCAATGGCAAAGCTATTTGCAAGAAAACACATACATATTTTTTATGCGCTACACTGCAACACAACACACAAGACAAATATGGTACTACGCATATGCATTGTAGCGGTAGCGACACACGACTCCACAACACAACGCACGACACAGATGTGGTTCAGGCTTAAGCTGATGATATCAACCAGAAATTATATCATTAGCTTGACTGTTCTTAGGTTTATGAGAAAATTTGTTAATTTATTTTTAAATATTTTTAAAAGAAAAAATCCCAGGAGAACCCTGGTTTTCAGTGTTTGACTTAAAATTGATAAAAGCATTGAATTTTGGAAACAAAAACTGTTCCTTCCAAACTTTGTATTACTCTATCTTTCACCTACCTTTGTACTAATTACTTACCTTTCTCAACATTGCATAGGGTTTCCCACACACATACACTGAAAGTAACAAATATTTCACTAAATTATTACTACCTATAGGTAGATATAATGTAGGTACCTTCATGTCTATCTACTCGTAGGTATAGTCGTAATAAATTGTTAATTTCAAGTCAATTAAAATACATAGCTACATGTGTACATAACTACTTTCTGGCAAGCTATTTTCGGGCGAAATCTAGTGGATTTTCTGAAATTTTTCTAAATTCTACCACCCACCACTCACAGCCGCTGAAAAGTAACAACAAATAATGCCCGTCTCCATACATATATACATACATTATGTACTTACCCACTCGTAGAATAAATTGTGCATTCCAACGCAAATAATTACATATCCTCAAAATCTTGCAAGCAAATTTAACTCCAAACTGAGATCTTGCAAGAAAATTTAATACCCATAAAACCTACCCTCCATAATACACGAATGGATACCTTTATACTTACATACGAACATATTTTTCTTTCCCGCATTAACCATCAAGGAAAAAATCTGTCTCATTTCTTCCCCGCAAACAGGTAAGTAATTCCTTCAGAATGAATTACAAATTTAAACAAAAAAAATCTAACCAAAATACAACAACAACATCCATAGAAGGTCACGAAAAGCAAAAAAATCACAAACCCAAGCAACAGACACACAATTGTTTTTGTTTTTTTTTGTCAGCTTTACTGCCCCTTAAGCGTTTAATACACGATACAATTATTGTACCGATTATCGTACAAAAGTTGAATCGCATGCGACGATTGTATCGTGTGTGTAAACGTAAGTATCCGCTGTACCGAAATCGCATGGTCGAATGCTATGTCCCGATCTACATTGCCCGATATTTCCACGAAGATTTTTCCAGAAATCGTGTGAAATGTACACACAGAACGATTTTTTCCATGAGATTTTTTCCTTGTCTTCTTCATTTTTTATTTCTGTGCTCTTCGTTTTGCATTGATATTCACTCACACCATCAACCCAATGGTACACTGACACCGAACACACACAAAAAACTGGAAAGAGGGCGAAAGAGAACATAAACAGACTGGAAAAATCGTCTGAGTTTTGTGGTACAAACGATTTGATCCCTACCCCTCACTTTTCACTCCCTTCACCTACGAACAAAAGATCGGCACTGGAAAAATCGTTCAATATAGACCGGGACTATCGAGTGAAAACAAGAGGTAGCGTGCGACTGCCGGGATGGGGATCGTACCGTTTGTTTACGTTTGTACGACCGTTGAAGCCGATGCTTCTGTTTTCACTGCTAGTAAGTCCCGATCTACATTGCCCGATATTTCCACGAAGATTTTTCCAGAAATCGTGTGAAATGTACACACAGAACGATTTTTTCCATGAGATTTTTTCCTTGTCTTCTTCATTTTTTATTTCTGTGCTCTTCGTTTTGCATTGATATTCACTCACACCATCAACCCAATGGTACACTGACACCGAACACACACAAAAAACTGGAAAGAGGGCGAAAGAGAACATAAACAGACTGGAAAAATCGTCTGAGTTTTGTGGTACAAACGATTTGATCCCTACCCCTCACTTTTCACTCCCTTCACCTACGAACAAAAGATCGGCACTGGAAAAATCGTTCAATATAGACCGGGACTATCGAGTGAAAACAAGAGGTAGCGTGCGACTGCCGGGATGGGGATCGTACCGTTTGTTTACGTTTGTACGACCGTTGAAGCCGATGCTTCTGTTTTCACTGCTAGTAAGTAAACACATATGAATGAGAAAAATGGTTTCAATGGCAGACAAAGAATTCTGGTTGGAATTTATTGAAGTTTAAAGGTCGATGTCTTACTTGTGGACTGTTTACATTCCCGAATATAGCGACAACTTTTTTGACAGTTGATGGAATCGCGAGAAAATCGTATGGTGTGTGTGCTCACGTGCGATATCGCTACCGATATCCGTACAACTCAAATCGGTACGATGGGTTGTATCGTGTATTGAACGCTTTATACTTGACATTATACCATCTTCCTATAGAAATAAAAAAACTGACAAAAAAACTTAAAAAAGTCTCCCTTGCAATCTCATATATTTGTCTTCATTTTTGTTGTCCTACTTTAACTCTATTCTATTTTCAAACCAACCGAGTGTAGAGACCTTAAACACAAACCTAAATGTTGCTAAAAGTCTCCCAAATTTTATCCAAATTTTAGTTCTTACTGTCCTCACTTCGACTAGCGCCAGTTTTTTTCTTCGTGATATTACTATAGATTTTAAATACCATGCTATCATGGAGCTCAATTTTGTAGTACTTACTCTCCTCAAAATTTGACAGAAATTAGCGCTGAAATCGCCATTGGAGACCTTAGTGTAGAGTAAGGAAGAATAATAAAGATATTTAGTAAGACAGAGAGGATTGTATAAATGGAATTCGTACACCGACAACATCTGACTCTCTTACTCCCCTTAGTAAGAGACTCAAATGTTTGCGCCAGGCAACGACGATAATAAGGAGGATGAAACGAGAAAATAAAAAAATGCGCTTATGGGCTTATGGATATAGGAGTATATAAAATATACATAGTATAAGGTATGAGCATTGTATGTATGAGTAGGTATTTTATTCTTTTTTCTTTCTTAGCATTTGAATTTTGAATTATTTGGTTTTGCTTTTGATGATTATGAAGGTAATGTTTATAAACTTCATTCTACGAGGGAATGGTCTTGCAACGTTGCGATATTGCATCGGATGTATCTCAGTTGGTTTTTTCGTATGATAACACACTCGCAGTTAGGCTGCATAACTTTTGCTCCGCCTTATAGGTTCCTATTAATTATGTATGTTTAAATGATCTACAACCACTTATGTACAGTACATACCTGTCTACTTACATTTTTATAAATAGTTGTAGGTAGGTATTTAAGCAAAATTAAACTTTAAAAAAATTAGGTAGCTAGGTAGATAGGTATGTCGGAAAATACATTTTTTGTAAACAAATATGAAAGTAGGCACCTATTTTTAATTGGAAAATTAGTTATTGAAAACAATTATTTAAAAAAAAAAAGAAATTTATTAGGTAAGCTTATTTTAACTAGGTACCTATCAGTTGAAATACTTAGGTAGGAAGACCAAACAAAATAATAAAAAGAGACTGGGTGCGAAACCCACTAGTAACTTCCCATTGGTGCCCTTGAAAACCATATAGATATAGGTACCTACACATTTGCCTTAACTTGCTATGTACTAAAGGTATAAATAAATAGAACAGTTTCTATTTTTTTTTTGGGAATAATTTATAAAATTATAGGAATCTCATGAATATTGCTTTTTTTCTTAGCTCCTTACTTATTTAACTTAAACGTGCAAGAAATTATTCAAAAATAGACTATTGACAGAAAAATGCCATAAACTGGAGGGATTGTACTTTAAAGAAAAATACATGGTTGCAAATAATATAAAAAAAAAAAACAAATTAAGTTTCAGATGAGAAATTTTGGTGTTTAAACGATTTTGAGTTCAAGAATTTTTCAAATTAATATATTTTTGAAAAGTCGTTTTTGGCATCAACATTTTGATTTTAATCTTTTCAATGGGTAGGTTGAAAAATCTCAAAATTACACAACGTGTAGATGGTATTGATATATATTTTTGCGAAAAATTTGAAGTCGCTACCGTTGTTTTTTTTTTTTTTTTTTTTTTTTCTAAAAAAAAAATACTAAATGTTGACTACATTATTATGTGTAGACAAAATGTTTGAGACGAAATTAAATTATTTTTCAACTGTTTTTCTTGGTAAAAAAAAAATAGTTGATTGATTTTTTTTTTAATTTTTACCAATTCTTTTTTACGTTATTATGTGTATTGTATTGTTATGTTTTATGTGTGTTATGTATCAGCCTTTTCAGCACGTTATAATCTGTAAAATAAAATTCATCCGAAGTCGATATAAATAATACTAGTCCAGGCAAATTAGATTTTGGCATGGATGTAACATTTAGTATCTTAGATTTTTGTGGTAATCGATCAGAAATAATATAAACAAAGAGAATATGAGATTGCTCCCACTCAAAAAGGTGTGCTTTTGTAGGAAAAATCAAAACGTGCAAGAAAATGCATTATTTATTCCCTGTTTTTTGTTATTTTCTTATATAACTTTGGAAATATGCATCTTAGGAAAAAAACTAAATTTATTTGTTATAAAATTATCCACAAGACATTTATATAAAACTTTCTGGTGCTATACATTTTTTGCTATAGGTACATAGTAGTTTTGAAAGGCTTAACTGACAGATCAAAACTGGTCCAGTTCTACTATAAATGTGAACTGAAGTAGGAACTATAGGGAATTACAAAATGAATTATCAAAACCGTATTCAAATCGGTGTGATAGCAACAAAAATAGCACACCTTTTTGAACGGGAGCAACTTCATATTCTCGTTGTTTATATTATTTCTGATCGAATCCCACAAAAATCTAAGATGCTATAGCTGTTACATCCACATATGCTTCATTTTTATTCTTATTTGACTGGACTATATGTATTTGTTCTCGAGATATCGTGGACAAAAAAGTACCTACACCGAACGTACGGCTTGAGTACGATAACTTTGGCGCCAAAAATTAATAACGGTAGAAGGGTCAAAAATAAGCATTTTTTACCATGGGAGGGGGGTCTATCTCATCCCGTTTAGAAGGTATGTGCATTTTAGAATAAAATAACTTTAAATGGAAAAAAATATTAAAAAACAACGCCAGCATTTACAATAAAGTAATACCGGTTCCCTAAAGTTAAATTGAATTATTCATACCAAAAGTTTTTGAAAAATTCGCATGCAAACTCTTAAGTTAAAAAAAAAATTTAGACCGATTTTTTTCAAGATTGTGAAATAAAGTGCTAAATTGGCTTTTAGTAGTCAATGCTTATATTAATTCTGAATCGAACACAAAAAACCGAATGGTTTTATGTCTTCATGTTTTTGGGAACCAAATTTTAAGCAACACATCACTTATTTCAATAAATACAATTTATTTCGTAAAACAATATTTTTAAGTGAAAATAAATGTTGGTAAATATTAAGCCATTTCCGGCGGCTACCAGTTCCAGTAGTTTAACCTCAAATCGCATTAAAAAAAATATGGCCATTTTCAAATAATTTTAAAATATTAAATATAAAGTTAATTGTAATACATTTAAGAGAACTTATATAGGTAAAAGTACAATTTTGTATATATTAAAAACAAAATGGTAAGTCAATTTTATTATATATTAATAGGTAGCTAACCACTTTATTAACTTCCCATTGGAAGTTATTGTGATTGGTGCGATTTGTTGAATTGAAAATTTTGACATATCTTCACGTTTTGAGGTCTCTAGAATCAGAATCCGTCGTTTTTAGTAAGATGTCTGTATGTGTGTATGTACGAACGTTCGGGGTACTTTTTTCGTCCACCATATCTCGAGAACCGATAAAGATATCAACCTCGGATGAATTTTATTTTACAGATAATTTTTTCATAACGTGCTGTAAAGGTTTTCTTACAAATTTAATAAACCGTTTATTTTACTACAGCAAATTACTACAGCAAATATTAAAAAAAATTCAACAGACCCTTTTTTTTTAAACTAAGAAAAACAATTGAAAAATAATTTTCGTCTTAAATATTTCAACAACCAGATATCATTCCGAACCCAGTCTATTTTTGTTTTTACATATAATGACGTAGTCAACAACTAGTAATTTTTTTTTTTTTAATTCAGTAAACGGTTTTTTTTTGGAGCAAACAAACTGGAAAAAAAATATTAAAATTTCTTAACAAATGTTTTTTAACTAAAATATTTTGAGAAAAAAAAACAATGATATCGATTTCAAATTTCTACCAGAAATATAAACCTATACCATCTTAATGTTGTGTAATTTTGAGATTTTTAAAACTACCCGTTTAAAAGCTTAAAATCAAAATGTTGCAAGAAAAAACTTTTCAAAAATGTTTTAATTCGAAAAATTCTTACACTCAAAATCGCTTCAAAATCGAGATTTTGCATATGACACTTAATTTGCCTTTTTAGAGGTATTCTTTGAAAATATTTTTTTTTTTAATTACACTCCCCTGATTTTTGGTATTTTTTTTTAAATAAATAATTAATTCCTCCATACCGAGAAGAGTTATGAAAAAAAGTTTTCTTTTACGTAAGATTCTTAGAATTTTTTAAGCTATTTACAAAAAAAAAATATAAAAAATTTACTATTATAAATATCTAAAGTACAAAATAAAGGTAAAGTCACATTTTAACTATATCTATATACCTACCTCTGTACTAATTATCCAAAAACCCAAAGTTATTACACTATAAAATTTAAAATTATATGATGTATGCTCTACCACCCACCACTTAAGTAAATATGTGCATATGTATGTACATATATGGTTTTCAAGTGCACCAATGGGAAGTTACTGGTGTAGGTCGACCCCAGACTCATTTTTTTCAATTTTATCGAAAACAGTTGAACCATTGTATATATACTCTTATAGTAATATCATGGCTCAAATTTTGTAGTACTAATAGTCCTCACGAAATGTGCCGAAATTGGCGTTAAAATCGCTTAAATGCACAATAGAGACCTGGGGATAACGATGCAAGGAAAAATAAAAACAATTAGTAAGAGGGAGAGGAGAACATTGATTAAATTCGTACAACTATAATGGTAGTAAGGGAGTCAGATGTTTTTGTCAGTCAACAACGAGAATAAGGGGAAGAAAATGAGAAAATGAAAATATATGTTTTCCTATGGGCTTATTCTTGGGTTATGTTCTTCCAGTTTTGTTCAATGAGTTTTTGTTGCTTTCTTTTGATGGCTATGGGTATATGGTTTTTTGCACGATTTGCAAGGTTACTACGTTGGCAAATTGGTACCATATGTATCATGTAGGTAAGTATGTATGTACATTTTTATAAATTAGTAGGTAGATATACTAGGTAGGTATTTAAAGAAATTAATTTGTTTTGCAAAAAAAAGTATGAAAATAGGTAGTTATGGTAGGTACACATGTACCTAAATATTTTGAATTGAGGTATGTAGGTAGGTAAATTAAAACTTGATATGCTCAGGTAGGTAGGTTCGTAAGGTTATTTTAATGTATGTACCTACATAGGTATTATCAATTAAAATAGGTAAGGTAGGTAGGTATGTATTAAAAAAATGAACAAAATTATTTTCAATTAAAGGTAGGTAGGTAGGTACCCACGTTTTTTGCACGATTTTGCAAGGTTAATATATTGGCCATTGGTACCATATTGTATCATGTAGGTAGATATGTATGTACATTTTTATAAATTAGTAGGTAGCTATACTGGGTAGGTATTTAAAGAAATTAAATTTTTTTGCAAAAAAAAGCATGAAAATAGGTAGTTATGGTAGGTACATAGGTACCTAAATATTTTGAATTGAGGTATGTAGGTAGATAAATTAAAACTTGATATACCTAAGTAGGTAGGTAGGTAAGGTTATTTTAATGTATGTACCTACATAGGTATTATCAATTAAAATAGGTAAGGTAGGTAGGTATGTATTAAAAAAATAAACAAAATTATTTTCAATTGAAGGTAAGTAGTTACCTACGTAAATAGGTACCTATGCATAGGTAGGTACCTAGAAATATTTTGAAACTCAATTCAACAAACTCAATTTTTTTTTCAATATAAAGCATTTTTTTGAGTAAAAAAAAAAATTTTTGAAAAATGAGTCTGGTGTTGACCCACACTAGCAACTTCCCATTGGTGCACTTGAAAACAATATACATACATACATGTTTACCTAAGTGTTGGGTGGTAGAGTATACCTATATTACATAATTATATATTATATAGTGTAATTACTTTGGGTTTTTGGATAATCAGTATAAAGGTAGGTAAACATATAGAGATACAGGGCAAAAGGTTACATTGCCTTTATTTTGTACTTTAGCTATATTTATAATAGTAAAATTTGTTTGTAAATAGCTAAAAAATTATAGGAATCATATGCAAAATTTCGATTCTGATGTTAAACATTTTTCGAATTAAAACATTTTGATTTTTAGCTTTTTAGAGGGTGGTTTTAAAAATCTCAAAATTACACAACACTTAGATGGTATACATTTTTGGTAAGAATTTGAAATCGATATAATGTTTTTTTTTTTCAAAATATGTGAGTTAAAAAACATTTGTTCAGTATTTTAAATAGTTCAACAAATCGCACCAATAACAATAACTTCCAATGGGAAGGTAAAAATATCAAATGACAATATTATAGGTATCCATTATATACATACATGTATAGCAACTACTTATAAATAAAAATTACTTTTCCCAATGACGCTACAGCTTAATTTATAAGTATTAAAATTATTTAGGTACTAAAATTTATAATTTTATAATAATAATAATTTTACGTAGGAGTGCACTAAAAAAGGTTTTTTTTTAATTCTTAAATTTAATAGTGTTGCAACGCAACATGCAACAAGATCAACAAAACAAAAAAACTCATATACGTTTTGCCGACGGCAAAACCATATCCCCAATGCCAACTACCGACGACAAAACGAGTTTTAAATGTTCTAATGATGAGAATTCAAAAATAGTCAATTCGAAAAGTGCTTAGTAGTTGCATGGGTGTAGATTTTTTATTTTTCCATATTTTTATAGAAGATGAATAAAGCAATTATTTATGTTTAAGGAATTTTCGATAGGACTTTTTTTCGTGTCGAAAATGATTTTTGAAAAACATACATTTTTGTTGGTCAATCAATAGGTACATATACAATATACATACCTATAATAGGTAGATGCGTTTTGAAAACAACATTTGGTAAGCAACAACTCAATTTTTTTCAATAAATAGGTAGCTTTTTTTTGGTAAAAAATATTACAAAAGAAAATTATATTTTTGATGTTTAAAAAAAAATAAATATATTTGAGAAAAAATTTCATTCATTTTTTCATTTTGTAAAAAAACAGTTTTTTTCGATTTTTGACAAAAAAATTATATTTTTGAATAAAAAGTTTAAAGTACCAAAAATCGAGTTGATCTTTCACTAAATCACATTTTTAGTAGGAATTTTTTTAAGATTTTGCAAAAATTTTAATTCAGAATTTTAGATTACCAATTTCTACCTTAAATTCATGTATCATTTATTATGAACTAATAAGTATTTCTCAATTTTGAAGCCTCTAAATTTGTCTCGATGTAGATTTTTTGTGAATTTCTTTACTAAATTGGTCGGCCTTTTTTTCCCGTTAGATTTACAAATATAAAATAACCCACATATTTGTAGAAAAGTAATACACGTATAATTGTGTTTCATTAGTTTTTTGAAATTCAAAAAATATTCATCAAGTTTTGAATTTAATATATTTAATCTATAGCTGAATTTTGAGATCTTAACTTTTAATATCGACCGAGTAGAAATGAAGTTATGATTTTTTATATTAAAAAAAAATCGAATAAAAAATAATTTAAGATAACGGTGCTTTGCACTGGTTGACGATTGTTGACAAAGCAGAGCATTTCTATGGATTTGAGCCGATTTTTTATGAATTTTAAAAAATCAATTATACGCTTATATAGGAGGTAGATTAAAAAATGAAGTAACAAATTAGTAGTTATTCTATTGAGATTACACACTAACATGTTATTAAGTAATATGTGTTAACAATATTATATTGTTAATTTCTCAGCTCAGCGGTACAGTAGGAATATAGAACATACAATAGCTATAATTCATTAGTACATTGCAAACATGTACGACTCTTTACTAAAAAGATATTAACAAAAAAAGAAATTTTAAAATTTTTACTTTCTTAAATAAATCTGTCAAATGATAAGTTAGAAAGATAAAATTTTTACCATTTGATTGCTATCAAATACGTATATCTATAACATAATGAAATTTAAGATCTTTCCAACAACCCATTAAAAAGATAAAAATCAAATACTTTGAAAATTTGACCAAACAAATTTAACCTTTTTCAAAAATCATTTTGGGTATGAAAAAAAATTCTATCAAAAATTCCTTAAACATGGATAATTTTTTTTCATTATCTTTAAAAATATGTTAAAATAAAAATTATTAAATATCTACCCCATGAAACTACTAAGTACTTTTCGTCACGACTATTTGTCAATTTTCAGTCTTAAATCGGTTATATCTCGGTTTATAGATTTTAAATAAAAAAAAAGATGTACCCGTTTTTCCTAACTTTTTTTAATCTTTAAAATAAAAAAAAAAATCAAGTCTCTACGACTACGGGTTAGAAGTTAGTTTTTCGACTTTATTTCAGTTTTTACCCTTTAAACCTTATTAAATGTACCAATTTCCAAAAATCCGTTCTTAGTGCACCCCTATATAAAATTTGCTATTCAATTAATTTTAGTATATATTTTTAGGACTTCCAGTTTGAGCTGTAGCGTGATTGGCAAATGCTGTTGTAATTTTTCTTTCTTTTATATAATAAAAAAAAATAACAAATAAAATAACTTAACCTACTTAACCACTTAACATCGCATAGGGATTTTTTCTAGCAAACAATCAAACTATCAACACTTAACCTACCTCAACATCACATAAAGATTCCTTCTTCTAGCCACTGAAAAGTACCAAGGAAATTATGCCCATACATAAAAATAAAACTGAAATTTGGCCAGAAAATTGAATACCCATAAAACCAAAACCTACCCCCGATCATACTTACCTATATACTTACCCATATACACATTCTTTCTTTCCTACATCGCCGATGAAAAAATCTGTCTACTTGCTCGCCGCAAACAGATAATTCCTACATTATCATTTGGGAACATACAAATTGTTTTTGTTTTTTTGTCATCTTTATTCTATATACTCCTCTTTTACTATCTACTTCCTATAGAAAACAAATTGACAGCCAAAACAAAACAGTTATTTTTTGTCTCCCTTGTAACCTCATACATTTTGTATAGCCTTCTCTATTCTTCATTTCTTCACTTACCCTCATTTTTTTCTAATTTTTCCCCTCATTTAATCTCTTCACAAATTGAAAAGTCTCTTAAATCGTTAGTTCTAACACTCCTCACCATACGCAGCGACAATTATTTCAACCATGATAGTACTATAAGAGTATATACAGGGTGTCCCGTAAGTAATGGATAACCCTGAAATGCCGCATAGTAGACTTTATGACCGTCCTGAAAACTGATAAAAAAAAGTTCTATCCCAACCTCAAGAAAAGTTATATGCATTTTTTTGTTCAGTGCATTATTTTTTTTCTTACTTTACATTTTTGAATACCACGACTACAAGTGAATGAGTTCCATCATTTTTTTTTTGCAGGAATATTTTACATTACTTGTGCCAACACATAAGTAGAAGAAAATTATTATAACTGTTGGACTTCTTAGAGAAAAAAATTATTTAACATTGAATTTCAATGCAAAATGTGAAAACAAATAATTTTTGAAAAAGTTAAATTATAGCTGGTATAAAAAAAAATGCATGAATACCTGAATGGCCAACTATTTTAAAAATATGCGCGTTAAATGCAGATTTCAAAATGGTATTACTTATTATTATATCTAGAGTCAATAGCAAGTTATTGGTAAAAATCTGCAATACTAGAGTAAATTTAGCAAAAACAAAAGTTTTCAAAATTAGCACAGTAAACGTGAAAATAATACCAAGCGTTGAACATAGCAGATTTTTGATTTATTGGCTGTTTCTACGATGTTGTCCTAATGATAAATCCAAGCTTTCAACTTCTAGGGCCAAATGCATTATTGATAAAAATGTCAAAAAAGTGCAAAAAACGGTTACATTTTCGAGCTTGTTTTGAATTTTACCTGTTCTATTGGGCTTTAACAAACCCATCAAATATTTTGTTGGTTGCTATTAGTTTATTTGTTATTTTCTCTAAACAAAAAGTTTTTGAGCCAGCTTTTAATCACATGATCACTTAGTTAGAAAACAAAAACAAAAATAGATAATTTTTTAATTTTTTTTTTATTTAAAGCAAATGCTCAAACTGTTTTCCACCCACTCTTATACAGGTTCTGCACCTCCGAATAAATGAACGTCTTAGTGAACGTGCATGGTTTTGCTCAGAAATTTGTAATGCAGCTGCCTCCACACGATTTCTTAGCTCCTCTAAAGACCTGATCGGCTTGCTGTATACGATTTCCTTAATGCATCCCCAATAAAAAAAATCAAGTGGATTTAGGTCTGGTGAACGGGGTGGTCATAAAATTGGTCCCAGACGTCCTATCCATCTGCCTGGATATCTGGCATTTAAATATGCCCGCACAGGCACAGCATAGTGTGCTGGACAACCATCATTTTGAAGCCAATGGGATTCCTTTAGTTCTTGAGGCACTTCTTCCAGCAAGGTTGGGAGATCATTTTGGAGGAACTCCAAATAACCTTGGCCAGTTAAAATCCCCGGCAACTCAAAGGGTCCAATTATTTTCCCATTGAGAATCCCAGTCCAATAGTTTATTTTGAATTGGTACTGGGACCTGTCTTCCCTCATGATGTTTGGGTTTTGTAGTGCCCAGAAGTGGAGATTATGGAGATTAGTGTAGCCATCTCTTTTAAATGTCGACTCATCGCTCCAAAGAATTTTGTCAAAAAACTGCGGATCTTCTTCAATTTTCATTATCATTTGTCGACAAAAACTCATTCTCGTTTCAAAATCTTGCGGCTGGAAAGTTTGCACCCATGTTAGGTGAAAGGGATGATATTTATATTTACTTAGCACATTATGCGCAGTCGTCTTTCCGATCCCAGTGCGTCGTGCTATTGCTCGGATTGATACTGTAGGATCTCGGTCAAGTTCCGCAAGCACTAAGTCTTCGGTATCTCCTCGAGGGGGTCGTCCCACGCCAGCACCACCAACACCACTACCAGGCAGCTTTCCTTCCGAGAAACAGCTATGGACTCTAATAAACACTCGATAATCCGGGTGACGTGCGTAAGGGTACCTTTCCCTATACAGAGTTGCAGCTTCGTTTGCGTTGCCTCTGCACTCTCCATAAATGAAATGCATGTTTGCATATTCTTGTGCAGAATACAGAATACGTGCATCGAAAAAGTTCAATCAAACGTCTTAATTATCAAAAAGCAGGTTCAGGAAAACAGCTATTTAGACCGTTAATTTTTCTGAAGAATGAACAATAAAAACGATATAAATAAGTGTTCGTCGTGGTCTTAATCTTATGAATTAAGATCAAATTACAAAAACTTTAATTGAAAATTTAAAAAACTTACAATTTTATGCGTTCTCACTTTCTCAGGATCTTACAATTTACTATTCAAAAAACACAATTAAAATTGAATCAGAAGACTTTTTGTTTGGAGAAAATAACAAATAAACTAATAGCAACCAACAAAATATTTGATGGGTTTGTTTAAGCCCAATAGAACAGATAAAATTCAAAACAAGCTCGAAAATGTAACCGTTTTTTGCACTTTTTTGACATTTTTATCAATAATGCATTCGGCCCTAGAAGTTGAAAGCTTGGATTTATCATTAGGACAACATCGTAGAAACAGCCAATAAATCAAAAATCTGCTATGTTCAACGCTTGGTATTATTTTCACGTTTACTGTGCTAATTTTGAAAACTTTTGTTTTTGCTAAATTTACTCTAGTATTGCAGATTTTTACCAATAACTTGCTATTGACTCTAGATATAATAATTAGTAATACCATTTTGAAATCTGCATTTAACGCGCATATTTTTAAAATAGTTGGCCACTCAGGTATTCATGCATTTTTTTTATACCAGCTATGATTTAACTTTTTCAAAAATTATTTGTTTTCACATTTTGCATTGAAATTCAATGTTAAATAATTTTTTTCTCTAAGAAGTCCAACAGTTATAATAATTTTCTTCTACTTATGTGTTGGCACTAGTTATGTTAAATATTCCTGCAAAAAAAAAATTATGGAACTCATTCACTTGTAGTCGTGGTATTCAAAAATGTAAAGTAAGAAAAAAAATAATGCACTGAACAAAAAAATGCATATAACTTTTCTTGTGGTTGGGATAGAACTTTTTTTTATCAGTTTTCAGGACGGTCATAAAGTCTACTATGCGGCATTTCAGGGTTATCCATTACTTACGGGACACCCTGTATACAATGGTTGAACCGATCAATGGCAAAGCTATTTGTAAGAAAACACATAGGTACATATTCCATGAATTCGCAAAAATACTCAAAACTATGTCATGCTTAGTTTCTTTTTGAAGAATTTGTTTTGTTTGTTAAAAAACTGAAGTAAGATTAATAAATAAAAAAATAATAAATAAATAAATAAAATATTGAAAAATGAAGAAACTAATCTCTAAATAAAAGCAATTAAACACTTAGCTGATGATATCAAACAGAAATTATATCATTCCGCACGACTGTTCTTAGGTTTATGAGAAAATTTGTTTATTTATTTTTAAATATTTTTAAAAGAAAAAATCCTAGGAGAACCCTGGTTTTCAGTGTTTGACTTAAAATTGATAAAAGTATTGAATTTTGGAAACAAAAACTGTTCCTTCCTAACTTTTGATTACTCTATCTTTCACCCACTACTTACCTTTCTCAACATTGCATAGGGTTTCCCACACACATACACTGAATATAACAAAAAATTCACTAAATTATTACTACCTATAGGTAGATAACCTATAGGTTGATAATGTAGGTACCTTCATGTCTATCTACTCGTAGGTATAGTCGTAATTAATTGTTAATTTCAAGTCAATTAAAATACATAGCTACATGTGTACATTACTACCTACTATCTGGCAAAGCTATATTCGAGTGAAATCTAGTGGATTTTAAAAAAAATTTTCTAAATTCTACCACCCACCACTCACAGCCGCTGAAAAGTAACAACAAATAATGTCCGTCTCCATACCTATCTACATATGTATATACATACATTATGTACTTACCCACTCGTAGAATAAATTGTGCATTCCAACGCAAATAATTACATATCCTCAAAATCTTGCAAGCAAGTTTAACACCAAACTGAGATCTTGCAAGAAATTTAATACCCATAAAACCTACCCTCGATAATACACGAATGGATAGCTTTATACTTACATACGAACATATTTTTCTTTCCCGCATTAACCATCAAGGAAAAAATCTGTCTCATTTCTTCCCCGCAAACAGGTAGGTAATTCCTTCAAAAAAAATCTAACCAAAATACAACAACAACATCCATAGAAGGTCACGAAAAGCTAAATATTCACAAACCCAAGCAACAGACACACAATTGTTTTTTTTTACTTTACTTCCTCTTATACCGTCTTCCTATTGAAAAAAAAACTGACAAAAAACTTAAAAAAGTCTCCCTTGGAAACTCATATATTTGTCTTCATTTTTGTTGTCCTACTCTAACTCTATTCTATTTTCAAACCAACCGAGTGTAGAGACCTTAAACACAAACCTAAAAGTAGCTTAAAGTCTCCCAAATTTTAGCCAAATTTTAGTTCTTATTGTCCTCACTTCGACTAGCGCCAGTTTTTTTCTTCATGATATTACTATAGATTTTAAATACAATGACCCTACGTGTTATAGCATTCCTTGTAATTATGTTCAATGAAAAAATAATAAAGACAAGGGCAGCACAAGTGTGTGAAAACTTTCAGAACTAGCTACATATAATGGAAAATTAGAGCTTCGTTTTCATGAGGTCGAAATTTCAAATAAAAAAATTATTTAAATACTAGTTTCTTTTGATAAAGACCTAAATTCGAATTTTCTGAATTCGTCCCTTGCATTTTCTTCGTCTGGCCAATTGGATGGTTCCAATTAACTTATAACTAGTATCGCCTATTGGTCAAAATTTTACCTTTTTTTACCCATTTTGACCGTTAAAGGTTACATACGCACACAATTTTGGTTTGTGCACATCTTTGGGACAAAACCCTTCCCGACGATACACGTTGAGTATTTACGGAGAAAAATGCTGGACAAAGTTTGAGAACCACGTTTATCATATATAGATTTTGTTTGTGTCTTCCTATCTGCCCAGGCTAAAGTAAAATGATTTTAAAACTCTTTACTATTTATGTAACCTTGGGTTTCTTTCATCGTAATAAACTTATGATTATATAAGACAAAAATAAATAAATATATATTAAAAAAAATATCACTTTTGTTTATTCTAACAGGTGAATCGTTTCCTCAGATGAAAGAATCACTAAGATGCCGCGTAGCAGATATAAACAGATGACTTGATCCTGAAGGTGAAGGCAAATTACTAACATTATTCGGAGGCACCAAAATAGTCCAGCATAAGCCGCCTACAAAAGATGGTACTCATGCTCCTGACAATGGACGTATTTGATGCGTTATCCGCAACGTTATCAACACTTCTCAGAGCAAACTCTTGCGAACCATTCTATTTGGCGTCAAACGTGTAACAGAAAGTAGCTGGAAAACATTTGCATTTATTGTATTTTTGATGTTTTTTTTTCATAGCTGCTGCCTCGTACGTATGGGTGAAAGGAACCGAAGATCCAGAACGAAACCGTTACAAATTATTCCTCGAGTGTACTTAGCTGTAAATAACTCTCTGATGCAACTGTCCAAGTTGTTTGTATTTTGTACAGAACCATCTCAGGATCCCATTCGCTGGAAAAGTTCAAATTTGCTGCTTCGATAAGACTGGCACTTTAACCAGTGATAACTCAATGGTGGAAGGTGTAGCAAAAATACATTTATTATCAAGGACAAAAATAAATTAGATTTCAGTTAAATAGAAAATTACCAAAATATAAGAATACACTTGCACTAAAACTAAAAGAAATCATCGGCATCGTCAGAGCTTTTATATGAATTCGCAGAATTCGTATTTTCTTGGCAGGCTGTAAAAAATCTTCCTGACCATCATTTTGTTTTGCCTTACGCATCCCTCGTCTTTTGATTTTTTGAACTTCATTTGCCCGTTCCAGTGGTCATATAGATTTCTCAACATCTGATTCATCATCGCTTACAACAATAAATTAATCCAGAAGATATGAACCATTGTCTGGGGGTAACCTTTGGGAAAATATTTTCGAAGCATCATTATGTTGACGGTGCTCAGGAATCTTAAAACCTCCCTTTATGTGGCCGCAAGGGCTTCTATCAGAAATAAGTAGAATGAATATTATTGGATTGGGTATTACGCATATATTATGTACCTCAAAGATTGTAAATACACCCATCGGTATTGACGATTCATTTTCTGCTTCGTCATCATCAACCACAACCGAGTCATGAATATATTGGCCTAAGTGGTTCGGCATCTTTCGTAGCCGAACCACTTATAACTGCTTCGCCGTCTATAAACTCATTGTTGCACTTTTGTCGTAAGCGTGCATTTCTGGCCAAACTTCTACGAATAAGCTGCAAATGAAAACAAAATAAATCATAAGAAATTTCAATAAAAGCATTTTGTTATTAAGTACTTCCTGGTTCATTTGTATCTGTGGTTTTCGTTTCTTTCGTATTGGAGAAGTCTTTGTCGTCACTACTATCGGTATCACTACTTATAATTCGTCTTTTTGAACTAATTTTTGTAGGCAGCTTTATGACACTTACATTTGGATGATCTTCTCTTGCTGCCACATTTTTCGAATCTGATTTTGCTAGTGCATCATTTTTTTCAACTACAGGGAATGTCTTCCTCTGATCTGACTGCAAAGACTTCATATAGTTTTGCCGAATCTCTCCCCATGTAAGTAATTTCTTTGTAACAATACACGGGGATACTAGTGCCGGCGCAGAAGTTATCAATCTCAAAGAGGACTTGTCCTTAACTTTATGCTCTGAAACTGGTTCGAATAATTCGTCGAATATGTCAGGAGAAGCCCTATGAGCGAATGTAGGAGTAGAATCATTTTTAGCACTTTCCAGAATTTCGTCGAGAGAACTCTCATAGGTCATTAATGTCGATGTCTTGCAATTCGGGATGAACACCTTCACAATTTATGGATTCTGGCTGAATAGTAGTTTGAGTGTCGTTAGAATATTTAGACGAAGATGTGCCTCCTGCTGTCGTTGAATTTACGGTAGTTGTTTTGTTTCTAAACTTTTCTTCAGAAATATCAGCTAAGGAAATAATGTCGTCTGGAGTTGAATCATCAGAACCTAAGGTTGCTGTTATCTTCAATGGATTCACAGGGAATTTCTCTATCTCGGTGGTAGAATTGTTTGCTAATTTTTGTCCTCATTCCCAAAGCTGAATCTTGAATTTTAAGTTAATTAAGTTTATTTATTATGATACTGAATTGTCTAATATTGTATTGTAATACTTATCTATCTACATTTAAATAATTATTTTTCTTTTACGAACATTTCGTACCTACTTACCTCAATGTAATCAGCAACCTCTTTTCAGCACTTTTAACCATCATTTTTTGTGTCCATTGTATCTTATCTTATACGTCCTCTCCTAAGATATCGGATTTCTGGCATTTTTTTATTTATGTTGATTCATAAAAAAGGTTACACTAAAAAATTTAAATACAAAAGAAAAAAAAACAATAAATACATTTCTTCAACGTTCTCAGTTTGTCATACTAGCAGCAAACTCAATTATCAAAAGTTACAGCGCTTTTTCGCTTGTCCTACATTAGCGCTTTTTAATAAATGGAACCATTTGAAGTTTCAGGCTAGCACACACGACTCTACAACACAACACATGACACAGATGTGGATCAGGCTTAAACAGTCCGAAATAATCAAATTAAGGTAAGACTGCACTCAGCGGAACTGCACGGTGCTTAGCTTAGCCGCAAATTGCATTTAAAGACCCCTTTCACACAAGGAAATTGAGTTGTCGGCGACTTTTAGTTTGTAGGCGAGAAGGGCGTAAAAGGAAGACAACTAATCTCCCCTCACACCCTTCTCGCCTACAAACTGGCCAGTTTCTGGCAACTCAGTTTCCTTGTGTGAAAGCCGTCAAAGAGAAAATAATCCGATTTTAAGAAATTGATTTTTCGTATAGTGCAGTGCAGTGTCGTATACATCGATTGAAAGGTGGCACTTCCTAGATTACAAATATGCTTTTTTTAAGTCGCTAGGTCGCTTAGTTTAGCCGAAAACCAAGTTTGAAGGTGCAAACTTTGGTGGGTCTACGACGTTTAGTTTGGCCAGAAATCGCGTTTAGAGATAAAAGCCGGTTTTTAATATCATGCGATACATCGATTGGCACTCCCTAGATTTCGATTATGCTTTTTTTAAGTCGCTAGGGCGCTTAGTTCGCAAATCAAGTTTGAAGGTTCCAACTTTGGCAGGTCTACGACGTTTAGTTTGGCCAGAAATCGCGTTTAAAGATAAAAGTCGGGTTTCATATCATGCGATACATCGATTGAAAGGTGTCTCTTCCTAGATTGCAAATATGCTTCTTTTAAGTCGCTAGGGCGCTTACTTTAGCCGCAAATCGCATTTAAAGAGAAAATTAGTCGATTTTAAGAAATTGGTTTTTCATATAGTGCAATACATCGATGGGAAGGTGACACTTCTAGAACATGGTACAATATGTCGCTGCAATGCTTAGTTTAGCCTCAAACTGAATTTAAAGAGAAAAATACCATTGTTTATATCGATTTTCAAAAATTGTTT
Organism: Melangyna quadrimaculata; assembly: GCA_949320155.1. Taxonomy (NCBI): domain Eukaryota; kingdom Metazoa; phylum Arthropoda; class Insecta; order Diptera; family Syrphidae; genus Melangyna; species Melangyna quadrimaculata. The sequence goes on from OX439483.1 coordinate 365,445,780, forward strand.
TTTTTTTGTCGTGCATTATTGATGGAAAGAGGGCACTCCCCTAATCCTGATCATTTCATTTCATTTTATTGACAACAATATTGGTTTGTACACTAACAGCCGAATCTATAAAGAAATTTTAAAGGCTTCTTAGCTCTAAACTACCTCTAAATATCACTTAAGTGTGAAATCGGTATCTATAATCAATTTCCACATTTAAGCAACGTAACTTAAACACCTCTTAACTTAAACACCATCCAAAGCGTTTAAAGGCTTAGCAAAGCCAACTTAAATTTATTTTGACACATGAGAATTGTTTTTTTTTTTTATCAAAACAAATTGTGCGCAGGTTGAGTAAGGAAATATTTATGTGTGTACTGTGATGGCCGGGTTTAAATTGTTTTGTTTTGTTTTTTTGTTAAAGAAAATAATATAATAAACGATATACTTTCTCACCAATATAGGAAGGAAATTTCTGAAAACCAAATAAAAAAAAAACCGAAGTGGAATGGTTTCATTTCTTCTGTCTTCTGTGATTGACGATGCATACACACATACACCCAGTTGCTTCTCTTTCTGTCTTTTTATTTGTGCACTCTTTTGTGTATGCAAATTTTTTTTGAAATCTGACAGAAATAGCCTGAGAGGGAAAAATGTACTAGAAATTTGTATCAGATTTGTCAATTTTCTTGCGTTACGTTACATTACGGTTGTTTAGTTAAGTATGAAAGGAATATTGATTATAGATACAAATTTAAGTAACGTGATTTAAAGGCAACTTTAATATTTAAGCAAGCTTAACTAAATAACCTCTAAGAGGCGTTTTAAGATAATTTTATAGATACGGCTGTAAGATTACATCTTTTATAGTACTTAGACTAATGGTAAGTTAACATGAATTGGAGAAAAATTAATTAATTAAAGCAATATACGATTGATAATGTATTAACAATTCTTTGTGGGATGAAGGATAAGGATAAGGAAAAGGATTAAGGTTGAATAGAAAGGGACGAAAAGTGGAGAAAAATTGCGGACTTAAATTTTTTGGAGTTGGCTATTAATTTGATTAAGGGTGGGAGTGAATTCCAGAGTCTGACAGCACGTATGAAGAATAAACGGGACGAATTTAAAAAATTGTTGAGATGAGGGATAAGGCGTCTGTGAATGATGATTTTTGAAATTCACCCCCGTTCTGCTTTCCTTCTTGTATTGAAAACGAAAAGTATCATTCCAAACACCTACAGCCAAATTTATAAACATGGAATAGGGATGGGTTAACCTTATTCCATGGACTAAGTACAAAATGTTATTTAAAAATCAAAATTTCTTCTAAGTGACGTTTACTAAATTAAGCCACCGAACATAGTGGTTTAGCGAAGGAATAAAAATTAGACGTGTGAAACAAAATGATAATAACTTCAACAGAATTATTAAGTGTGTTCGGTAACGTGATCTACTTATTGTAGTAGATTTTCGTTTTGTTTTTATTAATAGGAAATTTTATTTCATGGACTAACTCTTATTCCATGGTTTTGTAAGCTCATGGAATAAAGGTGGAATAAGCGTTTTTTTCTTAATACGGCTGCTAGAGTTAGAAAACGAAATGATTTTATGAACGATCGGAATAATAATAATTTGTTAATTAACCGCAATCAACTTCAGCGGAACTACTTCACGCCACGGCAAAATATTATTCGTAGGAAATTGTTCGAGATATATCAAACTAAAACACAGTATTCTTTCAGTTTCTTTACTCCTTGTTTAAATTCCATAGACTAAACTTCGTATGAAGTGGTTATTTCTTTACTTTTGTAAATAATATTACAATTATTAGATACAATAATTTTAAATGTCAGTTTAAATTTAAACACAGTTTTATTAAAGTGAGTGTATTTTGTATTGTTTCAATTATTGTTATTATAATGTAAACAATATATTTTTTCTTGTTGTCCAAATAAAGTTCCCCTGAAGAAGGCAGCAACCCCTGCCGAAACGTCGGGAAAGCTAATGTAACTTAATTGTTTCATTGCAAAAACTACAGTGACCAAAAAAAGCCGACGGAAAGATTATTTTTAATCACTTCCAATCACAATTATATCAAACTAAGCCCGATACGAAAATCCAACTTTTATCTTTAAACACGATTTCTGGCCAAACTAAACGTCGTAGACCTACCAAAGTTGGAACCTTCAAACTTGATTTGCGGCAAACTAAGCGCCCTAGCGACTTAAAAACAAGCATATTCGTAATCTAGGGAGTGCCACCCTTCAATCGATGTATCGCGTGATATTAAAAACCGACTTTTATCTTAAAACGCGATTTCTGGCCAAACTAAACGTCGTAGCCCACCAAAGTTGGAATCTTCAAACTTGATTTGCGGTAAACTAAGCGCCCTAGCGACTTAAAAAAAAGCATATTCTTAATCTAGGAAGTTCCACCCTTCAATCGATGTATCGCATGACATTAAAATCCGACTTTTATCTTAAAACGCGATTTCTGGCCAAACAAAACGTCGTAGCCCACCAAAGTTGGAACCCTCAAACTTGATTTGCGGTAAACTAAGCGCCCTAGCGATTATGAAAAGCATATTCGTAATCTAGGAAGAGCCACCTTTCAATCCATGTATCGCATGATATGCAAAACCGACTTTTATCTTTAACCGCGATTTCTGGCTAAACTTAACGTCGTAGACCTACCAAAGTTGTAACCTTCAAACTTGAATTGAGGCTAAGCTAAGCGCCCTAGAGACTTAAAAAAAGCATATTCGTAATCTAGGGAGTGCCACCCTTCAATCGATGTATCGCATGATATTAAAAACCGACTTTTATCTTAAAACGCGATTTCTGGCCAAACTAAACGTCGTAGCCCACCAAAGTTGGAACCTTCAAACTTGATTTGCGGCTAAACTAAGCGCCCTAGCGATTAAGAAAAGCATATTCGTAATCTAGGAAGAGCCACCTTTCAATCCATGTATCGCATGATATGAAAAACCGACTTTTATCTTTAAACGCGATTTCTGGCCAAACTAAACGTCGTAGACCTACCAAAGTTGGAACCTTCAAACTTGAATTGCGGCTAAGCTAAGCGCCCTAGCGACTTAAAAAAAGCATATTCGTAATCTAGGGAGTGACACCTTTCAATCGATGTATCGAATGATATTGAAAACCGACTTTTATCTTTAAACGCGATTTCTGGCTAAACTAAACGTCGTAGACCTACCAAAGTTGGAACCTTCAAACTTGATTTGCGGTAAACTAAGCGCCCTAGCGATTAAGAAAAGCATATTCGTAATCTAGGAAGAACCACTTTTCAATCCATGTATCGCATGATATGAAAAACCGACTTTTATCTTTAAACGCGATTTCTGGCCAAACTAAACGTCGTAGCCCACCAAAGTTGGAACCTTCAAACTTGATTTGCGGCTAAACTAAGCGCCCTAGCGATTAAGAAAAGCATATTCGTAATCTAGGAAGAGCCGCCTTTCAATCCATGTATCGCATGATATAAAAAACCGACTTTTATCTTTAAACGCGATTTCTGGCCAAACTAAACGTCGTAGACCTACCAAAGTTGGAACCTTCAAACTTGAATTGCGGCTAAGCTAAGCGCCCTAGCGACTTAAAAAAAGCATATTCGTAATCTAGGGAGTGACACCTTTCAATCGATGTATCGAATGATATTGAAAACCGACTTTTATCTTTAAACGCGATTTCTGGCTAAACTGAACGTCGTAGACCTACCAAAGTTGGAACCTTCAAACTTGATTTGCGGTAAACTAAGCGCCCTAGCGACTTAAAAAAAAAAGCATATTCGTAATCTAGGGAGTGCCACCCTCCAATCGATGTATCGCATGATATTAAAAACCGACTTTTATCTTTAAACGCGATTTCTGGCCAAACTAAACGTCGTAGCCCACCAAAGTTGGAACCTTCAAACTTGATTTGCGGCTAAACTAAGCGCCCTAGCGATTAAGAAAAGCATATTCGTAATCTAGGAAGAACCACTTTTCAATCCATGTATCGCATGATATGAAAAACCGACTTTTATCTTTAAACGCGATTTCTGGCTAAACTAAACGTCGTAGACCTACCAAAGTTGGAACCTTCAAACTTGATTTGCGGTAAACTAAGCGCCCTAGCGACTTAAAAACAAGCATATTCGTAATCTAGGGAGTACCACCCTTCAATCGATGTATCGCGTGATATTAAAAACCTACTTTTATCTTAAAACGCGATTTCTGGCCAAACTAAACGTCGTAGCCCACCAAAGTTGGAATCTTCAAATTTGATTTGCGGTAAACTAAGCGCCCTAGCGACTTAAAAAAAAAGCATATTCGTAATCTAGGGAGTTCCACCCTTCAATCGATGTATCGCATGACATTAAAATCCGACTTTTATCTTAAAACGCGATTTCTGGCCAAACAAAACGTCGTAGCCCACCAAAGTTGGAACCCTCAAACTTGATTTGCGGTAAACTAAGCGCCCTAGCGATTATGAAAAGCATATTCGTAATCTAGGAAGAGCCACCTTTCAATCCATGTATCGCATGATATGAAAAACCGACTTTTATCTTTAACCGCGATTTCTGGCTAAACTTAACGTCGTAGACCTACCAAAGTTGTAACCTTCAAACTTGAATTGAGGCTAAGCTAAGCGCCCTAGAGACTTAAAAAAAGCATATTCGTAATCTAGGGAGTGCCACCCTTCAATCGATGTATCGCATGATATTAAAAACCGACTTTTATCTTAAAACGCGATTTCTGGCCAAACTAAACGTCGTAGCCCACCAAAGTTGGAACCTTCAAACTTGATTTGAGGCTAAACTAAGCGCCCTAGCGATTAAGAAAAGCATATTCGTAATCTAGGAAGAGCCACCTTTCAATCCATGTATCGCATGATATGAAAAACCGACTTTTATCTTTAAACGCGATTTCTGGCCAAACTAAACGTCGTAGACCTACCAAAGTTGGAACCTTCAAACTTGAATTGCGGCTAAGCTAAGCGCCCTAGCGACTTAAAAAAAGCATATTCGTAATCTAGGGAGTGACACCTTTCAATCGATGTATCGAATGATATTGAAAACCGACTTTTATCTTTAAACGCGATTTCTGGCTAAACTAAACGTCGTAGACCTACCAAAGTTGGAACCTTCAAACTTGATTTGCGGTAAACTAAGCGCCCTAGCGATTAAGAAAAGCATATTCGTAATCTAGGAAGAACCACTTTTCAATCCATGTATCGCATGATATGAAAAACCGACTTTTATCTTTAAACGCGATTTCTGGCCAAACTAAACGTCGTAGCCCACCAAAGTTGGAACCTTCAAACTTGATTTGCGGCTAAACTAAGCGCCCTAGCGATTAAGAAAAGCATATTCGTAATCTAGGAAGAGCCGCCTTTCAATCCATGTATCGCATGATATAAAAAACCGACTTTTATCTTTAAACGCGATTTCTGGCCAAACTAAACGTCGTAAACCTACCAAAGTTGGAACCTTCAAACTTGAATTGCGGCTAAGCTAAGCGCCCTAGCGACTTAAAAAAAGCATATTCGTAATCTAGGGAGTGACACCTTTCAATCGATGTATCGAATGATATTGAAAACCGACTTTTATCTTTAAACGCGATTTCTGGCTAAACTGAACGTCGTAGACCTACCAAAGTTGGAACCTTCAAACTTGATTTGCGGTAAACTAAGCGCCCTAGCGACTTAAAAAAAAAAGCATATTCGTAATCTAGGGAGTGCCACCCTCCAATCGATGTATCGCATGATATTAAAAACCGACTTTTATCTTAAAACGCGATTTCTGGCCAAACTAAACGTCGTAGCCCACCAAAGTTGGAACCTTCAAACTTGATTTGCGGCTAAACTAAGCGCCCTAGCGATTAAGAAAAGCATATTCGTAATCTAGGAAGAACCACTTTTCAATCCATGTATCGCATGATATGAAAAACCGACTTTTATCTTTAAACGCGATTTCTGGCTAAACTAAACGTCGTAGACCTACTAAAGTTGGAACCTTCAAACTTGATTTGCGGTAAACTAAGCGCCCTAGCGACTTAAAAACAAGCATATTCGTAATCTAGGGAGTGCCACCCTTCAATCGATGTATCGCGTGATATTAAAAACCTACTTTTATCTTAAAACGCGATTTCTGGCCAAACTAAACGTCGTAGCCCACCAAAGTTGGAACCCTCAAACTTGATTTGCGGTAAACTAAGCGCCCTAGCGATTATGAAAAGCATATTCGTAATCTAGGAAGAGCCACCTTTCAATCCATGTATCGCATGATATGAAAAACCGACTTTTATCTTTAAACGCGATTTCTGGCCAAACTAAACGTCGTAGCCCACCAAAGTTGGAACCTTCAAACTTGATTTGCGGCTAAACTAAGCGCCCTAGCGATTAAAAAAAGCATATTCGTAATCTAGGAAGAACCACCTTTCAATCCATGTATCGCATGATATGAAAAACCGACTTTTATCTTTAAACGCGATCTCTGGCCAAACTAAACGTCGTAGACCTACCAAAGTTGGAACCTTCAAACTTGAATTGCGGCTAAGCTAAGCGCCCTAGAGACTTAAAAAAAGCATATTCGTAATCTAGGGAGTGCCACCCTTCAATCGATGTATCGCATGATATTAAAAACCGACTTTTATCTTAAAACGCGATTTCTGGCCAAACTAAACGTCGTAGCCCACCAAAGTTGGAACCTTCAAACTTGATTTGAGGCTAAACTAAGCGCCCTAGCGATTAAGAAAAGCATATTCGTAATCTAGGAAGAGCCACCTTTCAATCCATGTATCGCATGATATGAAAAACCGACTTTTATCTTTAAACGCGATTTCTGGCCAAACTAAACGTCGTAGACCTACCAAAGTTGGAACCTTCAAACTTGAATTGCGGCTAAGCTAAGCGCCCTAGCGACTTAAAAAAAGCATATTCGTAATCTAGGGAGTGACACCTTTCAATCGATGTATCGAATGATATTGAAAACCGACTTTTATCTTTAAACGCGATTTCTGGCTAAACTAAACGTCGTAGACCTACCAAAGTTGGAACCTTCAAACTTGATTTGCGGTAAACTAAGCGCCCTAGCGATTAAGAAAAGCATATTCGTAATCTAGGAAGAACCACTTTTCAATCCATGTATCGCATGATATGAAAAACCGACTTTTATCTTTAAACGCGATTTCTGGCCAAACTAAACGTCGTAGCCCACCAAAGTTGGAACCTTCAAACTTGATTTGCGGCTAAACTAAGCGCCCTAGCGATTAAGAAAAGCATATTCGTAATCTAGGAAGAGCCGCCTTTCAATCCATGTATCGCATGATATAAAAAACCGACTTTTATCTTTAAACGCGATTTCTGGCCAAACTAAACGTCGTAGACCTACCAAAGTTGGAACCTTCAAACTTGAATTGCGGCTAAGCTAAGCGCCCTAGCGACTTAAAAAAAGCATATTCGTAATCTAGGGAGTGACACCTTTCAATCGATGTATCGAATGATATTGAAAACCGACTTTTATCTTTAAACGCGATTTCTGGCTAAACTGAACGTCGTAGACCTACCAAAGTTGGAACCTTCAAACTTGATTTGCGGTAAACTAAGCGCCCTAGCGACTTAAAAAAAAAAGCATATTCGTAATCTAGGGAGTGCCACCCTCCAATCGATGTATCGCATGATATTAAAAACCGACTTTTATCTTAAAACGCGATTTCTGGCCAAACTAAACGTCGTAGCCCACCAAAGTTGGAACCTTCAAACTTGATTTGCGGCTAAACTAAGCGCCCTAGCGATTAAGAAAAGCATATTCGTAATCTAGGAAGAACCACTTTTCAATCCATGTATCACATGATATGAAAAACCGACTTTTATCTTTAAACGCGATTTCTGGCCAAACTAAACGTCGTAGCCCACCAAAGTTGGAACCTTCAAACTTGATTTGCGGCTAAACTGAGCGCCCTAGCGATTAAGAAAAGCATATTCGTAATCTAGGAAGAGCCACCTTTCAATCCATGTATCGCATGATATGAAAAACCGACTTTTATCTTTAAACGCGATTTCTGGCCAAACTAAACGTCGCAGACCTACCAAAGTTGGAACCTTCAAACTTGAATTGCGGCTAAGCTAAGCGCCCTAGCGACTTAAAAAAAGCATATTCGTAATCTAGGGAGTGACACCTTTCAATCGATGTATCGAATGATATTGAAAACTGACTTTTATCTTTAAACGCGATTTCTGGCTAAACTAAACGTCGTAGACCTACCAAAGTTGTAACCTTCAAACTTGATTTGCGGTAAACTAAGCGCCCTAGCGACTTAAAAAAAAATAGCATATTCGTAATCTAGGGAGTGCCACCCTTCAATCGATGTATCGCATGATATTAAAAACCGACTTTTATCTTAAAACGCGATTTCTGGCCAAACTAAACGTCGTAGCCCACCAAAGTTGGAACCTTCAAACTTGATTTGCGGCTAAACTAAGCGCCCTAGCGATTAAAAAAAGCATATTCGTAATCTAGGAAGAACCACTTTTCAATCCATGTATCGCATGATATGAAAAACCGACTTTTATCTTTAAGCGCGATTTCTGGCTAAACTAAACGTCGTAGACCTACCAAAGTTGGAACCTCCAAACTTGATTTGCGGCTAAGCTAAGCGCCCTAGCGACTTTAAAAATGCATATTCGTAATCTATGGAGTGCCACGTTTCAATCGATGTATCGCATGATATGATTTTTCGTTCAGGAGCAGGACGCTATTTTCTGATTTTAAATTACTATCTTACTTCTAGAAAAGTGGCAACCTTAAATATATTAGGCATATTCAAGGCCTACCTTCTGACACATCACCTGTATTTTTCTGATTTTTTGTTTAGGAGCAGTAAACTTTTTTCCTATTTTAGCTTATTATCCCAGCAGCGTTAGCCAGTCAGGGATGAGTGTAAAAAAATATAATTAATAGTAAACAAAAATAAACCATAATTGAATAATTTTTCATCACTTTTTAATGTTTCCAAATCAAAACAAAGTTTGGATTTGGACAAAGATGGCAAAGAAACCCAAGAAAATACGAGTAAAAAAGAAGAGGAAACGACTCCTGGCCACAGTCTGAAGTTTCAGCTGACGACGATTTGGATGACTGAGTCCTTATAAAAGAGGCGAACAATGATCTGAAATCCATCAATGTCGTGATAAAAGCGAAAGTCGGTGCTTCAAGTATGCCGTCACCGGCAGCTGCCAACAAATCCCAAATGGGAACACAAAATCCCTTGAGATCCCATTGTGTAAGTTCTTTATAGACATTCATGTTAATCTGGTGTGCAGCAGTTGTTTAAGCTTAAAGAAAGAAAGTTTAAAATCAAACGTTGCGAGTTTTGTAACTTCAAATCTAAATGCCCTGGCAATGGCACATCATTAAAGTGAGAAACTCTTCGGAGGTTGTCTATCATATGGAAGCGATGCACAATATTAAAGCCAGACTATTTAAGCACCTGCCATACCATCAGTGCCCCAATTGTGGATTCGAGGACAACGGCAAGGCTAAGTTGGTCTGTTTTCCAGAAGAAATTCCGCCCAGAATCGAATCTGACACCACCACACGATTGGAAGGCTCCATCTAAGATACACCGAATAAAACCAAGGCATGGGCTGGTAGGAACTCCTACTGCTTATCAGGTATATTTTTAAATTTGGTTTTTCTCTATAGAAATGTTAATGTTTTTTTTACTAGGCAATGTCAGAACAAGCCGCAGCACAGAAAACAGCATAGAAAATAATAACAACATCAGGCACAACAAGCTCGTAACATTCGAGCCGCCATAGCCAGTGATAATGCCAGCAAGAAATTGTTGCGAGGTCGACAGCAGCCACCACTGGTAAAGCCGACTCCGACTCGGTGGAAATATGCTGCGAAATACTTCAATTCGGCATACTATATGCCAACTGGTATGGTATTACCAAATAGCTACCAAATTGCAGCTGGACAATTAACTCAGGTGAGTCGACTGCTTTTGATTACATTGCATGTTATAGATGCTACATCTACATTCATTCATTTGGTTTTTGTGTGCTAGACATTTTACTCTACGAATTTTTATAAAAATGTTGGGAAGGGGACCACTGCTTTCTAATAATAAAGACGGTAGTTCCATCATTCATCAAAAATTATTAATTATATTTTAAAAACTTATTTTGTTCTGAAGAAAGTAGACCTATCATAATTGTTTGTATTTATTATTTTGGTATCGATAAAAGAGAAGGTGAAAGAATGAAAAATGAAAGCAATTAGATATGTACTTACCGTATCAACCTATCACTTAAATTATTTCTCAGTTTTGTATTGGGAAAGAAACAATTGTATGAGTGCCCTTTGTTAAGATGTGTTAATATCCAAGCGTTCGTCTCCGAATGTAATGCTATGTTTCCACCGAAGGTTTATCTGTAGTATTTCCACTGCACAAACAAATTAAAGGGAGGACTTTTTAAAATGCAAATGGTGTTTCCTTTTTACTTGCGATATACGTAGTATAGGGCAAATTTTGGATTCGTAAAAAAAATCGAAATCGAGATAATAATTTTCCCTAACATTACGATTATAGAGAATCGAAAAAAGTGAATCCGGAAATTCTGTCTGTCTGCCTGTACCTCGACCTACAGCCTAAACCATTGAAGCGATTTTCTGCAAACTTTGGACTTAAGACTCTTAGGTGATTCCCTGGACAGAAAATTGAATCTTTTTTTTTAAGCTCAAAAAATAACGGTACCTTCCATACAACAAATATACAAAAATTGATTTATTTCAAAAACGACTAACGATATTGAAAAAAAATATGAGGTACTAATAGAACTATAATTAATATTTTGATAGAAAAAAAAATGTATAAGGGCTATTAACGGAACCTGTCTTAGAATCGATTTTTTGGTTTTCAAATTTCTCGTGAACGGCTGCTCCGATTTTAATTTTTATACAAGAGGTCCTTTACAACACAACAGTTTTGCATATACAAATTTTTGAAAAAAAAATATTTTTGGATTTTTTAAAAAACTAGTATCGACCAGTGGCCGAAATTCGACCACCAAAAACTCACATTCACAAAGTCTAGGGTCAAACAATTTGTTTAAAAATTAAATCAGAAAAAAATTTGTTCAGTTTTAGTTTTTTTTAATATGCACAGTGATCGGCAGTGCAAAAAAAAAAAAAATTACCCATAGTGTGTAAATGAGTGTCTCAGGTATATTCTGCACATCTCCGCACCTATGGCTTTCCAATCATATACAATTTTTTCGAAATCGGTTGGATACTTTTTGAGCAAATTTTTTTTAAAGCTATTTATACAGGGTGTCTCTTAATTCATCAAGAGTATTTAAGAGTATGATTCTGGGGTATATTCTAAGAAAAAAATTGTTTTACAGTAAGGGCCTATCTCCAATTTTGATATCATTTATCAGGAATTTAAGAAAAGTCTTTTTTAGGGGTACCTTGATCCATGTTATCGGTAATTGCGCCGTAAGTACTTACGACAGAAACTTCGTTTAGGCCTTTATTTTTAGAAGAAATACTATTCAAATACAAAATCAAAGAGGACTCATTTGAACACCTGTTATAACTGTTTTAGTTCACACATAAAATACAAATTATCGATAACCACACATATCATTTTTATTTAGAGCTTAAAGCTAAAAAAACATTTTTGTTTTTAATTTTACCTGCCGCTGTTTTTCCAAATTATCATAAAATCTATGGGTTTTCCGGCAAACTTGTTTCTGACTTTTATTTTTTGGTATTGTTACGTACATTAAAAAAAATGTTTAAAACATCATGTTGATTACGCATTTTTTGGAGAAAATTGACCCCAAATTCAAAAAATTAGCATGGGCAAGAAAAATGAAACAGGCTAAAAATATATCTTAAGACTGAGACAAGGTATCAAATTTATTTGAACGCAATTATTTCTTAGAATATACCCCAGAATCATACCATAAAATACTCTTGACGAATTAAGGGACACCCTGTATATAGATATTCATTTTTTTTTGTTTAAAAATTCAATATCTTGATAACCGGCTAAAGAATATTTTTTTTATTTTGTGTAAAATTGTATTTTATTAAATACAATGTTTTGCACACCAGATTTTATTTTTCAAAATGTAAAAAAAATGTTATACATATATAAAAAAATAGTTTTTAAGAAAACCGCTCTAAAGATTTTTGATTTTTTTTTTTCATAAATTCATATTTATCAAAAAAATCAGATGGCATACTTTTTTTGAGATCTATCTTTTTTAGCCATTAAAATAGCAAATTTATAGTAATACTTTTTTTTAATGATATCATAATATTTTGAGACCAATACACATTACTCATGTACATCATCAATTTCTAGGTATGTTATAGTTGTTAGTTACAAGAGCAAGTTTAAGATGGATCTCTGTTCCAAACTTCACAATTGGTCGTGAAGGCTACGGTAATGATTATTTCAACAAAGAAATGTATATGGCAGGACTTAATTTAGACGAAATTGGAAAGCAGGTCGTTGGCCTGAATTAAGCGAATCACAAAACAGTATCTAGAATATTCACTTTTTTTTGTAGTTCATTTCCGCAACAAAGAAGTAATCAATAATCCAGATGATAATAATAAACCACCGGTTGGTAGTGGTTCGAGAAGCTCAAATCACTCTTGATCATGTTTGGCTACATAAAAAAAACTAAACATGAACCAATTAAGGATCCACGACGCCTGGCCGAGATGGACTATGAATTGAAAATACGTCGTGTTTGCGATAAGAATGATATAAGATTTATTGAAAATCGTCCCGAGACCGAAGTTGGTTATTTAAATTGAAACATTTTTCAAAATACATTCGAACGGCTTTGAAGAAAGAAGGATTTCAATATAGGACCCCATGGTCGCTATATATTGAACATTGAATTTCCAGATCGTCCAGCATATTGGATGATATCCTTTACTTATTCAAATGCCCTCAAAGTTCACTTGATGACTTTTACAGGATAAAAGCCATTTGGGTAAGAAAATAAGCTTATGACATTAATTTTTAATAACATGTATTATACATTTTTTTAATTAGATGTGAATTCTGTGGTAAGAGATTATCTCAATTACATCACTTGCGTGCCCATCTTCAAACTCTACAGCATCAAAATCCACAAGCAGCTAAGCTGCTATTAAAAAGTGAAACGTTAACATCATAGATTTATAATTAGTGTAATCAAAATATAATGTAATATCTAACACCATTTTAACCTCTCGTACAATTACAATAAGGATTATTACCTTAATTTGTGTATTTTAATCATCATTTGAATGAAATTATTAAAAAATCATAAAATTAATTCGTAAAGCTATTTTTTTTTCCATACATCAACTTTTAGACCAAGAGCGTTTCGCGTTTTATAAATCTTCCCAAGATTAAGATGCTTGACTTAAGAAAAATGACGGAGCATCAGAATATATATTTTTTAAATTTATTGAAGTGATAATGCTTCTGAAAAAAATTAGAAAATCGCTATTGTAAAAACCCCACCAAAGCCTGAAAAAAAAATCATACCAGACTTTTGTTTTCGATACCACGATATATGCACCGACATTTGTTATAACTCTTTTCTGTATGGAAATATGAATTAGCATGGTTGCAAAGAGAGTTAAAAGAGATTTGAGTTTACGTACCTACACAAGATTTTGATTCTGCGAAAATTAACGAAAATAAAGTTTTGGGGTTTTTTTTGAGCATATTGTCATTTTGGTATATTCCCGAATATCTCGCCATATCTTAGCATTTCGGTACTCCTAAGATAATAAAAAAATATTGCGTTTAAATATTGTATAGAAATAAACTCAAATCCAGGGAAACTAATACTTTGTACACATTTTTGTTGTATTAAATCAAAACATTTCAAAATTGCTGTTTCACCTTTTTTTTTATTAGATTCTCGTATATCGAGATATTATCCAACACATTTCTTGTGAGCAAACAAAAAACATGTATACAAAACTAACTTTAACATCTATCCAGAAAAACTTTGGATGTTATTTTGAAAGAATTTTGGTTCCTTTGGCAAATAAATCAAATATGTTTTTTATTTTGTAGGTACAAACAATACTATCAAAGTAAAGTAGTTTCTATTTCATTATACACATAAATATTGAAGCAATTTGAATACTTTCACAAAATTCGATTCTTTTCTATACCGATATGTCATCTCCTTTCTTTCATAGCTTTCTAGTCGTTGGTTTAAGTTGTTTGTTTTAGTTTTGCTATCTCTTGTTCACCATGCAGATTTTATCCTTGATAAGATTTTTCAATTTGTAGAATCCGGATTTAGTAATATGTCAGCCATGAAAGAGACAGACTTGTTCGTATTTGAGAAGGCTTCCAACAGCTGAAAATAAAAGTATAAACTTCAAAATTTGAATTAAACAATTTATAGTCGGTACTCATACTGTGATGGAATGCACATGTACAAGAACAAATATATTATTTTAATACAAAATGCTTAAGATATGGCCGTAAGGGTTCATCAAATAAATGACAGTTAAAACAAACAAAATACATACCAAATAGTTGTTAAATTCAAAAAGCAATTGTTGTATATTCTGTGACCCTCAACAAGTATTATTTTTGTTATTCGTTGCTGACCGATTCGTCAAATTTGTATGCAATCACATGTTTTTTTAAAGAATCAGTTGAGTATTCTTTAATGAAATGGATCCCAATCAATTCAAAGAACGTTTTTGTTTTATTAGAAACAAAATTGCTCAGGTCTTTAAAATTCAAAAACTAGGTTTTACCCTTTAATAAGGAGGTTTTCAATTGGCGCGGGTAGACATTAAAAAACATTAGTCCTAATCTTAAAAAGCAGTAGTAGCTTTTCCTTTGAAATTTTAAAATTTATATACATATGTCTGCGCTAGATTACTTACCAAGAGAATCAGTACAATTTTGCAAATGTTGCTGGATGATGCATTTATTCCACAACCAGCTGCATTCGTCCCTTTTCGTTCAATTTGCTGCTAAATTTTCGTCGTTCTGATTTGATTTGCCATTCTTTTTTTGTTGTGTTTCTTAGTATGTGAGTTTTGTGATGATATCACCAATATTTCATGTCCAATTGAAAACATAAAGGCATAAAAGGAAATAATCTAAAAATACAAACAAATAAAAATTCAATAAAATGAAATCTATTAATTTATCTTTCGAATAAACCTCAATGGCAACTGAAATCCGCTGCTGTACAGACCGCCAACACCAGAGATTATCCTCGCTGTTATTACTTTCTTTAATTGCATCTAAAAACACCAATGTCACCTCATCTACATTGTTGTTTATCAATTTACATTGTTTCATTTTAATACAGCCTTCATGCGGATCCAAAATAAAACCTGCCAACTCACTGAAGAATTTCTCATATATGGCAATTCGAGCATCAAATGAAGACGTGGTGGAAGCGAATTGATTATAAACTGTTTGGAAATCTTTTCATATTTCATCAGGCGTATTCTTTGGAATAGTCCTTCACAACCTTTTTGCAGCATGTCCACAGTTTCAATGACTTTCGAATTAGGTCTTTCTTTAGTCTTACTACTGCTGCTATTAGCATTAAAATGATATAGATCCACAAATAATGCTAGCAATCTCAACATTAAGGATCGAAGCTGCAACGCTTTGAGCTCTTGTTCAACAGTTTCCTCCTGATGCTGTTCATGACTTACAATATGAACAAGATCCCAACGTACTATAGCTGGTAGATCACGGTTATCAGATAGATCATTTCAATTAATTCGGTCCTCTTGTGGTTCTACACTATTCACTATTCAGAGTTGATTCACTCGTGTTTTACATTTCACTTTTTGTGTGGTAGCAAATACTAAACCACAGAATTGAGTTGAAACCACAATAGGTACTGGAACATCAGTTTCAGTTATTGCCGGTTTATCCTGAGCAAAAGTTCCTTGACGATCAAGTGCTGGCGGGGGTGAACCTGCTACCGGCACAACTAACTTCGGATCAGTTTTTTGTTAGGAGACACACTTGGGACGATGTTGGAACCCAGCTTGGATGGCACATCTAATTTCTTTAACCGGTTCTTTTGTCTTTTTTGTTTAGGCTTGTCACTGGCAATTTCTTAGGTTATGATGTCTTGTTGAAATCATAGTTATACTGCTTATTCCACGGATCTCTATTATACAATAATTTTTTTAAATAATTTTATACTTAATTTAAACAAAACAAAACACAAAAATCTTTTACACGCTTTGTTTACAATTTTGATTTGTACACACGATAGACAAAAAAAATGACGTCAAATTACTTTTTTTGTTCTTGGATAGACGTCAAATTAGGTACCAGGTACCCTTGTGTCATCTTCAAATGGAGTCAAAAAAACTGTTATACGTATAGGGAATCCACTATCCAGTGTATTATAGAGATCAGTGGTTCTACTCATCTTCTATCTCACACGCAGGCGGCGAGTAACACGCAGGCGGCGAGGTTGGTGTATTACCATACCCACCACATTACTGACATTTACCACATTAACTCAATTTACTCTATTCAATGCACGAACCATTTCCATCCATTAGTTCAAAATCTAATGGCTTCCCATGTTCCGGTAAAATAAAGTGTCTTACATTCTGTCTTTCCTCTTTCAAGTTTACCCATACCGAGAGTTTGTTTTTTTCTTAATAATTAGCGCTAAGATGGTGGCACCGCCACCATCGTTTTGGTTTTTTGATAGTACTATAGATATTTATATACAATGATATCAGTGGCAAAGACTGGTAGAATGGTTAAACTGCGACCAGAAGCAGTTCCAACAATTTTTCATAAACGCGGAAAATGTCTGCCGTAACCCTGAGGCTACACTTACAAGTTACAATACATTTAAATTTTCTTACTAACACATACAAACCTGAGCAACTTGCTCGTCAACTGGTTTGCCATTTTCGAAGCCAGTTGGGAAGCCAGTAGAGAAGACAGTGGCCTCGTTCAGACTTGTATATAAATCTATATGGATAGCTTTTCGTTGGAAATTTAACGTAAATTAAATATTCTTTCTACCACAACTTTTAATAAGAGGGACCAAGAATTTTTAACATTTCCAAAATAGGCAACTGTCAAATATGATTGAAGGATGGCTATGCCCTTCAAGCAAGCGAGTCCGTTTTGGATCCGAAACCAGTTCATAAACGGACCCAAAACCGGATCCAAATCGGATCAAATTAGTATGGAAATTAGAATCACCACGGAGCCATTATGTGAATGTGTTGTGAGAGAGAGAGAGTATTCCTATTCACCATACTCCGAGAAAACGGAGCCTAAATGGAATCCAAAACGGACCAACAAAAATGAATGAATCTTCCCCATCTAGTCGAGTTTCTTCATTGCATACAAAAAAAAAAAACAAACAAAATTTTGTTCATTTCAAGACTTTATTTTTATTTATCAATTTTAAATAATAAACCAGTGCATAAATCAATCAAAAATTATAATTCTCGCGCCGCGCCGAGCACCCACAAAAAAAAAATCCAGTGCAAGTGCATAGTCAAAAAAAAAAAAAAAAACAAGTCATCATAACCGCAGCTACAACAAAAATCAACAAAATAAAATGAAAAAAAAGAAAAAAAAAACACAGTGCAACGAGTGGTGAGTCCCTTCTTTTCCTTTCCCTTTCACTTCTTACAGTCAGGTTTACTTGAATCGTTGTATGCACTGTGTGTTCCCCACATAGAGCATCACATCATTTAAGCAAGCCTTTCGTCAGATAGATAGCTGTTTAGTTTTTCTAGTTAACCAGGGGCGGCTCATTACAATTTTGGTACTAAGGCATAATACTAGTGTCAAGTTGTACTGAAAAGTTCAAATTGGGATCTGGAAGAAATATTCAACTTAGTTAATTGTCTGACTTGGATTTTCGCTATTTTTGCATATTTTAAATGGTTGATAGATTTAGTGTAAATTTTAGCAACATTCGTGGGCTTAGAAAGAATTTCTACGCTACGTACGTCTATACTGCAAACAACAGGCCAGCTGTTTTGGCACTGAGTGAAACCCAGATAGGTGAAAATTCTGATCATTCGGAATTTAATTTATTTGGGTATAATTTAGTGCCATAATTCTTTCCACACCATGGTCTTGCCGTTTATATAAGGAATGATGTTGCGTACCAATTTCAACCACAATATGGTTTGTGTTCTAACACAAACTTTAATTTCATCATACACAAATGTTTCGTTTATCGAAGCCCTAATTTGGACAGAAATTCAACTTTCAACGAGTTTGATGCTCTGTCCGACTCCATTCAAAGAATTGTTGCCAATTACCCTCACACTGAAATCGTCATTGCGGGCGATTTCAATGTGAACAATTCTAATTGGCTTCGCTTTTCGGGTCAGACAACACCCGAAGGAAGGTTTGTTGAGGTCTTTGCTGAGTTAAACCACCTGACTCAGCATGTTGACGAGCCAACTCGAATCCCTGACGTTCCAAGTCAATCCGCCAACACTCTGGACTTGTTCCTTACCTCTGACCCTGATAAATACACTATTAGTGTATTATCGCCTCTAGGCACATCAGACCATTGTGTCATATCTGCGAATTTCTCGTGCCACCAAAACTCAGTTAAAGAAAAAACTCCCAAGAGAACCGTTTGGCAGTACGAGAAAGCCAACTGGGACGGTCTCAATGCTTTCTTCAGGAACTTTAACTGGTCACTATGCTTCCTCGATAGTGACGCAGATGCCAGTGTAGATATGATCACAAATTTAATTCTTTGTGGAATGAGAAATTTTATCCCGAATAGGGTTAAATCTTTCAAACCCAAAGAAAACTCGTGGTTTGATTCGAGCTGTAAAGAGGTTATTAGGGTTAGAGAAGTAAGTTTCCGTAGTTACAAAGCCAACCCTACTGAGGAAAACCGGAAAAAGTTTCAACAAACCAGAAAGACCTGTAACGGTCATATTAGAAGAACCAAATTTTTGCATGACCAAAAATTAAGGCAAAAAATATTACAATGTCCCAATAGTAGTAAAAATTTTTGGTCATTTGCAAAAAACATTCGAAACACTTCTTCGTCTGCGGTTCCAACGCTCGTCTTCAACGACACACCTGCTGTCGGCTCGCAAGATAAAGCCAATTTGCTCGCAGCACAGTTTGCTGTTAATTCGACGCTGCCAGTAAGTGATAGAACTCCGCCTGTAATTGAGAGAGTAAACGATATTATGGGGCAAATCTTCTTTCGCACTCGTGCAGTTGCTAGAGTTCTAAAAGATCTCGACATTCACAAATCCGCTGGCCCGGATAGTATCCCTCCCATTGTTCTGAAGAGGTGTTCTTCAACGCTGGCAAAACCACTGCGTAAGCTTTTCCATCTGTCCTACTCTACTGGTCTCTTTCCGAGTGGATGGAAAACAGCATTTGTCCAGCCTGTCCCTAAAAAGGCGTATCTTCTTCACCCTCAAACTATCGTCCGATTGCACTTACGTCCCTTCTTTCCAAGGTCATGGAAACGCTGATCAATTTTCAGCTCAAGAAATATCTCGAAGAACGAAGGCTTCTTAATGACCGGCAGTACGGCTTTCGTAGCAATAGGTCCACTGGTGATCTGATGGTATATCTCACCGAACAGTGGAACAAATCTTTACATCGTTTTGGAGAAAGTATGATTATTGCACTTGATATTTCAAAAGCGTTTGATAGAGTTTGGCATCAAGCTCTCTTATCGAAAATGCGCGCATTTGGTTTCGATGAATCTCTTCTTCGTTGGATTAGAAATTACCTTTCGGACCGTTCAATACAAGTTGTATTAGACGGTTTCAAGTCTGAAATCCACAAAATAAATCCTGGTGTGCCCCAGGGCTCCGTTTTGTCTCCGACTCTCTTCCTTATTTTTATAAATGATCTTTTGTCTGAAACTTCTAATCCATTAAACTGTTTCGCTGACGACAGTACCCTCAGCTTCTCATATTCGTTTACAGATTCTCATCCATGTCCTTCGGATGTGGAACTTGAACGGCAGCGTATGATAAGCTCATTAAATTCTGATCTTGACAGCATTGTCCAATGGGGAATCAAAAATCGCGTAGAATTTAATGCTTCAAAAACTCAATGCTGTCTAGTGTCGTCAAAACGAAACCCACCCCTCATGCCACTATCCATGAGTGGTTCGTGCATTGAGGAAACCGAAAAGCTTTCAGTCCTCGGTATGTGTATCACAGACCACCTTCTGTGGAACGATCACATATTTGATGTTGCCAAAAATGCTGCTAAATGTTTAGGTTTTCTTCGGCGATGCAAGAAATTTTTGACCCCTTCTGATCTGGCTGTTATCTATAAAGCCTTTATTCGTCCAAAACTCGAGTACAATTCTCATGTTTGGGCAGGTGCTCCAATAACTCACCTGAGTCTATTGGATAGAATTCAAAGATGAGCTATGAAAATGATAGGTGATAGAAATATAACGGAAGCATTTGCACCTCTCGAACACCGACGCAATGTTTCATGTCTTTCGTTATTTTACCGTTATTTTCATAACCAGTGCTCTAGCGAAATAGCCAGTTGCATTCCTCCCCTAAAACAATTCAACCGTAATACTCGTATTTCTAGGAATGCACATCAGTTTACCCTTGAGCCCAACTTCGGACGTACTGTTAAGTATAGAGATTCTTTCTTTAGTCGCACTACAAGAATGTGGAATGCTTTACCCTGCACTATTTTTCCCTGCCATTTTGATATTCAAAGGTTCAAAACCAATGTGCACCGGCATCTCCTCTCAAGTCCTTTCCTATTTTCCTAACGCTCGCACTGTGTTTAAACATTTTAAGGGTAGTAAGAAACCCTTTAGTGCGCGCTTAATTAAAAAAAAAAAAAAAAAAAAAAAAAGTACATTATATATTTCCACAACTTAACATATGCATAAATAAGCAGTAAACTTGTATTTTTGATTGGAAATTTCTTAAAGTTTTCACAAGAAAAAAAGATAAAAAACCAATGGTCTTCGCCTCGCCACGCTACCTACAAAACTGAACTAAAAAAAAGGTGGTGGAAATTAAAACAAAATGACTGTACTCTCTCTATTTCTCCGTGCATAAGAAAATTCTCTTGATTCTTGTTCTTATTTTTACATGCGTACACAGAAAATTTTTTAATGTGTGTGAGACACTCAGTTTTTTTGGATTCCTAAGTGATTCCAAAGTGAACCGCGAAATTCGCGTCCCTGATTTTGCTTGAAGGGTGATTATGATGAAATATACAAAATCTTTTAAAAATCCTAATTTTTTGAAAGTATATTTTTTGTTCGGAAAAATGAGAGTTTTGGGGATTACGGGTGACATTTGGAACATTCTGTTACCGATTTGTCAAGCCATAAACCGTCAAATTAAATTGAAAGATTGCTACGGAGATGATGCATTGTAAAACTTAATGATATCTGAATTTTATGAGATTCAATTTTTTGCGCGGGAAAAGGCGATTTTAGCGTCTTTAGGTGGGATTTTGGAACGAAATACTACTCTTACGACGTAGTTTAGTTTCTTACGTATCTGTCAACGTATGAACTGTCAAATTCCATTAAAGGATGGCTACGATGCTGATGGATTAAGAAACCTCCAAAAAATCAATTTTTTTTTAAATTATTTAAAAAAAAAATAAAATTTTTTGAATTATATGAAAATCAATCCATGTTACTTTGACTCGACAGAAAAGAATGTGAATGCATCCGTCAACGCATTGGCAGTATTATGCGTTGACCATCGCAAGACTTGATGCAGAATTCGACGTCATTTGTTGTTTAAGAGAATATCGAAGTCCGATGCCAAAACAAATTATTCAATAAAATTGTGTATTTAGAATCTTAGATAGGCTGTCCTAGTAAAATCTGAACGTGACCGTAGATACTTGTAAGCAACTTGCTTAAAGGCCTTCCACACTAGCCCACTGTGTATTAATACATGTCAAAAAAGTGGGAAACAAATCATGTAGAATAGTGTGGAAACAAAATATGAAATCCCAGCCTACACAACCCGACATTTTATCCCACACGATTTGACATGTGTTAATACATGAATAAATTTAGAAATGGTTCTAATTCTATCCCACATTATATCACACTTTTTTTTAGGTTATGGTTATAAATACAAGCAAGTATGGAAGCAAAATATGAAAAGTTATTTCTTTCCCACAAATATGGCAGTCGCGTGGAATTCTTTCGCACTTTCAATTTGGCATGTATTAATACACAGTGGGTTAGTGTGGAAGGGCTATTACAAGTTGCCTGCCACCTACGTCAAGAACTTGACAGGCAATCTATGTAGCCAACTGGCTTTGCCAGTACTGGCTCGTGTAGCCTCAGGGTAAGTGAATTTTTTTTCCAAGACGAACTATACAAAAACATTAAAAATTTTCTTTCAATATAATGTACGTTTATTATCATTATTTTTTATAATTACAGCGGGCCACCCCAAAATAACAATCAAGTGAAAAGCACGGACAAAAAGGAGTACCTACCTTATCTGTTGCTTATGCGGTGTTCTCAATTCCAAGATTCCTCGATTCTCGTAATGTTAAGAAAAATAATTAGGCTAAATTTTGTTATATTAAATAATATTTACATTGACAGGTTTCCTATAAATAACCCCGGGCAGACAGCAAAATGATTCAATATTTGTGGATTCAAAAAAGAAGATTTTAATTCTAATTTACACAAAGTGTGCATAAAGCACTTTAGGAATAATGATTTCGTGGAGCGAATAACTGACTATCAACGTTTGCTTGTAAAGCCAGGAGCTGTGTCATCGGTTTTATTAAATCAATTAGAGAAGTAATTACCTACTTTTGAATAACACTGGTCAAAAAAATTATTTATTTGTTTGTTACAAAAAGCAAAACATAATTTTCCGAAGAGTTTTGGTGTGCTGATTCATAGTAAAAATTGTGTGTTTTTTTTAATATTCTAACGGGAATATCTTAAAACCTGACGTGATGGACTAATTCTGATCTTATATGACGTTTTCGCTGGGCCAAGTGAGGTAATTTCGTTGCAAATTTCCAAATGAGATCCGAAATTACCTAATTTTCCATACAACATCACATTTCGAAATGAGGTAATTTCAAACTCATTTGCACGAAATTAGGTTGGAAATTAGGTGAATGCATCCAGCGGGAATCAGTTTCAAAAGCTCTTAAAAGCTTTTGTATGAAAATATCAATACACTATACTCAACAACATAAAAACAGAAAGAGAAGGCAACAAAAATAAACAGCTAACTGCCATTCCAAATTCAAAAATTTCATTTGACATCCCATTTCATTTTGAATGTACACGAAAATGAATACCAAATAAATTACCTTGACTAATAAATCTTTATTATCAACTAAACAAAGGACAACTGGCAAATTGGGCCCAGCACCAATAAGAACGGCCTTCATATCGTATATACATAGGTACATGTTTATACATTCAAAACGTACAACCATTTTCTTTGTTACTACAAGGAATATATTACAACAATTTCAACCCCTAATAGTATATATAAGGATAGTTTGTGGGTGGTTTTTTGGGCTGTTTTTCCAATTTTACGAATTGCAATTTAAAACCTTGAAAATAATACCCATTTTGATTACGACAAATGAGATACAAATTGATGTTTGTTTGTTGTTTAAAACCATCATTTGTATTTTTTACAAATTAAATACTCGAGAAACTGCTTTTTGCATAAAATTGATGCCATAAACATAATTTTAAAATTCTTAAAAAATTCAGGTGGTGTGTCATGGGTTCAAAAAACTTAATTCCAAAAATGGCTTAAATCGAGCGAAAAATACACAAAATTTAATTAATACAAAATCAAATAAGTTTATTCAATAAGTTCTTAATTATCTCCGATGAATATCCTTTTTTTAATAATTTGTCTTCTTCTCGTGCCTTATTTAAGTCTTTTCTTCTGTATCGTTCTTTCAAACATTAACACCCTTATTCATAAAGAAAAAATAGTAATTTAAGCTGCCGTGTTTAGGAAAACTACACCATGGAATAAGAATGTTCCGGACTCCAATGGAGCAGTAAGCAATTGCCTTTAGTTTGAGCCCAGAAAATTCTTATTCCATAGTATAGTTTTCCTAAACACGGAAGCTAAAATAACTATTTTATCTTTATGAATACGGGTGTAAATGTACCTACATTTCAGACCCGCATGGCTCTACCCTGCGTGGCACTCTTTCATTTGCCTTGGTATTTGTATCGGCATTTGGAACAACCAATTGCTCGGCATGAACTAATGGTGGGCGAAAGTGACAATTATAGGACATCTAATCGAACAGGTGTTTGATTTGCAAAATTTTCTGCTAATTCCAAACATGATACAATATCATTTTCATTGGACCACCTTCAAAATCTACAAATAAAAAAGTTTTGTTAAATTAATTTTATTAATGGTTATAATTTATAAAATTTGAAAGCATACCAGCGGCTACAAATTTGTTCGATTGTTGCACGCTCCATTGGACAGACTGTCAACATTTCTCTGATCAATGAAGAAGCTCTAGATGGCTTTTTTGGTTCATAGTAATCACCTTGACTTATTTGCTTTACAAGTCGTTTAAGATTTGAACCATCGAATTTTAACCATCGAATGGCATTGATCCATAGACCAGGGTGTACAGTAAAACTCCCAATGACCAGCAATCAACTTCAAGTCCTTGATATGGTGTCCTTTCCACTATTTCAGGCAATGCACACAATGGTGAACCACAAAATGTTGATAAAAGTCGTTGTTCATCGAACACATTCGATAAACCAAAATCAGCAATCATATATATTATTTCTGTTGTCAAACTCCTTTTTTCTCATTTATAAAATAGTCAAATCCACTAAAATAGGTATCACTGAATAGGAATTTACACATACTCATGACATTGCACAAAAACTTTATGTTATACCACACTATTTTCTATAAATTTCGGAAATTTCAAATAATTCAATGAATGAAAAATTTGACATAATGAATACATCACTTTTAACCCATTGAATGAGTGAAAGAGAAAAATATGTATTACTTCTGTAATTTAAAATTCTCTTTTTTTTTTTTTGCTTCACCTTGAGTGAGTAGGGAAGCAACATTCTTTAGTTACACCATACCTGAATGAAAGAAACATATTTATTACTTTTATAGTGTATACTCCTTTTTTTTCGCTTGCACATTAGAGCTCGATTCACAATGCGATGTGAAAACGTGACGAGAGCGTGACGTGAATCGCTGTCATTTGTTTCTAGTTATAAAATCGTTCCCCAATTCACAATGCGACGTGATTCTTGGCGACGAGTTTTTTGACAGCGTTAAATTATTTATTATTTTTGTTCTTGCTGTGCTGTGTGCGTTCAAAATAATGAAAAACAAATCAAACTGAAATTACTTTAATTATTTAAATATTAAATTAAATATAGTAATATTTATCTATTTAAATATTATAATTCTGTTTGTCCATTGGGCTGGTGAAAGGATTTTCGGCTAAAAGTGCAAAGAAATTCAAACAATACAACATTATAATATTGTCAACACAAATAGATCTATAAATATAATTTCATTGTTAACAAAATTTATATTTATTTTCGTTAATTTCAACTTATCTCCTGTTTTCTTTATTCTTTTCTACAGTTTCATAAAATTCACCATCAGTCAAATATGAAAATAAAACAAAAAAAAACGTCGACGAGAGCGTTTTTTTTTCAATTTTCCCAACTCCAGCGTGACGTGACGACGAGAAACGTTTCATTGTGCATACCCTGGCGTTTCCTCGTATAATTACATGTTTTGAAATCGGTTTGACAACTACGACGCGTTCTCGTCACGCTCACGTCGCATTTTCACGTTGCATTGTGAATCGAGCATGAGTGAGTGGTGGAGAAACATATTTGTTACCTACTTTTGTTGTTTGTAATCTTTTTTATCATTATAAAAAGCCGAATGCATTTATTAGCACTGATCTCAATAATACACTGGATAGTGGATTCCCTATACGTATAACAGTTTTTTTTGAAGCAAATTGAAGATGACGTTTAATGTAACTTACAACGGGGTGTGTTTGGTATCTTGATATTTTTTCTGATTTTGTAAGAAAAATTCATGGCAAAAACAGAAAAATCATCAATTGCCAAACGGGTCTTTTTTTACGTTTCTGTTGTCGATGACGTTTCCCGCCACAAAGCCAAGTTGTGATTTATAAAGAAAAGTGAATTCGAAGTGAGAGGTAAGATTTTTCCAAATAGGTATTCCTCATCTTTTACTTAATGCATATATTAATTTTCTAGTTATCATTGCCGAGCACGACGACGACAAACCGACTACCTCGACTAATTAACCACTTACAGACATGCATTTTTTTAAACACTCACGGATTGGGTTATCTTAACCGATTTCATTTATAAAATTTGAATTTTTGCATTATATAAAAATCTTTTATGTCTTTTAAAGATCTAAGACGAAAAAGATTTCGATACCAATTTATTTATTACTTACTGTATTTTTCCGCACGGCTGATAGTTTTGAAGTTAAGTAATTTTCAGTTTTGTCACTCTATTTATATAAATAAAGTATTTCTGGTCGAGAAAAATCTTTGAGATATTATTTTCCTGAATACACCGATCATTAATTTTCATTAGTTTATAATAAAAATGGGAGTAATAGCCATTCGTATTATTATTACAGTCAAAAATAATCAAGGTGGCATATCCTCAGTCTTAGTCTAATTTTAGTTTTGATAAGACTTTACAATATCAAAAAAAATCCAGGGCAGCTTTCTAAAAAAGCATCTTTTCGAGTGGCGAATTTATATAAGGACAGATATCGACATTTTTGTAACCAAAGTCTTCTAAGAGCAATTCCGTCATACCTATTGGAAAAATAAATCAAATCTTGTAACTTTTTTAATTTTTTGAAAGTTCGTTTGACTACAAAATATTCCTGTTCGTCCAAAAGAAGAAAATGCTGACCATGACCGCTCCCGCTGTAGAAATCAATGACAGATAATATATTTATTATTCTGGGAAGGAATCTGACCGTTTTTTACTGGCTTGTTACTTTAATAAGAAAATAATTTTTTTCTCTTGTATACTCCCTTATGAATAAAATGGTTCATCGAGAAATTTTAACTTTGTGTAGATGATTTCCTGAACTTAACGATTTAGACTGTTCACTTACTAAAATAACATTCACTTCAGTTACGCAATTTGCATGCCTTTGTTCTTCACTTTTAAAGAGTTTATGTAAAAGGCCGATGTCACACCATGATTCTTTAAATTTATTATATTCTTTGAATTTTGTAACACAGATTAAACAAGAAAAAACCCGACTCAGTCTCCTTCAACAACTTCAATTTGCATGTTATGTTGTTAGGCCATGAAGTATGTAGGTATATACTCAACACATTTGTAAGGTTAAGAACTACAAATGTTTTTTCCATTCCCGCATCAAAGCAACTTAAATCCAAACAAATAGCATTCCATACAAATTGAGTAATCCATTGCCAAGAGCATACTCAATAATGGCCCCATCAACCATTTACAAATAGGCATCTCTATTGTCTAAATCGCTTAGAAGAATCACCTCACACCATTTCAATGACCCTTGGAGGCATCCTCCAATACCTAACCTACCTATATATTTCCATCCACTATGAAAACTTTGACAGCAATGCCAACTTAAAACTGCAATTTACCATTAGCAAAACAGCCAGTAAAGGTACCACACCGCAAAGGTGTCTTGCCTTATCCACCGCTCAACATTCAACAACAAAACGAAACTGGTTTCCGTTTTGTGTTAAAGAATCTACAGTGCTCCTGAGTTTCTGAGTAAAAGGGACAGTGTTGCACTGCTCATTTCGCGGAAGATGAATTTTCCAGCTCCCTTACATTTGTGAACAAATTAAACGCGCACTCAAAATGCACTTTCATATAATCGAAAAACAATATTTAATTACTTTTCCTATATTCATTAGTTATCACTATGAAATACTCATACCATTGAACGATTCACTTTAAGGCGTCACAAATAAATGATTCACTGGTTTCCGTTTTGTGTTAAAGAATCTACAGTGCTCCTGAGTTTCTGAGTAAAAGGGACAGTGTTGCACTGCTCATTTCGCGGAAGATGAATTTTCCAGCTAGAAACTCCAAACCAAAGTAGTCCAGGAACCGGGCAACGGGGATCTCTCTATTTATCTGTAAAACAAATGCATACAACAAATAATGTTGACTTTTTCGATGATCATATTCTGAAAGTGGTGCTCCTTTGGCCGGCACGGCCGGCATGCACCCAGATCATCGCATCGCTGGCTTCATCATCAACAGTCTCACAATCAGCTATTGCGCTGCATCTACACCAGCAGCGGCAGCAATAGTTCCAGCCAGCACCTATATTGGACGTAACCTGGTGCACCTCTCCCCATCTGTATTTACAGATAGATCTTTATCTTTGCGGATTTGGTGAGTTTTCCATGCAGAGGCACGTACGAGTACGCAACTTGGACTTAACTCGTTCATATCTGTCCACTTGTTGTACGCGGTCAAGTCAGGTCGTGGTTTTATTTGCTTCTATCATCCTGGCGAAGTGGTTTATCATTTATATGGCACCTACTTCAGGTGCAACTTGCCGTAGGTTGATTCAATTTGGTCTATGAATATAAGATATTTACTTATGCGTATGCAGGTCTTTATACTTTAAAAGAGTATTCCTCAGGTATGTATGTACTTGTTTTGGTTGGGGAAGCGCGCAGTTCAAGTTCTTTGGTCGACAGGAGTTCACTATTAACGTGGGCTGAACTCACGGTGATAAAATATATGATGAACTAGCGTGCCGAGAGCAATATCTGAAGTGCAAGAAGTTTGTCATTGTCTCTGCTCCATGATGGGTTGGTAGGTGGTGTAGAGATAGACAAGATAGACAGTTGGATAGGTACTTGCTGGGCTGAAAGTAATTATTTAGAATGCACTTGAATGGCGAGGTAGATATAAACCAGTGTTGTTGGTAAGTACGGTGTGAGTGGTTGCAATTGCATTTGCCCTTGAAATAGATTCCAAGAAAAAGAGATGGTCGGCACTTTATGGCTGGAGATTATAAAGTTTATATAGCGAGTTAACAAAAAACAGCTAAATCAGCTGGAAATTATTCTACGCTACATCCAATAAAATTAGACAAACAGAGTAAAAACTTAGCCAAAATTAAAAAACAGTTGATGCAAATTGGTACGGACCTCTCTGCGACATCAGAGCAACTCAATTTAAGTACAATTCTTGTTGTTATACTGCACACTGTTATAATTTATAACAGTTGTAAGTTACATTACAACTGTTATAAAATTCTTCAAATGGAATCAAACTTTTTCTATGGATACGCTATCCAGTTATATATAGAGATCAGTGTTTATTAGGTATCACTAGATTGCATGAATGAAAGAAACATATTTATTAATTCTTTAATTTAAAATCTTAGAAGAAGAAATAGAGGAACGGGCGTATTGAGGAAAATGTGAGGCTTTTTTTCAAAATAGTGTGAGTTACACAAACACAAATGCATTTACACAGGGTCGAAATGCAGTGAGATAGCTAAATGCAGGGGCCCCAAAAGAATTGTCAACTGTGTTTTTGAGAGATATATTTTTGAGATTTAAGTTTTAATAGTAAAAATGCTTATTCAACTAAATAAAACAATTTAATTAATGTAAATATAGTGAATACATGCAATACTTAATAAAAAAAAAAATATATAACATATGCGGTGCTGCATTAAATCCTGTAAAAACATTGTGTGGAATATGAGACACAATCAGCCCGTGTGATGCAAAAATTGTAAACTCCATATTATAGGTGTTTTTACACGATTTAAAGCATATTTTTTTAAAATAAAGTATTGAAAATATTCAGTGTGTTAACTTTTATTTCACTTTTTTATTTAGTGTTTTCACTATTTTAATGTTTTTAAATCTCTAAACACTTTCCTCTAGCTCGGCAAAATGACAGTGGTGCGTTCTTTTCCTATAAAATGTTAACTATTGTTGTTGCGTCAAAAAAAAATTAACATGTCATTGTTAAAAGTGTTACACTGTGTAACATTTCGTCCAGGAACGATCAATATAAAAAATATTGATGGTATGTCAATCAAAAGGGGTTAAAAAAAAATCGAAACACATTTAGAATGAAAATAATCAAAGAAATTTTTTTATTGCATCAAATTTTATTAGAAAAATATTATGATCACTTAAGTGCATATCTATAATATTTAAATTGAATTCTTCTAATATGTTCATATCAATAACAAAACGAATTTATTTATTTTGTTCAAACATTCTATTTGAAAATTAAAAGCCTTATTGAATGTGCGAAATTTTCGCACGGGTCTTCTGGTCTAAATATAAATAAACGATTAAAATATATTTTATTTTTTTTTAATATACATATTTTTATTTAAATGTTAACATACCTGAGTCATTTTATAACTTTTTGACTTCCCAACTCAATCGCATATCATCGATGCAGATCAGCATTTTGTTCGAATATGAACATGAACCTATTCCCAATGTACAAAATAATCAATTCTCTTGCCAATAAGGAATATGGCCAGTTCTTGTGGTTCTTTATGGCAGCCATCTATTTTTTGATTTAGATAATCAATGAAAACTGGACCACGTTTATGGAATGGAATTGCTTTGCAATTCTGCAGGTAAAAGCGTTTTTTCCATCCATGAATTGGCCATTTGCTCCCCAGCGTCGTCGCCGAAGTTCAAGCATTTTAAGATAAAGCGACAAAGTGGTTCATCGATAGAAGCCATCACTCGTTCTACTTTGAAGGGATGTGGGGTTGATGGTATCAGAATCTGATGCTTAGCCACAGCGTATCCCGTAAGATGTGGTAATCTGCAATTTATAACCAAAATATGGGAATCGGCACTGTCCCAAGCATATATTAATCGTCCTTACATTCTACCAAGTTTTGAGTTATACCCAGATCGAATGGCAATTTGGAGCGAATTTTCTCAAACATTTGAGATTTAATTAAGCTAAATAGTTCTGTGCGGTTAACATTTCTTCATACAACATAAAATCGCAAATGTAATTGAAAAAAAAACGACAACAAATTCACTGACAAAATGTGTTCCTTGTGTAAAAAAAACACTTATTAATAAGTTAACAATACATACAATTTACGCGTAGGGAGTTAATCACATTTTTCACGAAGGTTTTGTGAAAAAAATTTAAACATTGGGCGCATTCAATGCAAAATTTGACAACCGCTGAAAATAAAGTACTTAATTTTTTGTCGTTGAACGTAAAATTATATGAAATGTCAGTTTTGTATGGGGAGCCTTTTTTTGTATAGAAAAGCTGTAAGCTGAATTTTCAGTTGGGAATTTCTTGCTGAAAATTCAGATGAAACGTAACTAAACTTCACTAAACGTAACTGAATGTCAGCTAACTCTTTTGACAGCTGGCCAATCAGAAACTCCATCTGAAAATAAAGTATTGAAAATTTTGATGCGTTGAATCCGGCCATTATAATTATTAAACAATAAACAATGCGCACACCGTCATGCATTGACTTTAGGAATGTTATAATGAGTCAGTCGTCGTAACTGCAAGGCGAGCTGTCAAAATACCCTCTCTATAATGAAATCACGCCCCCTATCACAAGCTTGAGAACTACAATGCATTAGGGATAGGAACTGGCACTCCATATTATATATACTCAAAGATGACAACTTAAAAATAGATTAACCTAAAATGACTTCTCCTGAGCACTGGAGATACACTAATTACAGCAAAAGCAAAAGAAATATAATTATAAATATTTGTTTCATGTGTTAGAGCGAGTACATTCATATTATAAATGAAATCAATTACTGGAATTTGAATTTATACAATTAAACATTGGACATTTTAAGAGCGAAAGTGCTTGAAAAAATAAATAGATTTATGACTTTTACAATGTATGTGCATTAAAAATTTAAACATTTTTATATGGTTCACTTTTTAAAATCACAAGCTTTATAGCTTTTTTTTTTATTTAAAAACTGTTCAGCTTCACCTCGTCTGTGGTGGTTAAGTTGTTGGTTATTCCTGTGGCCAGATTTTAGCCCGACAGGGTTCGACATTAGCAGATGTTGCATGTTTCCATCTATGTCATCTCAGTAGAAGTTACGATGTACGGCGTAGATGGTCAGGAATCTCGTCTGTGCTATGGACAGAGACAGTTATTATCAGCCCCGTTAGACAGCTGGAGCGGTTACTGGCGAAACTGCTTTTCGTCTGGTCCGTTTTAACGGGAAACGGAGAAACGTTCAATATTTAGTTCTGGGAACTAGACAGTTGCTGGAGAGTGGACTCCGGTTTACCAGGATAGAAAACCACCTCCTCACAAGGAGGTTCCATCCTGGGTTTGATTGTACAATTATTTTAAAATAATTAAAAATTACTGTTTTATGTATATTTTTTTTTATTAATAAAAAGAAAAAAAAACTGTAGGTATATGCTTGGTTGCGCAAAAGACACAACCCGCCACTTTGCTGTCCTCTACCACAAAAAAAAAAAGGATTTCAGCTGACGAACCAAACAGCTGATATCAAAAAGAAATCTTAAGCTATCCCAAAAATATTCGGATTTGTTTGGATTATAGTAACAGCTGACATCTTTATCTGTTCATTTTCTTGGTTTTGTTTGGTTTAGTTACGTATCCGGTTTTGGTCGTTCGAAAACATAACAGATTCTAACGTATCTCAGAACCGTATCTGCTTACCACCCGAACGTGGCCAATCTCATTACCTAATCTGGGTTTAGTGGTTGGTGCTTGGTGGAAACGTAGTATAACGACACTTGACCCAAAACCCACCACACAAGACAAGTGTGGTTATGGCACTGATCTCTATAATACACTGGATAGTGGATTCCCTATACGTATAACAGTTTTTTTTGAAGCAAAATGAATCTGACAATTGTATCCTTGCACACTTTTGTCTCTTTTTTTACCGAAGGAAAGAAAGAGATAGTTTTTTATCATCACAAAAAATCGTGCATTGATATCAGCTGTTTGTTTGACAGCACTGGTTTGGTTTGTTTGTAGTTCAAACGCAAACGAAAACAAAACATAAATAAAATTGTTTAAGTTGCTATTGTTTTCCATTAATTTTAATAAGTGTTCATTAAAAATTGTAATATTTCTCTCAAACTTAAATACATGTTGAAGAAATTCAGTTTAAGAATTGTTTCTGCGTATTTAACAGATAAAATATATACCGAGCGCTCGTTTTCCGTAGCACGCGTCTTATAAAATGTTATAAAATTAAAATTGTTAATTAAATTAAAAGTATCTCGAAATATTGTATGCGTGTGTTTACAAACTGAAACTTTCTTAGCCAGTCTTGTTCATGAAAGATGGATTGTGCTCTAAATTGAAGGCTGAAGAACTGCACCAACAAGATTTTCCAAAACTTGTTGAAGGTGTTAAGCGTTTGGCAAAAAAAAAAAAAACCGATCCTATGGTACAATGTATCATTGAAGAATCTGCAGAACATATGATTGTTGGGATGGTCTCTCAGAAGATATTGACAAGGGTGATTTGATTTCAAAAGGACGATTTCAAGATTCATTAATTCTGTTTCAAGACTTGAGTGGCAAGCGATCTTGGCGTCGCGATATCTTTATTTAAACTAAAATTATGAATTTCAAAAATCACAGACATTTGATTATTCCTATTTATTTTGCAACATCAACAGACGCAGTACTTGCACTGCTGGTTGATGGATACGAATACTGTTCTCTTCGCAGATATAGAATATTCTTCCCCAGCAATTTGGGTGCCTTCAGTTGCAGAGTCATGGAATTCATATCTCTTGCGATTAGTGTTAAGCCAACCTGTTCTGTCCATTTCACCAGAGCAATCTCACCATGTAGGGATAATGGGACACTATCACTGATGATTTCTATAATGATTTGTGTTTTATATCGAAGAAAACTATGAAAAAATCAATTAAAATCTTTTTTTTATGATCTATTATAAATAACTTACTTACTCACTCGCGAAAAACATCAGCTAATAAAAAAATGTAAACAAAAACCACCATTTTAATACAATGTAAACTGTTATAAACTAAAAAAAAAATTGACAAGCATTGATATCAGCTGTTTGTTTGACATCACTGGTTTGGTTTGTTTGTAGTACAAACGCAAACGAAAACAAAACATAAATAAAATTGTTTAAGTTGCTATTGTTTTCCATTAATTTTAATAAGTGTTCATTAAAAATTGTAATATTTCTCTCAAACTTAAATACATGTTGAAGAAATTCAGTTTAAGAATTGTTTCTGCGTATTTAACAGATAAAATATATACCGAGCGCTCGTTTTCCGTAGCACGCGTCTTATAAAATGTTATAAAATTAAAATTGTTAATTAAATTAAAAGTATCTCAGCCTGTTTGGCTTGGATTTCTTCTTCGAGTTTTATTTTCTCGGTTTGTTCCATGTGTTTAGCCTCTTCGAGACGTTGCAACATTGATTGTAGCTCCATTTCCAGTCGAGCTCGTCCTTTGCCGCTTGCAATTGTTTAAATTGCTCTTCAAGACGACGAATCATCTCTTGTGCCTCCATGAGGTCCTTTTGTGAACGTTCCATTTTTCGTTCGTTCCGGTCTTCGTATTCCTGTTGTTTCTTTTCGGCGCGTTCGCGGGCTGCCAGAGCCAATTGCAGCTTTTCTCGTTCCTGTTGCTTGGCATTCTTCTCCTCCCTGGCTTGTGCTTTCATTTGTTGGGCATCAATTGTGTCTGGTTTGCGACGACGCATATACAATTCATGGTTACCCATGCATAGGGCCAAAATTCTCTTATTGATCCTGACGCGTGGGGCAAAGAACACAAAGTCGGTCGCTTTTTTGTCAATTGGTTTAATGATGAAGCGCTATTCTGAGAATGAAATATTCCTGATCTCAGACCATGGGAATCCAATTTTTGGAGTTAGCTTGTCTTCCTGTTCGTAGATGCTCAAACCAAGAGCATCCACACCCAACCACAAGTCAGTTCCTTTTTTGTTGCGGATCTCGAAATAATTTACTCCGTACTATGAAAAAATCAATTAAAATCTTTTTTTTTATGATCTATTATAAATAACTTACTTACTCACTCGGGAAAAACATCAGCTAATAAAAAAATGAAAACAAAAACCACCATTTTAATATAATTTAAACTGTTATAAACTTAAAAAAAAAATTGACAACTGTCAACAGTTGTATCCTTGCACTGTTATAATTTTCCTTCAATTTGCTTCAAGATTTTTATATGAATCCACTATCCAGTGTATTATAGAGATCAGTGGTTTAGCCTCGATTTCTGGTTTAAGTATTGAATACATAACAGCGCCATCTTTCTTAATTTCAACATCTTTTTGAACACAAATAAGTGAAGACATAAACCAACGCATTTGAATAAAATTCCTTGTATATGAAATCCTTGTATATGAAATCCATAGTACTATCATGGTGAATGTCGAATGGACTGCCATCTTCAGATCGATTGTGAAAGAATCTCATCGAATTTCACAGTGGAGAAAATTGAGTTTTGTGGAGAATTTCTAGTAAAAATAAGTAAGGAATACTTATATTTATAATAGTTAGAGTGAAATAGGTAGAATGAATGTTTTTTGTTAGGTTTACATTTTTTTGTCGATTACTTTGCTATGCAAAGGTGCAGAGAATTAAAAAGTGTGAAAAAAATTTGGGAATTCTCCTTGGTTTGTTGGGTCTTGTGCTAAGCCCACAAGAGGAAGGGGTGGTTTTTTTTACAACTTGTGTGCAATGCAAGAAGACAATCGTGACGTCGCGTGTCGGCCGGCGGCGGCATGAAGTTCAAGGCATAGGTAGATTGTTTTTTTTTTGCTTTCTAGATATTTATGTATGTAGGTCTGTTGGCAAGAATATCAGTGATGCAATAATTCATGAGGTTCATGGCGATGATGTTTTTTGATGAGTATGGCTCATGGTAGGTAGTTAGGTTTGTCGCTTTTTTATTTTAACCTAGAAAGGTTGGTATGTTTGTAGATAATTTGTATTAATATCTAGGTAGGTACTAGGTACATGTAAGAAGGTACGTACCTTATTTGTATGTGAATGTTAATTTATTTATATTATAGATATAAATGAAAGAATAAGAATTGCAACAGCTTAAACTAGAAGTATTAAAAGTAGGTAGGTATTTATATACTAAAATTTATATAATAGCAAATTATATTCAGGGTTGCACTAAGAACGGAATTTTGGAAATTCGCACATTTAATAGGGTAAAACTGAATCAAAGTCAAAAAAACTAACTTCTAAACGCGACTTCATAGAAACATGATTTTTGTATTTGAAAGATATTGAAAAATTAGGCAACAAAATATGCACAACTTTTTTTTATTAAAAATCTACAAACCGAGATATACCCGGTTTTACAACTGAAAATTGATAAATAGTCGTTTCGAAAAGTACTTAGTAGTTATAAGGGGGTACATTTTTTATTTTTTTTTATTTTTACATATTTTTATAGGGGATGATAAAAAAATTATCCATGTCTAAGCAATTTTTGACAGGATTTTTTTTTCATACCCAAAATGATTTTTGAAAAAAGGTAAATTATTTTGGTCAATTTTTCAATCTATATGATTTTTAACGGGTAGTTGGAAAAATCTAAAATTTTAAAATCTTGATATATTTGATGGCAATTAAATGGTAAAAATGTTATCTTTCTAACTTATCATTTGACAGATTTATTTAAGAAAGGACAAACATTTTGAAATTTTTTTTTTTTTGGTTTTTTATTAATATCTTTTCAATAAACAGTGGTAGAGGTTTCCAATATACTAATGAATTATAGCTATATGTTCCAGGAATTTGTATAAAAAAATTATATTTCTATTGTACTATTGAGCTGATAAATTAACAATATATAATTTTTACACATATTACTTAATACCATGTGAGTATAGGCATGGATTGATTTGGTTTTTTCTTATATTTAATCTCAATAAAATAACCATTAATTTGATACCTCATTTTTTAATCAGTACCTCCTTTATTAGTGTCACAATTGATTTTTTAAAATTCATAAAAATTCAAATAAAATCCATAAGATTTACTTTGCTTTGTTCATTGTCAACAATCGTTTAATATTATAACTATTTTTCTGCCAATTTTCACAACTTAAACTTGACGATAATCAACTGGTTGCTGAAATGATCATTTACCCGGTTTCTTCTTAGTTTAATGTGAAAGTTGCTTCATTAATTTTTTTCATATCTTGAAAAGTAAAAGTCCTAGATCCATACGGTTTCCAGCGTTTGACTAAAAATTGACAAGAGCATTAAGTTTTGAAAACAAAAATTATGCTTAATTACATAAATTTTTGAAACAAATTAGCTTGAAATTTTTTTTTCCAAAATTTTTACTTGGAAAATTTATTTTTCAAAAACTATTCACTCGAACAACTTAATTTAAAAATTATATTAAAGAATAGATTTTTGGCTTTTCAATATGCTATAGCGGCACTCTGTTAGTGTTACCGTAATTTTTTAATATTTTTTTTTCTGTTTTAAGTGATTTTTTTTTGGAAATTGCCCCTCCCGTCTAAACGGATGAAAATAGACCCCCCTCCCATACGAATCTTGTCTTGTCTAAGTCCAACCTACACGCTCTAGCCTTTTATGACACCTAATGCAAACCACCCTGTATACACGTACTAAATACCTATTCAAAAAAATAATTTTGGAAGAAAAAAGTACTTTCATAAGTTTCGATTTTC
Source organism: Melangyna quadrimaculata (assembly GCA_949320155.1). NCBI lineage: Eukaryota > Metazoa > Arthropoda > Insecta > Diptera > Syrphidae > Melangyna > Melangyna quadrimaculata. The sequence goes on from OX439483.1 coordinate 365,483,582, forward strand.
TCTTAAACTAAACTGTATATCAGCTCCTGGTTCTTAGCGTTTGACTAAAAACTAATTACAGCAATCGTTTTTGGAACAAAGAATATTACGTAAAATTCTGAAGTAAAAAATGCAAATAAATTTTATTTTTTCAATTTTTTTTTTTCTTAATTTTGACTTTGAAAAATTTTGTTTCAAAAACTATTCATTGAACATTTTTATTTTGAAAACAATTTGAAACAAAATAGGCTGAAAAAAGCTATCGCATAATATTGTAAGTAATGTCGTTGATTTTTAATAATTTTTAATCCATTTAAAGCAAATGTTTTATAAAATTGTCCCTCCCCACAAACGGAGAAAGGTAGAAGATTTAAGCTTTAAACATAAAAAAAACACTAAGTAATTAAAATTATTATAAATTTCTAATATTGTATTCCATTTAGAAATTTATAAAAAAAAGTTCACGAAAATAGGAACAATTAATAATTTTTATTATTGTATTATTTATGCAAAAATTCATATTTAAGTTTTTCAAATTTATTTTACACTTAAATTTAAAAAAAAGGAAAAAATTCCTAACGAAAAAAGTTATTGGTAGGTAGGTACCTACCTGTCTACAATAAATCATTTATTTTGTAAACTACCTGGAATCAAAAAATCGGAAATTAAAATTAAAATAGGTAAGTAGGTAGGTACCTACCTGTTGGCACATTTTGTAATTGGTTGATTTGAAAAAAATAAAATAAAAATTTAGATCTAGGTTTAGTTAAAACAATTTTTTTTTTAATGTAGACACCTACGTAGGTATGTATACATAAACCTACCTACCTACCTTGGTATATATAAAAATGAAATTGACCGTCGACTCCACATAACTGGAGCACCATAATTGCAGACCATTTGTTTCAGTAAAGCGGAGTTTTCAGTTAACCGAATACCGAACTATGGATAACTGAAACTTATTTCAAATAAGCGGAGTTTTTTTCAAAACAAATATTAAATTTCATTAAGCCTGAGAATCAAAAAAAATGTAGGTATGATTTTTTGTGTCAAAATATGTATGTACCTAATATGTCGTTATATTTCCATATGAAACAATTCAAACAACAAAGGTATTTACATTTTTAATCACAAAACGAATATGAATATATAATAATTAAAAACAAAAAAAAATGATCGTTTCCCTGTTGTTGAAGTTGAAAAAGTGAAAAATGTTCCTTTGAGGCACACAATTTTGTTTCAATTATCCCGAGATTGCAATTAAGCGGAGTTCAGTTATGCGAAGCAGTTTTTTTCTTAAAAAAGCCTCCGGAATAAATGTCTTGTTTCAGATAACCGATGTTTTCAGTTAAGCGGAGTTGGCTGTACGACGACTGGCTGGACGACTGAAACTTCGTTTCTTCTTTTTTTTAACAATATTTATATAGGTACCTACCTACAAACCTATACGTACATACCTACCTACACCTGAGTATAATTCAATTTTTAGTGCACTGACCGTTTTGCAATTTACATTAATGTTCTCTCTCTGGTTGATTTGAAAAAATAAAAATGTAGGTACCTACCTAGGTACATACCTATGTACATACCTAGGTAGCTTTAATTAAACGAACAATGTTGTAGGTATGTACGTAGGTACAGTTACATACCCAGCTTTAGTTCAAACATTTCTGGGCACAACTAAAACTTATAAAACTAACCTCCTAGGATATTGCCTACTGGCTGAAATTCAACCACCACATTGACAGACTAGTGTCAAATAATAAAATCATACCTATACCTACATGCCTGCTTGTATGATAAATTATGAATTAAAAGTAGGTAAACAAATACAACCTACCTACCACCAAGCACTTACCTACCTCAACATTGCATAGAAATTCTCCCTTTTTTCATAACTTATTTTCATACCTACCTACATATAGTTATGCATTATGTATGGACCTACCTATATTTGTCGGCATAATTAATTGTAAATTTCTTCAAAATATTTCAAGTCAAACTCAAATCATGCAAACAACATTAATATTAATAAAACCTACCATTCATGATTTATACGAATATTATCTACCTATGTAGATGTTCCCGCAAAAAAATATGCTCAAAATCTTGCACTTGCAACAAATTTCACGGCAAATAAGAAATCTTTGCAAGACAATTTAATATCAAAACTACCCTCAATAACATACGATTGCATATATACCTACAAATATACTTACACAACATGAACATATATTTTTCTTTCACGCATTAAAATAAACATACCCTTGATAATATAAGAATGTATACCTCCACGCATTATTCTTTCCCGCAAAAAAAAACTATATTCCTTGCTTCAAGGTTGTTGACAACGACGACGCAAAAAGCTAACTTACATGTATGTATGTCCACTTCTCTTCTCGCATATAGCATAATCAGTAAATTAAGCAAAAAAAATAACCTTGCATTGCACATTCAATCAAAGAGGATACGAACATTTTTTTGCCATTCTCTTCACCTTTTTCTCATCATTGACGTTGTACAAAACCTTCGATTGGTAATCTCGCTTACTCCATTTGATTCTTACCAGAATCGAAAAAAATACACTTCTCTTGCTCTAACTACTTAGTTTCGATTCTCTGATAAATGGAAGTCTCCCAAAAATTGAAGTCTCCGCCGACAATTGTCTCCCAAAAATGGAAGTCTCCGTAGAGCTAAAGTGGCGCCACCAACGAAGCATTGTTGCACAAAAAAATTTTGTCCATGATAGTACTATAGTTTTCATATACAAGGGTTTTTTTGTTAGGTTTACATTTTTTTGTCGATTACTTTGCTATGCAAAGGTGCAGAGAATTAAAAAGTGTGAACAAAATTTGGGAATTCTCCTTGGTTTGTTGGGTCTTGTGCGCTTAAAGAGGAAGGGGTGTTTTTTTTACAACTTGTGTGCAATGCAAGAAGACAATCGTGACGTCGCGTCGGCCGGCGGCGGCATGAAGGTCAAGGCATAGGTAGATTGTTTTTTTTTGCTTTCTAGATATTTATGTATGTAGGTCTGTTGGAAAGAATATCAGTGATGCAATAATTCATGAGTTTCATGGCGATGATGTTTTTTGATGAGTATGGCTCATGGTAGGTAGTTAGGTTTGTCGCTTTTTTATTTTAACCTAGAAAGGTAGGTATGTTTGTAGATAATTTGTATTAATGCCTAGGTAGGTACTAGGTACATGTAAGAAGGAACGTACCTTATTTTTATGTGAATGTTAATTTATTTATATTATAGATATAAATGAAAGAATAAAAATTGCAACAGCTTAAACTAGAAATATTAAAAGTAGGTAGGTATCTATATACTTAAATTTATATAATAGCAAATTATATTCAGGGTTGCACTAAGAACGGAATTTTTGAAATTCGCACATTTAATAGGGTAAAACTGAATCAAAGTCAAAAAACTAACTTCTAAACGCGACACCGTAGAAACATGATTTTTTTATTTGAAAGATATTGAAAAACTAGGCAACAAAATATGCACAACTTTTTTTTATTAAAAATCTACAAACCGAGATATACCCGGTTTTAAAACTGAAAATTGATAAATAGTCGTTTCGAAAAGTACTGAGTAGTTATATGGGGGTACATTTCTTATTTTTTTTTTATTTTTACATATTTTTATATCGGATGAACAAAAAAATTACCCATGTTTAAGCAATTTTTGACAGGATTTTTTTTTCATACCCAAAATGATTTTTGAAAAAGGATAAATTATCTTGGTCAATTTTTCAATCTATTTGATTTTTAACGGGTGGTTGGGAAAATCTAAAATGTTAATATCTCATAGATATATTTGATAGCAATTAAATGGTAAAAATGTTATCTTTCTAACTTATCATTTGATAGATTTATTTAAGAAAGGGTAAACATTTTAAAATGTTTCTTTTTGGTTTTTTATTAATATCTTTTCAATAAACAGTGTCAGTGTATTAGTGTCACAATTGATTTTTTAAAATCCATAAAAATTCAAATAAAATCCATAGAAATACTTTGCTTTGTTCATTGTCAACAATCGTCAACCAGTGCAAAGCAACGTTATCTCAAATCTTTTTTTTTTATTTTTTTTAATATAAAAAATCATAACCGTATACAAATCATAAATTACAAAAAATCTACATTTAGCCAACTTTAGAGGCTTAAAAATTGAGTAATACTTAATAGTTCATAATAAATGATACATGAAATTTATGTAGAAATTTATAACTTAAATTTTTGTGTAAGAATTATTGCAAAATATTTGTACTAAAAATGTGTTTTAATGAATAATCAACTCTATTTTTCGTACTTTAAATTCAAAAGTTAATGAAAAATTTATATATTTTCGAAAATAATGATGCACATTTATAGGTGTAACCTTCTTCTACAAACATGTGAGTAATTTTGTATTTGTAAATCTAACTGGAAAAAAAGTAGGGGCAATTTGAGCTCTATTTAACCAAGTTTAGAGGCTTCAAACTTGAGTAATACTTAATAGTTCATAACAAATGATATTTATGATGATTTATAATCTAAATTTCTGTGTTAAAATGTTTGCATAATCTTAAAAAATTCATACTCAAAATGGGATTTAGTGAAAAATCCATTCGATTTTTGGTTCTTTAAATGCAAACGTTAATAAAAAATTGTAGTAGCCCGTAGCGTAATGGTTAGTGCGTTCAACTGTCACGCTGGAGGTCTGGGTTCGCTTCCCAGCCTCGTCCACCTAAAAACTAAAAAGTTTTTTTCAAGGCTACTGCCCCTTGCGAGGAATTGACAAATCCTCCAAGAGTATCACTTGTCACGAATAAGTGCTTCTCTTCTAGCCGTTCGGATTCGGCATACAATTGTAGGTCCCTTCCATTCTTGTGACGGATTAAAGATAAAAAAGATGGAGGATATCAACAGCTTACTATTCTAGTATTTATAGTATCGATAGGCGCACACAGGAATGTTTGCGAGTTGTTAGTCATTAGGCCCTGGCTCTTCATCATATAAATTTTAAGTGATTATTGCAACAAAAGCCACTCTAAAGTTAGTTTTATTGATTTATTTACAAAGAAAAATGCAAAGTGGTGCTTTTTCAAGGAATTCTATTTTTATATTGTCAACACTTTCACACAATCAAATATTTTCAAATTTAAAAATTATAAATTTTGAAAATCTAATAAAAAAGATCAAATCCAGAATTTTGTCAATTGTCAATTTGTCGGCATAAAATTGGTTATAAATCGAAAAGTACTTACCCGAATTTAAAAATTTAGATGTCTATAGAAAGGTTATATATTATCAGCATTTAAATACATATGTACATATAAAATATTTAGATGATTATACAATTTTTAGTGCTAATACGCCTGGAATAGCCTGGAATAGCTTTATTTGGGCTAAATTATAGTTAATATTATAACTATTTTTCTGCCAATTTTCACAATTTAAACTTGACGATAATCAACTGATGGTTGCTGAAATGATCATTTACCACCAATTTGGGCTAAATTATAGTTAATATTATAACTATTTTTCTGCCAATTTTCACAACTTAAACTTGACGATAAGCAATTGGTTGCTGAAATGATCATTTAGCCGGATTCTTCTTAGTTTAATGTGAAAGTTGCTTCATTAATTTTTTCATATCTTGAAAACTAAAAGTCCTAGATCCATACGGTTTCCAGCGTTTGACTAAAAATTGACAAGAGCATTAAGTTTTGAAAACAAAAACTATGCTTAATTACATAAAATTTCGAAAATTTTTTCAAAATTTTGACATTGAAAATTTATTTTTCAAAAACTATTTACCCGAACAACTTAATTTGAAAATTATATTAAAGAATAGACTTTTGGCTTTTCAATATGCTATAGCGTCACTCTGTAAGTGTTACCGTTATTTTTTAATATTTTTTTTTCTGTTTTAAGTGATTTTTTTTTGGAAATTGCCCCTCCCGCCTAAACGGAGGAAAATAGACCCCCCTCCCATACGAATTTTGTCTTGCCTTAGTCCAACCTATACGCTCTAGCCTTTTATGACACCTTATGCAAATCACCCTGTATACACGTACTAAATACCTACTCAAAAAATTAATTTTGGAAGAAAAAAGTACTTTCATAAGTTTCGATTTTCTCTAAAACTAAACTATATACCAGCTCCTGGTTCTTGGCGTTTGACTAAAAACTAGTTACAGCAATCGTTTTTGGAACAAAGAATATTAAGTAAAATTCTGAAGTAAAAAATGCAAATAAATTTTGTTTTTCAATTTTTTTTTTCTAAATTTTGACTTTGAAAAATTTTGTTTCAAAAACTATTCATTGAAAATTTTTATTTTGAAAACAATTTGAAAAAAATAGCCTGAAAAAAGCTATCGCATAATATTGTAAGTAATATCGTTGATTTTTAATAATTTTTAATCCATTTAAAGCAAAAAAAAAAAAAATTGCCCCTCCCCCACAAACGGAGGGAGATAGAAATTTTAAGCTTTAAACATTAAAAAAAAACACCAACTAATTAAAATTATTATAAATTTCTAAAATAAATAAATAATTTATAAAAAAAAGGTCACGAAAATAGGAACAATTTATAATTATTATTATTTTGTTAGGTATGCAAAAATTCATATTTAAGTTTTTCAAATTTATTTTACACTTAAATTTCAAAAAAAGGAAAAAATTCCTAACGAAAAAAGTTATTGGTAGGAAGGTATCTACAGGTAGGTACCTACCTTTCTACATTAAAGCATTTATTTTGTAAACTACTTACTTACTTTACTTTACTTTTGATGGCGCTCACAGCCCAGGATGGGCTTCGGCCTCAACTAACAAGCCCCTCCAGCCAGCTCTGTCCCTAGCTAGCCGCTTCCAGTTGCGCACACCGAGTGCTTTGATGTCGTCATTCACTTGATTGCGCCACCTGTTACGGGTTCTTCCTCTGCTGCGTACCCCATCGGGGTTGGATTCGAAGACTCGTCGGGCAGGTGCGTTGCTGTCCATACGCTCCACGTGCCCCAGCCATCTAAGCCGCTGTATTTTCAGCTTTTTGACCAGGTCAACGTCGCTGTATAGCCCGTATAGCTCGTCGTTGAATCTTCTCCTCCATACTCCTTCGATACACACCGGACCGAAAATCACACGAAGAATCTTCCTCTCAAAGCACCCTAGCAGATTTTTATCCGAATCTTTCAGTGCCCATGCTTCTGACCCATAAAGCAGGACCGGGATGATTAGGGTTTTGTATAAAGTCTCCTTGGTTCTCTGAGAGAGGGCCTTACTACTTAAATGCCTTCTTAGACCGAAGAAACAGCGGTTGGCAAGAGTAATTCTTCGCTTGATCTCTGCACTGATGTCATTCTGCGATGTAATAGTGGAGCCCAGGTAGACAAAGTCCTTGACAACTTCGAAGTTATATCTGTCCATCGTGATATTTTGCCCGAGTCGACGATGTTGAGATTCCTCTCTCGATGACAGCATATACTTCGTCTTGTCCTCATTAACCGCCAATCCCATTCTAGCCGCCTCCGATTCAATGCTCGCAAATGCCCCTGCCACAGCTCGCTTCGTTCTGCCGACAATGTCTATGTCATCCGCATATGCAAGCAATTGAACGGACTTTTGATAGATTGTACCGCTGGTGTTGACATGTGCGTTGCGTACAATGGCTTCAAGAACGATGTTGAATAGGTTGCATGATAACGCGTCGCCTTGCCTCAATCCTTTCTCAACATCAAAGGAATCGGTGGTGTTCTTACCAATTTTGACGGAGCAGCGAGATTTCTCCATCGTCATCCTGCACAAGCGGACGAGTTTGGCAGGGATGCCGAGACTCGACATGGCTCTGTATAATTCGTCCCTTTTCACGCTATCATACGCGACTTTAAAATCGATAAAAAGGTGGTGTGTATCGATCTGGAATTCCCGGGATTTTTCTAAAATCTGTCGGAGTGTGAACATTTGATCGACGGTTGACTTGCCTGGCCTAAAACCGCACTGATAAGGGCCGATCAGATCGTTGACAAAAGGTTTTAAGCGGTCACACAGGATGGCCGACAAGATTTTATAAGCGACGTTTAGGAGACTAATTCCTCTGTAGTTGGTACATTTCAGAACATCTCCCTTTTTATGGATGGGGCACACTATACCGAGGTTCCATTCATCGGGCATACTTTCCTCCGACCAAATTTTGCAGATGAGCTGGTGTATGCTCCTAGCCAATTCATCTCCCGCTGATTTAAATAGTTCGGCTTGTAAGCCATCCGCACCTGCAGCCTTGTACGACTTAAGTTTGGATATCGCCAGCCGAACTTCGGTTAGGTCGGGTGGACGGAACTCTTGGCCATCATCGTCCAAGTTGAATGGAGCGTTCTGCCTATTAGCGGCATCTTGGCTGTCTTCGCCATTAAGCAGTCTAGAGAAGTGTTCTTTCCAGATCCTCAGCACTGACTGTGTGTCTACTACCATATTCCCACTCTCATCTCGGCAGGCTTCCGTTCTAGCCTTGAATCCTTGGGTGGATCGCTTCACCCTCTGATAAAATTTTCGAACATCTCCCCTACCGCTACAACCCTCAATAGACTCTACCGCCCGCTTCTCGTGCTCTCTCTTTTTCCTCCTGAGAAGTCGGCGTTCCTCTTTTCGTTTCAGCCCGTAGAGCTCCCGGGCCACTCTCTCAGCAGCTCTTGTTCGAGTCTGCAGCATTGCCTGGTAGGCCTCGTCCTTAGCTGCATGCGCTAGCCGGCACTCCTCATCGAACCAGGGGTTTCGTTGTATTCGCCTAGTGAAACCCAGCACATCAGAGGCGGCACTTCTAATGACTTGTTGACAGTGTTCCCACTGGTCCTCTGCACTTGATGCTGGTAGCGGACCTCCTGAGAGATTAAGAGTTACGTGGTCTGCAAAAGTTCTGGCAGTCTCTTGCGATTTAAGCTTCTCGACATCGAATCTTTTCACAGCATCTGCTCTGCGTTGTCGCGTCATGGATATCCGCATACGTAGTCTAGCTACCACCAGGTAGTGATCCGAGTCAATGTTGGCCCCTCGGAACGTTCGGACGTCCAAGATACTGGAAGCATGTCTCGCGTCTATCGCAACGTGGTCGATTCGGTTGACGGTTACTTGATCACGGGACCGCCAAGTCCCCTTGTGTATATTGAGGTGTGGGAAGTAGGTGCTTGAGATGATGACATTTCGCCCCGCCGCAAAGTCTGCCAGCCTGTGTCCGTTGCCGGAAGTTTCGTCGTGTAGGCTGTGTCCTCCGACTATCGAACCAAAGATGCCCTCCTTTCCGAATCTTGCGTTGAAGTCACCAAGAATGATCTTCACGTCGTACTTCGGGCACATATCATACGTTGTCTCCAAGAGATCGTAGAATGCTTCTTTGGTTGAGTCTTCTCTCCTTTCATGGGGGGCGTGAACACAAATCAGCGAAATGTTCTTAAATTTGCCTTTGATGCGGATTGTGACCAGGCGCTCGCTTACACTTCGGAAGCCCAAGACTTCTTGCCTAAGTCTTCCCCTTATCACAAAACCACAACCCAAGAGCCGCTGACCCTGTTCCTTCAAGCACCCGCCGTAGTAGATGTCACACGTTTTCAGTCTCCGTACGCCCTCTCCATCCCATCGCACTTCCTGGATGGCTGTTACGTCAGCCTTTAGCCTGTCCAGGTTCTCCACTAATTGTTCAGCTGCACGTGTTCTGTATAAGGACAGGACGTTCCACGTGCAGATCCGAAATTCATTGTCCTTGTTTCGTTTGCTGGGGTCGTCAACTTTAAAATCATCCATATCCGAGGCTTGTTGTTGTTTCGGAACAACTTTTTTTACGTGGTAGGGAAGTTACCCCGACGCACAACCCCCGACCCGGAGGACCAGACCCTTCGTATAACTCCAAGGGTAGGGAGCCGGATAAACCGCTCCTTATAGGCCTGAGCTACAAATATGTCGTAGTAGCCCATATAAGGTGTTCACAAAGTAGTTCAACCTAACTGGAACTGTAGACGCCACCGTTGATTCCATCTAGAGAATTCGTCCGCTGCCGCCTCGATGAAAGGAGAAGTGCCTTAGTGGGAACACTCCTCCCCCCCCTCTCTCGTTGGCTGTCCCCAACAGCTTTCCACGGGGATTTAAACCCCGTCTACAGCTGAGGTACTAGACACCCGATGTTCACCACGTGGAGGTGAGAGTAGGAGTTGGTAGACAGAGGTGGATTTTGAGAAAAACCTGTGGACGCTTGTGTCCTCTTGAATGCACATAACTACCCTTTTGAACATCCTTTTGTAAACTACCTGATATCAAAAAATCGGAAATAAAAATTAAAATAGGTAAGTAGGTAGGTACCTACCTGTTGGCACGTTTTGCAATTGGTTGATTTAAAAAAAATTAATAACGCTGGCGGAAATTCAACCACCATGTTGACAGACTCTTGTGTCAAACAATTAAATCATATCTACCTATGTAGGTACATACCTATGCCTACATCCTACATGCCTGCTTGTGTGATAAATTGTGAATTAAAAGTAGGTAAACAAATACAACCTACCTACCACCAAGCACTTACTCAACATTGCATAGAAATTCTCCCATTTTTCATAACTTATTTTCATACCTACCTACAAATAGTTATGCATTATGTATGGACCTACCTATATTTGTCGGCATAATAAATTGTAAATTTCTTCAAAACATTTCAAGTCAAACTCAAATCTTGCAAACAACATTAATATTAATAAAACCTACCATTCATGATTTATACGAATATTATCTACCTATGTAGATGTTCCCGCAAAAAAATATGCTCAAAATCTTGCACTTGCAACAAATTTCACGGCAAATGAGAAATCTTTGTAAGACAATATTATATAAAAACTACCCTCAATAACATACGATTGCATATATACCTACAAATATACTTACACAACATGAACATATTTTTCTTTCACGCATTAAAATCAACCTACCCTTGATAATATAAGAATGTATACCTCCACGCATTATTCTTTCCCGCAAAAAAAAACTATATTCCTTGCTTCAAGGTTGTTGACAACGACGACGCAAAAAGCTAACTTACATGTATGTATGTCGACTTCTCTTCTCGCATATAGCATAATCAGTAAATTAAGCAAAAAAAATAACCTTGCATTGCACATTCAATCAAAGAGGATACGAACATTTTTTTGCCATTCTCTTCACCTTTTTCTCATCATTGACGTTGAACAAAACCTTCGATTGGTAATCTCGCTTACTCCATTTGATTCTTACCAGAATCGAAAAAAATACACTCCTCTTGCTCTAACTACTTAGTTTCGATTCTCTGATAAATGGAAGTCTCCCAAAAATTGAAGTCTCCGCCGACAATTGTCTCCCAAAAATGGAAGTCTCCGCCGAGCTAAAGTGGCGCCATCAACGAAGCATTGTTGCACAAAAAAATTTTGTCCATGATAGTACTATAGTTTTCATTTTTGCTTGCTAGATATTAAGGTCTGTTGGTAAGAATATGAGTGATGCAATAATTTATGAGTTTGATGGCGATGATGTTTTTTGATGAGTATGGCTCGTGGTAGGTAGTTAGCTATGTCCCGGTCTACATTGAACGATTTTTCCAGTGCCGACAAAAAATTGTTGTTGTAATCGTGTGCGATTGAGAAGTACAGCCGACAAGTTCCTTCCAGTTTCGGCCGATTTTTCCATTCAGCACGGGAAAAATCGTTCAATGTAGACCGGGACTATGTATGTCGCTTTTTTATTTTACCCTAGAAAAGTAGGTATAGTTGTATATAATTTGTATTAATATCTAGGTAGAAACTTGTAGGTAGGTAGGTACCTAGACCTACCCAAATTTTAATTGAATGTTAATGATTATTTTAAGCTGATTTTTGTCTTTTTAAGGTGTTAGTTAGAAATTTGAAATTAATAGGAATGATGGCTACCATTATTTAGGATTTTCAGTGAGAAATTTGAACTTATAACTTACCACTATGTGACCATGTTGCTGAGTCTTAAGGGCATCTAGGTATTACCTTAATCGTTACTCTTGGTAATTAAAAATTGGGGAAATTTCTTTGAAATTCTCTGTTTGGTTCATGGTCGACAATCGCCTACCAATTTTCAAATTGGAGTTTTAAAAAATCCTAACTTCATTTCTGCTGGAAAGAATTTTCAAATTAAGATACCTATTAAAATAAGCCTTTAAATGTGCCTAAATTTTTGTTTAAAAATTGTTGAAGAAAAAAATTAACTTTTGTACAAAAAAAAAATTAACTTTTTTACCAACAAAAATTAACTTTTTTACAAAAAAATCAATTTTTTACAAAAAAAAATCTTTTTCACAAAAAAAAAAAGAACACTATTAAAATAATTAAATTTTGAACAACTTTTTTTTGTATAACTTTTTACAAAGAAAAACTAACTTTAATAAGCCTAAATTGAGTAAAATTTTAAGGGTTGCCACATCTTTAAAATAACTTCTTTTTTTAAGTGAAGCGTGAGGTAGTCAACTAATTTATATACATATATATGTAGGTATTTACGCTCAGCCCTGACTCACATTAAATAACATAGCGCCTTTGGTGACGGGCGCCTTTGGCGATCTGCTACCTACTAGTAAGTATGTAAATAATTTTCTAATTGTTAATTTAACGGGAACAAAGTGGGGGTGTTTGAATAAAAAAATCAAAATTTGATTTTTATCGCTTTAAAAAAATTAAAAAAAAACTAGTGATACACAATTATATACCTATACATAAAATACTCGTAAATGACCATAACTTGGGCAATTATTTTTTGATATTTATAAAGGAAGTATCAAATGAAAGGTTATAAAATACAAAAATTATATACAGGGTTTTTGTTTTGAATCAGCTTTTTTATGGTGTTATGAATTTTTAAGTAGAAGTCCCCATCGATCCTAGCTCCGTGTCTATTAAAAAGAGGGGGTCAAAGGTCACGAAGCATGGTATTTCCCTGATTTTGATCAAACAAAAATCGTCGACTAATGAAACATGACGTAAATATTTCAATTTATCATTGAAATATAGGATCAAAAGCGTGCTTAAAAATATCTGGGGTGAAAGGTGTTTTTATAGTAGGGGGGGGGGGGGTTTAGATTGAAGAATGGGGTGTGGAATTATAATGAAAAAGTATATAAAATAGTGTCAGTGAAATTGTGCAAAAAAGTGGACAAACGATGTGCCATATGCGTAGGTTACCTCAAAATAATTTTTGTGGTTTGAATACCCCCTGCCCCCCCTCAAAAACCACCCGTCTACCATCTTCATGACTTCGTTCTCATGACAAATATCACATTTTTGCACAATTTCATTGACACTATTTTATAAACTTTTTTCAATATAAATCCACACCCCCTTCTTCATTCTGCAACCCCCCTCACCTACCTTTAAAAAACCCTTTCACCCCATATATTTGTAGGTACGCTTTTGATCCTATATTTCAATGATAAATTGAAATATTTACGTCATGTTTCATTAGTCGAGGATTTTTGTTTGATCAAAATCAGCGAAATACCATGCTTCGTGACATTTTACCCCTTCTTTTAAATAGACGCGGAGCTAGGATCTATGGGGACTTTTACTCAAAAATTCATAACACCATAAAAAAGCTGATTCAAAAACAAAAACCCTGTATATAATTTTTCCGAACTTTGTAGGAATTTATGTCTAATTTTCCTGGATTATAATGTTTAAATTATCTTCTAGTTTTAAGTGTTTGACTAAAAATTAATTGAATTAGTTTATAATGAAAAAAATAGTATTTAGTTAAGTAAAATTTTGAAAAAAAAAATAATTAATTTTTTTTCCAATTTTTGTTCTCTAGTTTAAGGTAATTGTTAAAAAAAAAAGTATTTTTAAAATTGATTCAATAAAGCTTTTAACGGCCTTTAGTTCATTAAAATTGGCGTTTCATCCCGGCGTTCTCACTTTTTAAAATTGTTTTTCAGAAAAATTGTTTTAAGATTTTTAGTTTTTAGAAGTATAGATATACCTAAGGTCGTGTACCAAAACGACCGGTACAGTACCGAAAATTAACGCTGTGTACCGCGTACCAAAGAAAAGCATCGGTAAACACAAATATACCGAAATCATTGTATATGAAAACTATAGAATTATCATGGAGTCGTTTTTATTTTCGCTGGATTTGTACGGCTGGTGGCGCATGTGTTTGCAACATGTTCTATGATTTTGACAGCGTAGACAATAATTTTTAGAAAGAGTAAGTCTTGTTGTATTGTAAGGGAGTTAGATCTCGACTTTCAAATTTGTTTCCTCAACAAAAAGTGTTGAGAGAAGTTGGTGGATTTCGACACTACGTGACTCAGTAGTCGGCGCTTCTCATGATATTACTATAGTTTTCATATACAATGCCACTGATCTCTTTAATACACTGGATAGTGGATTCATATAAAAATCTTGAAGCAAATTGAAGGAAAATTATAACAGGATACAACTGTTGACAGTTGTCAATTTTTTTTTTTTAGTTTATAACAGTTTAAATTGTATTAAAATTGTGGTTTTTGTTTACATTTTTTTATTAGCTGATGTTTTTCGCGAGTGAGTAAGTAAGTTATTTATAATAGATCATAAAAAAAAAAGATTTTAATTGATTTTTTCATAGTTTTCTTCGATATAAAACACAAAACATTATAGAGATCATCAGTGATAGTGTCCCATTATCCTTACATGGTGAGATTGCTCTGGTGAAATGGACAGAACAGGTTGGCTTAACACTAATCGCAAGAGATATGAATTCCATGACTCTGCAACTGAAGGCACCCAAATTGCTGGGGAAGAATATTCCATATCTGCGAAGAGAACAGTATTCGTATCCATCAACCAGCAGTGCAAGTACTGCGTCTGTTGATGTTGCCATCCAGGACATAATTCTGCGCCTATTTTATTTACAAGTAAAAAATGACATATTGTCTGATGAAATCTATTGCCCGCCCGAGACTTCAGTTCTGCTAGCATCGTATGCCGTCCAGGCACGCCATGGTGATCACAACAAGAGCATCCACACCGCTGGCTTCCTATCGAACGACCGTCTTCTTCCACAACGTGTCATTGATCAGCATAAGATGTCCAAGGATGAATGGGAAGCGTCCATAATGACGTGGTGGCAAGAACATCGTGGTATGTTACGCGAAGATGCCATGATGGAATATTTGAAAATTGCACAAGACCTGGAAATGTACGGAGTGAATTATTTCGAGATCAACAAAAAAGGAACTGACTTGTGGTTGGGTGTGGATGCTCTTGGTTTGAGCATCTACGAACAGGAAGACAAGCTAACTCCAAAAATTGGATTCCCATGGTCAGAGATCAGGAATATTTCATTCTCAGAAAAGCGCTTCATCATTAAACCGATTGACAAAAAAGCGCCCGACTTTGTGTTCTTTGCCCCACGCGTCAGGATCAATAAGAGAATTTTGGCCCTATGCATGGGTAACCATGAATTGTATATGCGTCGTCGCAAGCCAGACACAATTGATGCCCAACAAATGGAAGCACAAGCCAGGGAGGAAAAGAATGCCAAGCAACAGGAACGAGAAAAGCTGCAATTGGCTCTGGCAGCCCGTGAACGCGCCGAAAAGAAACAACAGGAATACGAAGACCGTCTCAAACATTTTATAAGACGCGTACTACGGAAAACGAGCGCTCGGTATATATTCTATCTGTTAAATACGCAGAAACAATTCTTAAACTGAATTTCTTCAACATGTATTTAAGTTTGATTTATGTTTTGTTTTCGTTTGCGTTTGTACTACAAACAAACCAAACCAGTGCTGTCAAACAAACAGCTGATATCAATGCATGATTTTTTGTGATGATAAAAAGCTATCTCTTTATTTCCTTCGGTAAAAAAAAAAAAATGAAAGTGTGCAAGGATACAATTGTCAGATTCAATTTGCTTCAAAAAAACTGTTATACGTATAGGGAATCCACTTTCCAGTGTATTATAGAGATCAGTGTACAATGCCGAAATCAAATTCGTATACCAAAATTTAAAAATAAATTAAAATCAAGTTCGATCTGTATATGTACATACCTACCTAGGTACATATACAGGGTGTCCCATTACAATGGTCCAAACCAAGAACTGGTGAAAGGCCAGGGCATACCCTATGAGAAATTTGGTACCTTTCCCATACCGAATCATAGCAGTTCTCGAGTAACGGCTATTTTGTGAAATTTGAAAAAAAAATCTTACTTTGAACCAGTTTTTTGCTCCCCTGTCCACAATTGATTTTTGTTTTTTTTTACAAATTTTGCATTTAAACATTAACTTATAGTTCCACTAACTTTACTGAGTAAAATATTTTTCATTGGCATCACCATTTGCCTAAAATTCATTAGTTAATATTGAACTTTGCCAAAATTAATTTTGACCTCAATCTTTTGAAGAGCTCCCTGAACAAAATTCATATGGCTCAATATAGGTTTTATATTTCAAAAATTGCCTATTTTTTTGTTGTTCTTAAAAAGGTATAAAACTTGCCAAAGCTATGTTTAAATAGAAAGTTATAACCGTTTGAACCCAATCAAGCAGATGCTGCATAAAAGTATGTAAAAAACCCAAAATTCGATTTTTTACCTGGTTTAGATTTTCCCAAGTATCATAAAATTTATTGGTTGTTGGATGCACTTATTAATGAGTTTTTTTTATTATTGTTTTGTTCATCAGGTAAAAATAATAAATCTTTATGTTATTAGGCATTTTTTGAATAAAAAATTGACCTCATGGTCAAAATTTTGCTCGGGCAAGAAAAATTGACCACCATTTAAAATTGAATATCTAGCAACCCAAAACACATATCGGCTTAACTTAAACGTAGTTTTAAAGGCTGTTATTTCTAACTAAAAAAATGAGGTCCCTACCATTAGCACTGACAGAGAAATTAACCTCAACAGGGGTCAGGGTACACCAAAGTTTGCCTCTTTTTAAATCGTCAAAAAATGATGTCAAAGTTGAAAATCAGACTTTACTATAAAACAATATTTTCCTTAGAATATGACCAAAAATCACATAGAAAAGTATGGGTTATGAATTACCGGACACCCTGTATACATATAAGTATGTGCATACCTACCTATAGCTGTGTATAACTCAATTTTCAGTGCACTATCCATCTTGCAATTTACATTCATTTTCGCCTTCTGGTTGATTTGAAAAATAAAAATGTTAGCTACATACCTATGTAGTATACATCCTTTAGGTAGTTTTAATTAAACGAACAATGTTGTAGGTACATGTCGTAGCTAGGTACATATTTCAAAAACTGCTAGGTAGGTAGGTACCGACCTAACCTAATCTCAAATAAAAAAAATATCTGACAACTAAAACTTATATAACCTGCTATTATATCGCCCACTGGCTGAAATTCAACCACCACATTGACAGACTCTAGTGTCAAACAATTAAAAGTTACTTAGGTAGGTACCTTCATACCTTCCTACATTCCTACTCGTATGATAAATTGTGAATGCAAAGTCAACCAAATAAACCTACCTACCTCCTACCTACCCTGAAAATCAAACAAACAAATTTCAAGCCAAAAACAGGAAATTTGTTTTTATTTTCTGTACCTAGGTATACAATCTACCTACCACCAAGAACCTACCTACCTCAACTTGCCTACAAATTCTCACTTTTGTCATTAACTTATAAATATAAGTATTCCTCGGCATAATAAATTGTAAATTTCTTGTAAAAAATTTCAGGTCAAACTCAAAATCATCCAACAATTTAGATATTAATAAAACCTACCATTCATTATTTATACGAATTTATCTATACCTATTTAGTTATATTTACCTTTCCCACAAAAAAATATGCTCAAAATCTTGAACATGCAACAAATTTCACGGCAAATAAGAAATCTTTGCCAGACAATTTAATATAAAAACTACCCTCAATAATACCTATACGATGGCATATACAAATATATAAATATACTTACACAACATGGCCATATTTTTCTTTCCCGCATTAAAATCAACCTACCCTTGATAATATACGAATGTAGGTATACCTATACGCATTATTCTTTCCCACAAAAAAAAAAACTATATTCCTTGCTTCAAGGTTGATGACGACGACGACAACGACGACGCAAACGCCTTACATTATGTATGTCTACTCTCTACTTCTCTTGTTCTTCTCGCATATATCATATCAGTAAATTAAGAAAAAAAAAAATACTTTGCATTCATGTTTCATTTTCTTCATCTTTTTCTCATCATAGACGTTTAAAAAAAACCTTCAATTGGTAATCTCGCTTACTCCATTTGATTCTTATAAGAATCGAAAAAAATACACTTCTCTTGCTCTAACTACATAAGTCTCGATTCTCCGATAAATGCAAGTCTCCCGAAAATGGAAGTCTCCACCGAAAATTGTCTCCCAAAAATGGATTTCTCCGCGAGCTAAAGTGGCGCCACCACAGGCAGTGGGTCGCCCTAATCATCTTTTGTCCATGATAGTACTATGGATTTCATGTAAGGGTCTCCACCGTTAGATTTTTGAATTTTGGCTGTGGTGGAGCGAGCTTTATATGAAATGACTTGAGCAAAATCGGGTTTTGACCTGTAAAAATCGAACCTGTGGGAGTAGAAAACCAAAACTTGCTGTTTTTCCAAATAAACTTATTCTACGTCTTATAACAATTTTATCTTTTTTTTTAATGCTGAGTGTAGAAAGTCTCCAAACTTTTGCAACTTTGACACTAAGTTTCAAGGCCAAATCATGGAGCCCCAAAAATAATATTGGAGCACTAAATTAGCCCCAAAATAGGCCTTTATTCCTGCATCATTAGATTTTTGAATTTCCGTTGTGGTTTTCGCAGCTTGACGTCAAGCTGGGAACACCACAAGTTTAGGGGTGAAGGGCTTTTGGGGCTCACTGGGGATTGGAGCCCTAAATTAGCCCCAAATTAGCTCCTAATTCCTGCATCATTATTTTTTTTAAATTTTGCATTGGGAGGTGTTGTGTTCCCAGCTTGACGTCAAGCTGGGAACACCACAAGTTTGGTGGTGAAGGGATTTTGGGGCTCACTTTTGATTGCATTGGAGCACAAAATTAGCCCCAAATAAGCCCCTGATTCCTGCATCATTAGGTTTTCAAAATTCCGTTGTGGTGTTCCCAGCTTGACGCACCTCATTAATTTGGTGTTTCCACTGCACAAAAAGGGGATTATGACAAAACATTCAAAGGGTGTTTAATTTCTTTTTGATATGGAGTGGAAGTGAGATAGATAGTTTTGTTTACATTTCCATCTGTCAATAAAATAAAATGGTCATTAAATAAATCAGACAATTTACTCACACACACATACAACACTCGCAAATTAGTCTTGGAACAACAGAAAATAATTCGATTAGATTAAAATTAAAAATTTGTGAATTTTTTTTTTACGTTCTTTTTTGTAAATTTGGACGAGTCAGTCCAATGTGAACACCGTCAATGTGCCCGATTACACGATTCGTTTTTTCGGTTGTTTCGTCTTTTTGACAGATTAGGTGAGGGGAGTAGAAATGTAGAGGGAAGGAAGTAACGAAAGCAGGAATGAATATTTCAGGACTTTTTCTCGTTGAACTTAGACGTTTCTGATTTGGCAACCACAATGCTCCTCGATGTTAGCAAAAAACGATTTGAACAAAAATTATTAAATTGAAAAATTGTTTTTCGAAATTGGGTACACGTACGGTTGTATTTGAGAAATAAGTGATAACAAAATATTTTTATTTATTACTACTGATTATTTTCTTACAAAACAACCCCAAATTCCATGAACATCAAAATAACGAATTGAAGTACGTACGTATTTCCGCGAACCATGTTATCATGAGCGTTCGTGCCTGTCAGAAAGACGAAACGAACGAAAAAACGAACAGTATAATCAGGCTCAATGTGAACACCACAGATAAGCAATACCTAGATAGGAATCTTTCGTTCGTATCACGTATCAGCCCCCAAAACCCATTTGTTTACATTGTTGTTTTTGTAATTTCATTTCGTGTCGATGAATAGATGTGAACTGCAACAACAATTTAACGCGGTGAATTTGATTTGTTTGACAGTTCATTTTTATTTTTTCATAAATGTGCTGTGCGAAGATTTTTATTCCGGTGTTTGTGATTTTCATTAAAAAATAAATTAACAAAAAAATAATTGTTTCACCAAGCACAATGCCCGCATGGCAAGCGGAACTTGAACGAGTCCTTGAATTTCAATGAAAAATCTTTTGGTGTTTTCATGTTTCTTTCTTCCAATTCGCCAAAAAGCTACTTGGGCAGACGATGCGCGATGAGAACTTTTTGTAGAACTCTGTCGCCTCCGAAGGGGCCCTGTTTGAGCAGAGTATAGCAAAGGGCAAAAGACCTAATTATGTTTATGAAATTTATAAACATAATTTCAATTTTTTTCAGCTCTACAGCACAATAATTATAAAAAAAATCTCGCCAACCAATAATAAGGTTCGAGAAATCAACAAAAATTAAATTCAAATTTGACAGCTACTATATTCTTAGTTTAAGGGTACAGACACACTTAATATATGAAATTATTTTAATTTATACGTAAGGGGTTGGATTGCATCATGGTCAAATTCCGACGTAAATTTTTAGAAATTAATTTAAGGTCCCCAAACCGATGCGTGGACAACATTTTTGTCAGTCATCGGGTTCATATGGAAAATCGCACCGCTTTCTTTGTGGGTACCTACTCTCAATTATTTTCATGTAACTTAATTTTAAAAAGTGAATGTCAGTCAGTCAAAATAAATTCATATGTTTCTCCGCCGCGTTGGTGTGGGCACTCTCATTTATCACCATGTTAATAAATTTTGACATGCGAATGTTTCTTCGCCGCAACGAATGCTTCGCATTGGTTTGGAAGAGCCTTTAACATTGATTTAAAAGATCCTTTACACAATTTAAATTGTGTTGCAACAAAAATGGTCTCCTAAGCCGATGCGAAACATTTGGAATACCAACAAAACCTTCATCTGCCAGAATTAATTTGTATGGGGATAAAAGAAAGCACCCACAATGGCATAGAGAAAATACTACCTAGAGAACCGACTTAAGGTGTCCATGCTCTTTAACCCTACAAGCTGAATTGAGAGGATTTATGCCCTATTCAGTAAGGATGTGTGCAGTTGCAATGCATTTTAAATGGGACAAAACGAGCTTTGTATGTATGCATTAGGGCATTTGCTCAAACGTGGTCATGTGCTCAATTGGTGAATCGGATATTAAAAAAAGGGAATCCGTTAAATTCAAAAACTGAAAAATAAAATATTTTTTCAATAAAATTGATGCTTCTAAATGTTTATGAACAAAAACTTTATTTGATATAGCCTTTTATTGCTTCTGGCATATAAATCCAGTAATATTTATTACTATTTCTATTGAAAACAAAGAAAATGTAATCAAAAAGTAGAATCACACCCTTGAAATTCCATGCGTATGTGCCCTAACTTCCACCACAAGAAATAGACCAGTTTTGCTCAATCATGTCGAGAATTTTGTTGACAAGAGCTGACAGCTCGTAGTGTTTTCAAATTTTTCTTCAAAAAATGAGTCCACTCTGCTAAAATTAAACTTTTGCTCTTATAAATAAAACTAAACAATGGACAATCCCGTTTTTAAACACAAATATCAAAAATATAAACTTCGAGTTTAAGTGTGGGAAAAAGATTTCAAAAAGAAATACAATAGAATTCCTTCAAAGGTAAGTTTAAAAATCTTGGCTTGTAACTTCGTAACTTATTTTTTTTTTTGATTCTTACAAAATGTACTACAAACTTAAAACCTCATTTCTCGAAGACACACTCAATGATGTTCTCGCCGAGGATGGTTTCGATATTCTTGAAACCTCTCAAGGAGACATCGATGAAAGCATGCAAGACAATTCATGTGGACCACAACTTCCACTGGATATATCAACTATATCAAATATGGACTCGTCGCTAAATTTTTCCAATTTAAACGAACTCACGTCTTTAACTCAGATTACAAACGCTGTTAATCTTAATGAAGATCATGTCATCAGAGAATTTGAACCCGTTAAAGAGAGCGAACACAATACAAAAGCTTGGGGCAAAGATGTAAGTAAGAAACCCCCTGTACAAAAATCCACCAGTCCAGTCCGTGAAGCCTTCAAATCCAATTTAACGGCAAAACTGTTTAAAAGTTCGTCCTTTTCGAAAAGAAATCCTCGCAAATCTTTAGCAAAAACAAATAAAGATCTATCGCAGTCTTCGGTTACCTCCACTCAATCGGAAACTCAGGAACTTTTTTCCGATCTCGAGACAATTCTAACTCAGCGAGCTAAAGAATTGGCAAATAAAGAACCAAATTATGATTTTATGTCTGCTGTGGGTCTCAAAAAGCCTAAACACACTTCAATGCAGCTGGACGCGGGTTGGCTTAATAGAAATGCCACAGATGATGGAAATTCTTTCATGTTAAGTGATCAAATAGGAGAATCTGTTCCAATGGGGCTGAGCAATATAAATGTCTCCCAATTAATTGCTCAGGAAAAAAAAACGGGAATCGCTTATTATTTATTCTCCAACCATAACTGAGCAATATGGAGACAATACAAAGACTGTGCAGGGCAAATATGACTCCGACTCTATCGTGTCCAATAGCGAAGATGAAAAAGAAGTTCAAGAACCTCGCATAGTCAAACGCCGACGGGTTCTGACTGCAATAGACAAGAATCAACAGACACTAATTGCTGCTCCTCAAGAACAAATAAGAGTTCCACCAATTCCATGTGAAGAATATCCAAAAGCACCATGCGAGGATGCATCCATATCTGTGGAAGACATTCCAATTGTTGCAAAGAAGCGGAGGAGAAAGGAAATGGATACATCCGAAGAAGACGAAGATATAAAACCTAAGGGAATTCGCAAAAAAGCTGTAGCTACGAAGAAAAAACTACAAAAGAAGGAAGTAAACAAACCAAATGCAAGTAGTAAAGCCAAGAAGGCGGCTCCAAAAGCTGTAACTGCAATAAAATCCACCACAAGAGTTTCGAAGAAGCAACAAAAACAAGAGGCCCCAGAAGAAAATGAAGAAGGAAAAGCCCCAGATCCGGAAGAGATTAAGTATACCCTCGCTCTAGAAACTGAAAACTTAAGATGCTTGCCTAGAGCAAATGTGGGCGATCTTGAAATGGCTAATTTAATGGCAGATGAGTATATTAACAATGTAAGCGAAAAAATAGGAGGAATAAAGAAAACTGATGAAAGCCAGACATGTTTTAAAGTGAATGAAAAACGCGAAGCACTAAAAAACAAGTTAGCTGACAAAGTGGCTTCTGGAAAATTGAATGAGAATTTTGTCCGGATCAATATCCAAAAGAAGGTTTTCGTTCGTGGCAAGAAAACAGTAAACTTCTCTAAATACAAGAAGAACCAATGGAAACAGAAGAAAGCAGTCGCTTTGATTTGACCCGAAATGAACATGGGTGGATGTGATGGCGGAATCTTGACTTGTTTTCAGTGCGCTCAGCCGGGTCATTTTGCCCAGCAGTGCAAACTTAAAGGTGATTCTCTTCTGCCAGCTACTGTGGATATGGATGATGATAGTCCTTACTTAACTCTAGAAGAGACAGAGAAGATGGCCAGTCAGAGTGCATTGGTTGTGCATAGCCGGAATTTGGATAAACTTCCAGAAGCAACGAACACGCTTCTGTGTAAGAAAGATGGCGAAGAAGAAGATCAAGGAGATGACGAGGAAGAAACTTTTGATGGCAAAGAAAATGAAGCAGAAGAAGACATAGTCGTTCAAATTTATAAAGAAATCCAAGCAGCAACAAAAAAACCAGCTGAAATCCCACCATCTCCACCAAAAGTATATATAGGGCATACAATCCCCCAGGATTTTCTTGAAAAAGCTGGTCTACTCAATGCTCCCAATGTAGTTTCCAAAGGCGGCGCTATCTATGAACTTAATCCTGACGGATCTATCCCAGCAGCAACAGAAGAAGTCTATGAAGTGCTCAGGATGTTTGGCCACACTGACTTCCGCAAGGGCCAGGATCGGGCCATAATGAGAATTCTCACCGGCCAATCGACATTGGTAACTCTCAGTACTGGCAGTGGAAAATCTCTTTGCTATCAACTGCCTACTTATTTATATAGCAAAAAAATGGATTCCATAACTTTGGTAATTTCGCCGTTGGTATCTTTGATGGAGGATCAAGTTCATGGTGTTCCACATTTTCTACGAGCTCACTGCCTGCATACCAATCAAACTCTGCAACAACGAATAAAAATTCTAGAAATGATCAATAATGGAGAAATTGATATTTTGTTGGTATCGTCCGAGGCAGTGGTGGCCGGCGAACGTTCAACCGGATTTGGTTCGATTTTGAGAAAACTACCGCCCATTGCATTTGCATGTATCGATGAGGCATATTGTGTTTCACAATGGAGTCATAATTTCCGACCTAGCTATTTGATGATTTGTAAGGTTTTACAAAAGAATTTGGGTGTAAAAACTGTCTTGGGTTTGACAGCAATGGCAACATTACCCATTAGATCAGACATTTGAGCATTCCGGATGGAGAGAAAGGAATCATTAGTGATGTTCCCTTACCGGACAATTTGATATTGTCAGTTTCGAAGGATGAAAATAGAGACACAGCTCTGATCGGATTACTGTTGAGTAAAAGGTAAGATAAGAATCGTCTTTTGTATAGCTTTGTCTAAATCTGAAATAATTTCGGACCGTCCTACATCTTTTGTCCTTTTGCTTTTCCTTGCAGATTCGATGCCTGCCAGTCGATTATTATCTACTGCACTAGACGTGATAAATGCGAACGAATTGCTGGACAAATAAGAACCTACATGCACTACATGCAGGTTAGTGGAGTTAATTATTTGTTGTTTTTTTCTTTTTAAGCCCTCAATCTTTTAGGATAGAAATTCCGACAATGTACCAGCGAGCGCTAAAAAACGTAAACGCGTTAATTGGCAGGCAGAACCTTATCATGCTGGTTTCCCAGCATCACGCCGGCGAACAATACAAAATGCTTTTATGAAAAACGAGCTTCGCATTGTTGTGGCTACAATAGCTTTTGGTATGGGAATCAATAAACCAGACATCCGTTCAGTCATTCACTATAATATGCCAAGAAATTTCGAGAGCTATGTGCAAGAGATCGGTCGTGCAGGTCGCGATGGAAAAATATCTCATTGTCATTTGTTTTTAGATTCGAAGGGTGGCGATCAGAATGAATTACGCCGACATATTTTTGCCAATTCTATTGATAGACATGTAATTCGTAAACTTTTGCAAAAATTATTAATTCCCTGTTCGTGTGAAAAGAATTTGAAGAAAAAGTAAGATTTGCAATTGTATTGTCTAGATCTGGTTTAATATACCTTTTTTTAAATATTTGTCTTCAAGTGATTTTGTAAATGAACATCAGGAGGAAATCAAAGCATCTCAAAACATCGACTGGGAGGAAGATATGTTTGATGTTGATGATAAACTTGTTTCAGAGGGCCCTTCGAAATCGACTGATAAAAAACAACTACGAAAAAGAATCTGTCCAGGCCATGAAATTGGAATCTCAATTGAGAAAACAGTACAAGCCTTAGATATACCAGAAGAGAACATATCAACACTTCTTTGTTATTTAGAATTAGATGGCCGTTGGGGTATAAATGTGCTCAGTTCGGCTTATATAATGTGCAAAGTGATATCTTACGGAGGAGCAAAGTACTTAAAGTAAGATAAGTCACATAAAAAGTCAGTCTTAGGTGCCGATATAAGTTATTTAATTTTTATTTTAGACATGCAGCTAGAGACTGTCCTCCACTGGCAATGGCCATAGCCTTACAATTGAAAAACAAAACCTTCAAGGAGGATAGCAGCACCCTTGAATTTTCTGTGATTGACATTGCTGCTGCAATCGGATGGAATAGTGGAGTTGTTAAATATCAATTAAAGAATCTTGAATGGATTACACGTAAGCTTAAAAAGTTTTAAAAATATGAATTAGAAGTCGAATGTTAATTCTTTTGCTTTCAGAAAATGGTTACCCAAAGAGATCACCATTAACAGTTTCCTACTTTGATTTGGGTTTTAGAGTTAAATCACCTGGAGATTTTACATTGGATGAGATCGATGAAGCTCTTGACTCCCTTTATAGTCGGTCTGCAACTCAAGAGAAAACACAGTTAATTCAGGTATCTGTTTTCAAATCTCTAAAGTAGCATAGTTTTTACATAGTCTTCTTCTTTTTTCAGCTACAATATGTATTCCAAGGTCTTTCTTCGGTTTCATATAAATCTTACAAACCCTGTACAATTGAAGATTTTCCCAAAAACAATTCTGAAAAGTAAAAAGTAATTGTTCGTGAATATTTCCAAAATGATTATCCCAAAGATTTGGTTCTTTATGTTGAGGTACGTTTTAATTAATTTCTCATATTTATTTTGCGTTTTCTTTAATTGTCGTTTTTTATTAGCAATCCAACATAACCGATGATGAAATAACTGGTGATATTTATTCAATAATAAATATGTATCCTGTTAATACATTTACTGGAAGGAATATTGCACGAATCTTCCATGATATACAAAGTCCTAATTTCCCTGCTGTTATATGGGGACGATGTAAATATTGGAGAGGCCAATCGAAAGCAGATTTCAATAGAATTGTAAAGCTAGCTAATTCAGTTATTGTTAAGATGCGAACTTAGTTTTAAGTATTAAATATTTATTATGTTAGTTTAAAATTTCATATTATTAAAACAAAGTAATTAATTTAGTTTTTATTTATGTTTTAAAAATAATTTTGTTGATCCATAAGTAGTTTAGGAATAAGTACCTGAAAATGATGAACACATTTCAAAATATATGCTTATGTGTGTGATAATTGATACACACGAAAGAAAAAAATAAACTTAAAAAAAAAAAAATTGGTGCGTCTAAACAAGTGAACCGCACTGTACAAGGAAATAAGGTCATTGCTTCTGTATTTGATTTGTCTTATTAAAATTAAAATTGTTTTCTTTTTAAAGCTCTGCAATCTCATTTTAATTTTGGTGTAATTAATTCCCTTCAGAATCTTTATTAAAGAAATGAGGCTGTAAACGTCCAAGTCTTTAAAGTATTTCTGTATTTCACTGTGCACAGCATCCACTTCTTTTGTACCTGTAAATGGCATGATGGTTCAGAATAATTGAACTTAATTGTCACAATATTTGTATTACATTCCATAAGATTAAGAATAGGTAAAGCATTGAATATTTGTCGAAACCTTTCATAGGAAAATTTTGAAAGACAATTATGACAGCAACTAATGCTTGCAACTTGGACACATTATAATTTTGCGTTTTCTACGCTTTTGGCCATTTACATAGTACATTATAGGCAAATCAAGGTAAACAATGGTGATTTTGTATGATATTGAACAAAATAGAATTTTCGTTTTAACAAAACCAAATTAAAATGTTTTTGATCAATAAGGTACAAATTATAACGAAAATAATTTGGATATTGAGCAAGAAAGATATAAGATGGTATGATTTTAAAGATATACCATGAATTGTGCAATATGATACAAAAATAATGATAAGTGGTTTATTGACCGAAAGTAACACTCAAATGGGTATTGTGGTCTATTGAACCAAACAGTTCTCCATAGAACAAAATGGTTTGCGCCAATCGAAAGAGCACCCTCGAATTATAAAAACTGCATTTCTAACTCAATTTCGTGAAAAATGGTCTATTGAACAAGATAGAACTCAGGTGACGAACTGCTTAGGACTCTGAATCAGAGTGAATCGGAATTAATTCAAACAGCCAAGTTGACTTGCAACAAGTTCAGCATCAACAATCTGCCAATAGTGAATCCTATCTCAAACTATTTTATAAATTGCTGTTCTGGTACTCTGAAAATCTGGTGGTACAAAAACATACTATGGCAGGAATTTTTTTGTTTGTTGTCCTATGTTAAGTATGTAAATAGAAATATCTCAATTTTTTGTTACATCCAATTTTTATTGGCTGCTCCGTTAAAAAAATACTATTTTGTTTTTATACTTTTATTAATTTGTATTTATTTTTGTAACTATGTATAATTATTTTATAAACTTATTTTTATTAATGCATAAACTTAATATATATGATTCGCAAAAGGAACAAATTTAAATAAAAATAGTGAATCCTATCTCAAACTATTTTATAAATTGCTGTTCTGGTACTCAAAAAATCTGATGGTACAAAAACATACTATCAATTTTGTACTTTACTTGAAGGCAGGAATTTTTTTGTTTGTTGTCCTATGTTAAGTATGTAAATAGAAATATCTCAATTTTTTGTTACATCCAATTTTCATTGGCTGCTCCGTTAAAAAATACTATTTTGTTTTTATTCTTTTATTAATTTGTATTTATTTTTGTAACTATGTATAATTATTGTAAATAACTTATTTTTATTAATGCATAAACATAATATATATGATTCGCAAAAGGAACAAATTTAAATAAAAAGACAAAAAGAAACAAGTTTCTTTTAAATATGTTCTATAAAGTATTACAGTTTTATGAGGAAGATTAATGATGCTTTAACAAAATAAAATGTTATTGATTTTGACAATGATTCAAGTGTATGTATGTATGTTTTTATTTAGTAAAATTTTACTGTTACATTTCAATAATTATATAACTATTGACAAATTTGTTATACAAATAATTATGCATACAATTGGAAAACTAATCACCCCTATTATGATAGTCGTTTCACTAAAACGACAAGGCCTTAGAGGCGACAGTTTCTGTCCAATCTCCACGCATCTCATCCTTATGACGAAATTCGTTTGAATTAAACATCAATTGACGCCTCCAGGGACGTGTCGTTTTAGTGAAACGACAACCGTAATAAGGGTGAATATCTTTATACATTGAATTCTCTGATATGATATAAGTAAATCTTAAAAAAAAGAAAGATCAATCCGAAGGCATAAATATTCTCTTCAAAAGGATATAACTGATCATGCAATTACTAAATCAGTTCAACTCTTGTTTTCATCACTCCTGAATGTCTCCACAATGTTAAATAGATTCTTCATTCGAATCTTTGTTGTTAAAGTTGTTTGGGGCGAAAATGTTTTGATTGTAGCTTGTTTGCCTATAATTCTCGGCATTGACCACCTTACTTCGATGTAAGCTGGAATATAAATACAAAAATATGTTTCAATATAATTGAAAGGGGATTGTGTCACAAAACAACAACTGTGGCTTAAAAAGCTAATTTCAATAATTATAAATATATTCTGTTCCACAAAAACATAAGGTAGGATTGCGAATCAAAATAAATGTATTTTTATGATCATACAAATAAAAATCATCGTTACAAACGTTTTCTTATACATTTTATAAATCCATCAAATCAGTCAAAGTAAAGCCTAGTACTCAGTTCGAGTGAAAACAAAATGTCCATATAAAAGTGACACATATTTCACAGCGATGAAATTCAACACGAGAGCTGAGTAACCAAATGTAAAGCCTAGTACTCAGTTCGAGTGAAAATGAAATTCCTATATTAAAGTGACACTTATTTCCCACCGATCAAATTAAAAACGAGAGGTGAGTACCCAAATGTGAAAGTGAAATATGAACCCGTTCAAAATGAATTTCATTTTATAATTTTCATTTCGCAACGTGCAGCCAGCCACTAGGAAAAGAATACAAAATTTGTGGAAAAGTGTGACATTTGTCAATTAATTTATCAAGCTCAAAATAAAAGTTGAAAAATAATTTAATTAAATAACATAAGGAATTATTTTGGACTTAAATGTCGTTTGTTTTTGAATTTAAAGTGCTACCATCAAGCAAAGACAAGAAACCATGGTATTGAAAATAGTCTTCGTTAGCATTTTGTCAAGATTCTGTCAGAAAAACTTTCATACAAATCAATATTTGTTTCATTCAAAGTGAGTATCAAATATTAGAAAACTGAGGACTGAATATTCACGTGGAGAATCAATAATGGGTTCATAATGAATATTCACGTGAATTTGTACCGTATTTATTTTTCATTTCACAAAGAGGTGAGTACTAGGCTAAAGAGTGAAATATGAACCGGTTCAACATTAATTTCGTTTCATAATTTTCATTTCCTATCGTACGACCATCTGGTGGTACAAAAACATACTATGGCAGGAATTTTTTTGTTTGTTGTCCTATGTTAAGTATGTAAATAGAAATATCTCAATTTTTTGTTACATCCAATTTTTATTGGCTGCTCCGTTAAAAAAATACTATTTTGTTTTTATACTTTTATTGATTTGTATTTATTTTTGTAACTATGTATAATTATTTTATAAACTTATTTTTATTAATGCATAAACTTAATATATATGATTCGCAAAAGGAACAAATTTAAATAAAAATAGTGAATCCTATCTCAAACTATTTTATAAATTGCTGTTCTGGTACTCAAAAAATCTGATGGTACAAAAACATACTATCAATTTTGTACTTTACTTGAAGGCAGGAATTTTTTTGTTTGTTGTCCTATGTTAAGTATGTAAATAGAAATATCTCAATTTTTTGTTACATCCAATTTTCATTGGCTGCTCCGTTAAAAAATACTATTTTGTTTTTATTCTTTTATTAATTTGTATTTATTTTTGTAACTATGTATAATTATTGTAAATAACTTATTTTTATTAATGCATAAACATAATATATATGATTCGCAAAAGGAACAAATTTAAATAAAAAGACAAAAAGAAACAAGTTTCTTTTAAATATGTTCTATAAAGTATTACAATTTTATGAGGAAGATTAATGATGCTTTAACAAAATAAAATGTTATTGATTTTGACAATGATTCAAGTGTATGTATGTATGTTTTTATTTAGTAAAATTTTACTGTTACATTTCAATAATTATATAACTATTGACAAATTTGTTATACAAATAATTATGCATACAATTGGAAAACTAATCACCCCTATTATGATAGTCGTTTCACTAAAACGACAAGGCCTTAGAGGCGACAGTTTCTGTCCAATCTCCACGCATCTCATCCTTATGACGAAATTCGTTTGAATTAAACATCAATTGACGCCTCCAGGGACGTGTCGTTTTAGTGAAACGACAACCGTAATAAGGGTGAATATCTTTATACATTGAATTCTCTGATATGATATAAGTAAATCTTAAAAAAAAGAAAGATCAATCCGAAGGCATAAATATTCTCTTCAAAAGGATATAACTGATCATGCAATTACTAAATCAGTTCAACTCTTGTTTTCATCACTCCTGAATGTCTCCACAATGTTAAATAGATTCTTCATTCGAATCTTTGTTGTTAAAGTTGTTTGGGGCGAAAATGTTTTGATTGTAGCTTGTTTGCCTATAATTCTCGGCATTGACCACCTTACTTCGATGTAAGCTGGAATATAAATACAAAAATATGTTTCAATATAATTGAAAGGGGATTGTGTCACAAAACAACAACTGTGGCTTAAAAAGCTAATTTCAATAATTATAAATATATTCTGTTCCACAAAAACATAAGGTAGGATTGCGAATCAAAATAAATGTATTTTTATGATCATACAAATAAAAATCATCGTTACAAACGTTTTCTTATACATTTTATAAATCCATCAAATCAGTCAAAGTAAAGCCTAGTACTCAGTTCGAGTGAAAACAAAATGTCCATATAAAAGTGACACATATTTCACAGCGATGAAATTCAACACGAGAGCTGAGTAACCAAATGTAAAGCCTAGTACTCAGTTCGAGTGAAAATGAAATTCCTATATTAAAGTGACACTTATTTCCCACCGATGAAATTAAAAACGAGAGGTGAGTACCCAAATGTGAAAGTGAAATATGAACCCGTTCAAAATGAATTTCATTTTATAATTTTCATTTCGCAACGTGCAGCCAGCCACTAGGAAAAGAATACAAAATTTGTGGAAAAGTGTGACATTTGTCAATTAATTTATCAAGCTCAAAATAAAAGTTGAGAAATAATTTAATTAAATAACATAAGGAATTATTTTGGACTTAAATGTCGTTTGTTTTTGAATTTAAAGTGCTACCATCAAGCAAAGACAAGAAACCATGGTATTGAAAATAGTCTTCGTTAGCATTTTGTCAAGATTCTGTCAGAAAAACTTTCATACAAATCAATATTTGTTTCATTCAAAGTGAGTATCAAATATTAGAAAACTGAGGACTGAATATTCACGTGGAGAATCAATAATGGGTTCATAATGAATATTCACGTGAATTTGTACCGTATTTATTTTTCATTTCACAAAGAGGTGAGTACTAGGCTAAAGAGTGAAATATGAACCGGTTCAACATTAATTTCGTTTCATAATTTTCATTTTCTATCGTACGACCACTAGGAACAAATAAAATAGTTGTGGAAAAGTGTAACATTTGTCAATAAATTAAAATGAAAGTTTTTATCTATATATATATATATATATATATATATATATATATATATATATATATAAATGAATTGTTGTTCGTTTGTGTTCTTATATCTCAAGTTTGGTAGCTACAAATTCGATGAATTTTTTTTTGTTGGAAAGGTATTGTTCTGTAGCAGTTTTGTGTATAAAAAAAATGACCTGTGACCGCTTACCATTTTTATGACAAAAAAAAATTAAAAGTTAAAAAAAAATATGTCAACAAAACGAAGAAAAATCAAACAACATTTTTTTATAGAATCAAACCGGAAATTCAGATTTTATTATTGTCATTTATGGTAAAAAAAGTCAAACAAAACAACATTTCGGCCTACTGAAGTTAACATATTGAACATACATATTAATGAAACACCCATCACATGTAACATTCCAAAGAATTTGGAAACAGCACAGGTATTACAACAATGTAAGATTATTGTGTGGGATGAATGCACGATGACTCTTAAGAAGTCATTGGAAGCTTTGAATATCTTCAAAACAATCAAAATTTATTTGGCGGTTTCTTTATATTATTGCGCGTAGTTCCACAATCAACTCCAGCGGATGAAATGAATGCATGTTTGAAATCATATTTGAGATATGTCAAAACAATCAGATTGAAAATAAATATGAGTGTCCAATTGCGAAACGATTCATCGGCCGTTGTTTTCAAAGCAGTTGTTGAATATTGGTAATGGCAAAAAGCCCATTGATGATGGATTAATAACATTGCCGGAACATTTTTGTGAGATTACCCAAACTCAAGAAGAATTAAATTAAAGATTAAAAAAGTTTTTCCAAATATTGGACAGCGACAGAAAGATCATGCTTGGTTGAGCGAACGAGCAATATTAGCAGGAAAAAATAAAGATGTTAACGATGTTAATTGGGATATTCAAAATGGAATAATTGGTGAACTAGTATCATATAAGTCAATCGATTATATTATAGACGAAGATGACGTAATGAACTATCCAACAGAATTTCTTAATTAACTAGATTTACCTCCTGCCATAGATTTAGCCACCCCATAATTTACGAATAAAAGTCAGTGTACCAATCATCATGCTTCGGAATAAAAATCAAAAAGAACTTTGAAACGGAACTAGACTTGCTGTTAAGCGCTTAATGAATAATGTAATCAAAGCCACAATTTTAAAAGGAAAGTATAAGGTATAAGGTCCTCCGAAAGCAACTACTCATTGAGGAACGACAGAAAGATTTTCGTTTATAGTTTTCAAAGCCTGCATTTAATTTTGTTGCTTTCTACTACTTGCTACTAATAAAAACTCTTAACAAATATTTTTCAACTCAAATATTTTAAGAAAAAACAACGATATCGATTTTAGATTCTTACCAAAAATATAAACCATTACCTTCTATGTACATAATTATGTATGTGCTGTGTAATTTTGATATTTTTAAACCAATTCTTTAAAAAGATTAAAATTAATATGTTGCCAAAAAAGACTTTCCAAAAATCAAAATTTGGCATATTATATGTACTTAGTTTGACTTTTTATATTTTTTGCAAGGTACAGTCCCTGTCTGATTTATGCAAATTTTTTGTAGCCAATAGTCTGTTTTGAAATAATTTGCTTAAGTAAATAATCAGCCTTATCGGGAATAAGGATTTTTTCCCCGTATGAGACTGTCCAATCATAAATAATGTTCGAAAAATGGGAAAAAACTACAATGAAAAAACTAGATATCGTAAATCTATTTCCCGGGGGAAAATTAATGATGTTTCCCTGGAAAAAACTCGCCTCAATTTAGTTGAAGAATTTTAAAAATAGAAGGATATTACTACCTATTTTTGAAGGTTTTATAATTTTTTACTTGCTTTAATACCCCGACTCCACAGGCCATGAATGATGGCCGGACTATGGAACATGTCTAAAAAAAAAATTCCATGCAGTCGCAAAAATCCATGTCCAAGCAGTGACATATCCATACAAATCAGATTGGATTATGGACATCGTTCATGGCCTGTGGAGTCGGGGTGTAAAGGATAAGTTTTGGTTTCGGTTTAAAAATATAGGCCAAAATAAAATCCAACATTACGTTTACCGAGAAGTCCGTCGGTATTGGTATGTGTGGCTGTATGTCCACTCTACAACAAGCTAAAGACTTAAAGGGGAAACGGCTTGGAGGAGAAATTGGTTTTGTTTTAAGCGATCTATATTAAGTTATTGTTTCTTTATATTTTTTACACATTTTGGAAATATTTTTAACACTTTCGGGTTTTTTCCCCTCATACAGTTTTGCACAGAGGGAGAGAACAAAAATATTACAACAACAAAATAGACAAACAAAATAGTTTTCTTTAACTTTTGAATATTTTTACGCGTTTCCATTACATGAGAATTAAATCTACGATGCAAAATAGGTCTTAATCACCACAAATACTTCAAATATTTAATTTCATTTCATAAAATAATCTTACAACTTTGACAGACAAATAATTTCAGAATATAAATTCACTCAAAGTATTTCGAAACTGATTCCAAGTAATTTCCGGGGGAGATTGAATCTGGGGGAGATTGACGAAAGGAGTATTCGAATCCAGGGAAAAATGAAAATCGGGAGTAGAACAATCTCTCCCGAAATTGCCGATAAGGCTGAATACCTCCATACCAAGAAAAGTTAAGAAAAAGGTAGAACCTATAAACTAAAAAAATCAAAACCGTAACTGTACTATCAAAACTGTTTCAAATTAAGTCTACTAAGTGTCACCAAAAGCATTTTTAATTGGAAAAATTATTTCCCAATGAAGTAGATAGTTTTGGAATTACGAAGTGGTTTATCTGGCAATTCCATTAAATTTCTACCAATTTTAAGATATATTCTATTTGTTATTTCAAGAAAAAGAACTTTTTAACTTACGAATCTCTATTCACACTACTGATTATGTTTGCTGTGCCAACTGTATGAATGATGTACGTGCAGCACTCAATAATTGCAGGAATCTCTAGAATAAGATCACCCTTGTCTTTCTTTTAGTCTAATGGAATTCGTACCAACATCAGATGATCACTGTGATTCATTAGCACAAAATCAATTTTGGCCAATGGCAGTCGATGCTTTTGTTTGTTGCGTCAAGAAGGTAGATAGCTTTGTTGCTGAGGAGGATGAATCGACCTCTTGGCTTATAGCCATGTCGATCGTATTTGACGCAAGGTGAGGAATATTTAAGTTCTTCAGAACCTAATGCTGTTGTCACAAAATTACTAACTTGCGCCGAGTGTTCCTTGGAAATGTGGTCTTTTTCGAACCATTTGGCAATACTTTGCGGGTAATTTTTCTTTTTATCTAGGTAGGTATATGGAAAACACACTTTATTTAGAAGGGAAATAAATTAATTTAACAAAAAACTGACCTTTAAAGACCTTTTCAGCTGTGACTTTTGAGTTCAAATTGCTTCTTCTCATTACTCAGCTGCTGACTATAATTTCTTGTTAAGTGAAGCCGATGCACCATATGTAGGTATGTAGAGGCTTCCTGACAATGTTTTGGCTGCGGAAGGCCAACTCATGTCCAGCACTTTTGTTGGTAACTCCTTTGATAATCTTATAAGCCACTATCTCTTTGCATTGGCAATGAACTTTTCATTCACACCATTTGGTGGATCTTCTCTGGTGATGAAGCCTTTAATGAATGCTCGAATCTTAACAGCAGCCTCTGGTCTTCTTTTGGCAGCTTGAATCGCCAAAAACTGTCGGCAATATGATTGCAGTATAATTGTGTTCTCACGAATTTTAAGATACAGCTTGCGTTGTTTTCGTCCCTTCGAGTGTGACTGAATAATAGCTGCGACCGCGTTTCTTCGCTTGGAATGCTTCTCAGAATCGAAGAGGGTCTTAGGGAACCAAATGAAAATCTTTTTTCACATTGTACCGCAGCTAGAAATAAACACAACAAACTTTTTAATGACATTAAAAATATGCTTTTATACAAGTAAATAAACTTTTATTGATATTAAAATAAAAACTTTACACGATTTTAGATTTCACATAATTTATTTTACTTAGAACTGTCAGATTTTTACAAAACGAAAACAACAAAAAAACTTACCTGTCAGTTTGAGCAAATTTCGCCATTTTGTTTTTTAATCCACCACTCACACCGATTCACGGATAGGAAAAAAAGAGTAGGTTAAGAGAGTTTTCTCTTAATCACCTCAAATAAATTTTGCGGGTGTTTAAGGCAAGGGGGGTACGAGTCGGGCCTCTAGGTAGTATACTTACTCTATGCACAATGGTGGGAATCTCATCTGTTCTTAATTGCAAAAACTGCAATAAAGTCAATTCTGATTGAGGAAAAAAGACAATAGGCGTGTTTTATCACAAAAGCTATCCATAGTACAGTACGATTTTACAGGCATTACAAATACAACATCGCTAGTAGCTCTACAGCCAATAAGAAGTTATACTTCGTTTTCTGTCAAAACAATTTTTGTATGTTTTCTTGCAAGAAGGTTTCTTTAGCGAACATTTCAAATTCTCACTTTTGTACTTTTTTGCAAAAGTAGGTAGGTATATGTAGTTAAACCTAAATGTAACTTTCATTTAAACAAAAAAATCAAATCTGTGATAGCAAAATTTGATTTGTTTAGAAAAAAAGATCAAAAATCAAATCTTTCATATAGAAAATTTACACCGGCTACACGATTTTTTTTGCGACTTCCTTACAACAAAAAAATTAATCTGCAATCGTCGAAAGGAATTCGGCATACAAGAACCTAGCACATTTAAACAAACCCTTGCAGCCTTATTTATTAACTCGGTTTAGCGGCAGCGTAAAGTTACTCCGACTTTACAACGCCTCTAAACCTGGAAAGCTTATTTAAAAAAAAAATATACCAGGAATAGAGGTGGAGTAAGCTAAAACTGGTTCATAGGAGGTTTAAAGCCGGAGTAAAGCCGTTTTAGTATCTAAATGTCATTTTGACATGCCATCGTCTGAAATTTACAAAGAGGAGTGCAAACAATTTTTTTCATTTTGGTTACAACGAAAGAGTGGATATTTATTTCATATGAATACACCATTTAAATTCTTTAAACGGTTTAACATTACTGGAAGAAGGAGAAGGCCAAAGCAGTACACAACTCGTTTAGATCCCATGACACTGAGGGATGATTAGTTGTCGGAGAAATATCTATGAACATAAACAAAAATAATTATTTTTGTCTGTTGTAATCTGGTAATTATATACATACCTACATATATTTACAAATTTAAATATACCTTTTTTGAACTATCAAATTTTTTCAGAACGTTTTGTTTTATTTTTATCATCTATTAGTTAATTTTTTTTTAACCAAAATATTCCTACAACAATAACTCTACCAATAACAAAACAACTTAAACGAATAATAATGAAAATCAGCTGACGTTTGCTTACGTTTATTATAACCAGAGTTTTAGATTGGTGATTTTTTTGATAGAATATGTGACATAAGGCAGGCGTAACTAAAACGGATGAGAAAATATTTTATATATATGGATTTGTTTGACGTGGCGTAAACCCGGAGTAAGTGCCTCGGCTCGGGTTAACTATTCCGAGGTGGAACCGAGTATTAGTGAAATCTAATAAATACGGCTGTTGGATTCTTAAATTATCCGCCATTTTGTTCACGAACCGAAGTGAAACTCAGATTTTTTTTCACGTACACTAGTGCAAAAATCCGATTTTCACCACGGTCGTCTGCACGTACACTAGTGCAAAAAATCCGATGTTCACCACGGCCATTTGACGTTTGAGCTTGTAGGCAAACCGAATTGACAGCCGTAGATTCCCACCTAGGTATGGGGATTTTTACCGAATTGTCAAACTCAAAACTCACAGCCAAAATGTTGGGTTAATGACATTTGTGCGTTCTTTTTTTTTCTAACTAGTTCACCTTCATCGTTCTTTTAATAAGAAAAAGTTACTTTGAGTTTTCATTTTGGGGTTAGATTGTGTTTGCTTTTCGTCTTCCGATTTGGAATTGTTTCCAATTTTATAATAATTAATTATAAATTTAATTGTTTTATTATTGAATTCGATATTTGGAATTGTTTTCTGAATAGTTCACTTTCATCGAAATTTTATTCATCCGCTTGGGTCAATTTTTTAATAAAGAAATGTGTGGCTCATAAAAAATTAACAAAAAAAGCTAAAACAAATTAGAAATGCTTTGTATTGCTATTCAATTTCATGCAAAAATGAAGTTGATAGTTATTTAATTTGTAGGAACCATGCATTTTTGGTAGTGAATTATTTATCAATAAATTTAACGCAATCAAAATTTTGTCTTTTGTTTATTATTTCTTATTTTTTCGATTTTTTTTCAACCCCTTCCCATTTTATTAACTTTGATCGTTCTTAAAAAAAAGTAACTTTTTTAATTTTTGACCATAGTTACAAGAAAGAACGCACCACTAATCCAATTAACGCCAAGCACTCAAACGTCATTAACCCAAAATTTTTATTTGACGTTTAGAAGCTATGAGACAGAGATATATTGCTTTTTTTCTAAAAAGCCCTATTGCTTATCTGTGGTGAACACCGTCAATTCCGGTTCGCTGTCGCTGTAGACATCGGACTACAATACCTATGCTGTCAAAACAATGAACTGTCAAAAGTGACAAAGTACGAAAGCACCCATTTTGTTTTCCAAAGGAGAAACACCGAAAAAGAGAACTGTGTTTTTTATTTAAAGTTTAATTAATTGATCATTTTTCTAGTTTAAATTTGCTTTATAAATCGGCTAAGAAAAAAACAATTTGCATCATGGCGATGTCCAAAACGACCAATACTTACAACCGACAAAACTGGGAGGACTCCGAGTTTCCTATACTTTGCCAAACGTGTCTGGGTGACAATCCATACGTTCGCATGATCAAAGAGAAATTCGGAAAAGAATGCAAAATTTGCACGCGTCCGTTTACTATATTTCGTTGGTGTCCAGGTGCACGAATGCGTTTCAAAAAGACTGAAATCTGTCAGACTTGTGCACGCCTGAAGAACGTTTGTCAAACCTGCCTTCTTGACCTTGAGTACGGCCTGCCCATACAAGTTCGTGATGCTGCCCTCAAGATTGTTGATCAGATGCCTCAAAGCGACGTCAACAAGGAGTATTACATTCAGAACATCGACAAAGAGCTTGCAGATACAGATGGTACCGAAGCTGCAGGAGCAGTTGGCAAGGGTTTAGCCGCCAACGAGATGCTTTCGAAGTTGGCACGGACAGCTCCTTACTACAAACGAAATAGACCTCATATTTGTTCGTTCTGGGTTAAGGGTGAGTGTAAGCGTGGCGAAGAGTGTCCCTATCGCCATGACAAGCCCAACGAACCCGATGACCCACTATGCGAGCAAAACATCAAGGATCGATATTACGGCCGTAACGATCCAGTGGCAGAGAAGATTATGAAGCGGGCTGCAACTCTACCAACCCTAGAACCACCCGAGGATAAGAACATCACGACGCTGTATGTTGGCAACCTCAGTGAGGACATCACTGAACCTCAAATTCGGGACAACTTTTATCAATTCGGTGAGATTCGTTCTGTTGCTCTAGTTCCTCGGCAACAGTGTGCCTTCATTCAGTACACAAAACGTTCAGCTGCGGAAATTGCTGCCGAAAAGACCTTTAACAAACTAGTGATGCATGGTAGAAAGGTTTCCATCAAATGGGCCCACTCGCAGGCAAAACAAAGCAACATGGCCAAAACCGATCGGCGATATGACGTTCCTGCTATTCCACCGGTAGCCCAAACTAATCCTAATGATTTTTTCAACCTACAGCAGGAGGTGACTGTACTACCGCCGGGCATGAAGCTCCACCAGATACCTCCAAGCCTGATACCTCAGTCGTCTTTCCAGATGTATTCTCAAGCAGCAGCGTTCGCAGCCCCATACTCATCGATACCTGTCCCTTCGACAAGTGCATCTTCTGTTGAGTCCATTCCACCGC
Source organism: Melangyna quadrimaculata (assembly GCA_949320155.1). Taxonomy (NCBI): domain Eukaryota; kingdom Metazoa; phylum Arthropoda; class Insecta; order Diptera; family Syrphidae; genus Melangyna; species Melangyna quadrimaculata. Next base: position 365,523,993 of record OX439483.1, read on the forward strand.
CGCCAGGAGCTCCGATGCATTATCCCAGTCAGGACCCATCGCGACTGGGAGCCGTAAAAAAGTAGATAGAATCATAAATGAAATAAAATAAAACAACATTTTTAGTCTAAGAAATGAGTTTTATTTCTAAAAATATGTCCTTCCAGTAGACAGATGTTGACAACATCGAGAAAAAAAGGAAGATAAAAGAATTATAGCGGCTCTAGAAATCAAGTTGTTCAGTATGTAAGGGAAATTCTGTAGCTTTGCTTGGCGGAACTTGGACGAAATATTTATTGCAAAAACTGGGCTTCTGATTTATGAGGACTTCTCTGAGAATTTCTTCATGGGAAATTGTCTTCTTGCTGATGACCAAGCTTCTTGCTTCACCTTTTCCATGACTTGATGATTTTAGGGCCATTTTTCCGGCAATTCTATTTAAGGGAAAGCAATATTAATTAAATATAGAAAAAGTTTTTTTAACTTTAGGTAAAGCGTCAGTAGGTGTTTCAGAAAAATTATAGGGATTGAATTGAGGATAAGCTGTTTTCTCTCAAATTTAAATAAATCACTTGAACAATTATTTAAAAAGAAAGTAAAAACTGACAATAATAATACTTGCTTTGAAAGTTATATTCTTCTAAAATCAACCCCAAATTCATAAATGTAAAAATACTGTATTTTTGTATTTATTTGTTGAAAAATGGTACTATTTCTGTATATTTTTAAAAAAAGTTGATGTTATTGGAATAAATCATGCTTACCTTTTTCTAAAAAGTAAGATAGGTCTCATGTCAAACGTTCTCTATTTATTATTCATTCGGATATCTGTGGGCCGATAAGCCCCCTTACAATTAATAACAAAAACTATTTTGTTACGTTTATTGATGAATTCACTCATTATGTAGTAGTGTATTTATTGACACATAAATCGGAACTGTTAGAAGTTTTTAAAGACTTTTTAGCTAAAAGCGAAATTCATTTTAATCTTAAAATCGAAAATGTTTACTGTGATAATGGTGGTGAATATATTTCAAATGACATGAAAACTTTTTTTCAAGGAAAAGGGTATATTATATCATTTAACTGTACCGTACCCCAGCAAAACTCGGTTGCTGAAAGGATGAACAGAACTTTAACTGAAAAAGCTCGTTCTATGATTAATAGTGCACATTTGCAAAAATGTTTTTGGGGAGAAGCAATTTTAACTGCTGCATACTTAATAAATATTTCCCCAACCAAAGCATTAACAGAAAATAAAACTGCATTTGAAATGGTGCACAATAAAAAACCAAAGTTGTGTTATTTACAAGTTTTTGGTTGTACTGTTTTTATTCATAATAAAAATAGAAAAAGTAAATTTGATGATAAATCATTTTAAGGTATATTTGTTGGTTATGAACCTAATGGGTATAAAATATTTAATCCTAAAACAAATAAATTTATTATAGCCCATGATGTCATTTTTGACGAATATAATTTTAAAACATCAAGGCCAGGTTTGAGCTTTGATGAAGAAGATTCAGAAAACTCCAATGAATTAAAAATGCCTAAATTTACTTAAACTGAAATCAGTAAACCTGTAGGTAATATAGCAGGTAAATCCGGTAATTCAGAAATATATGAAAATAAAACGGATGAAGAACCTATTCAATCTCAAAACTTAGAAACCGCAGAGCGAAACTGCCGGAAAAGTGAGAGATTAAGAAATCTTCCAAAAGTCTCATATAATGAGGACGAAGAAGGTATAGACAATTATGTGCTATATGCGCAAACAGTATATAACTCTGTTCCAAAAGACTTCCAAGACATCCAAGAAAGGGAAGATAAACGTCAATGGGAAGAAGCCATAAAGGAAGAGTTAAATTCACTGGAAGTGAATAATACCTGGTCAATCGTAAAAAGGCCAGTAAACAAAAATATTATTGACTGTAAATGGGTTTTTAATATTAAAACAACGTTAGTGGAGATCCATGTAAATATAAAGCTAGATTATTATTAGCCAGAAGTATTTAGAAGATTTTAGCGAAACATTCGCACCAGTCGTACGAATTACTCCTTTTCGTATGATCTTAGCCTTTGCAAATCAATTTAATTTATTAATCCATCAAATGGATGTTAAAACAGCATTTTTAAATGGATGTTTAAATGAAGAAATATATATGAGAATTCCAGAAGGCATATCAAACCGAGATAATAATCTAGTTTGCAAATTACATAAATCCATATATGGATTGAAACAATAAGCTAGATGCTGGTTTCAACGCTTCGATGAAGTATTAAAAAATCATAATTTTAAAAATTCGCCAAATGATTATTGTTTAAGTTAAGTTGTTTTTAGGCATACATGTTGAAAGAAACGAAAATGAAATTTCAATCAACCAAATGAATTACTTGGAAAGTATATTAAATAAATTTAATATGTCGGATTGTAATCCAATTAGTACACCCCTTCCAGTAAAATTAGACTCGGAAGCTTTAAATTCAAATAAAGAATTCAAAGCTTCCTGTCGTAACCTTATTGGTTGTTTAATGTATGCAATGCAGTGTACTCGTCCTGATTTGTGTACGGCAATAAATTTTCTAAGTAGATATTAAAATAAAAACAATAAAGAATTATGGCAAAGTTTGAAAAGAGTTTTAAGATATGTAAAAGGTACGATTAACTTAAAATTAACGTACAGAAAATTACCCTACAATGAAATATTAGTCGGATATGTGGACGCTGATTGGGGGGGGAAGCGAAACTGACAGAAGGAGCACTTCGGGTTACTTGTTCAAATTATTCGGTAATAATTTAATTTGCTGGAATACAAAAAGACAAACATCAGTAGCAGCTTCATCGACTGAAGCTGAATATATGGCACTGATTGAGGGTGTCAGAGAAGCTTTATGGATCAAGTCTTTACTTAAAAGTATTGATCTTCATATAAAAGGCTCAATAACTATTTTTGAAGAAAACCAAAGTTGCGTTTCGCTTACTAATAACCCAGTATCCCATAAGCGCTCCAAACATATTGACACAAAGTACCATTTTACAAGAGAACAAATAGAGAATAATACTATAACTATAAAATATATTTCAACAGATAACCAGCTTGCAGATGTATTTACCAAACAGATACCAGCACCCAAGTTTCGAGAAATTATGTTAAACCTTGGTTTAGAAGAGAAATAATGAACTGATATCTTGTCAATATTTATTGAACTATTTTTTTTATTTTGAACTTGATTTCTGTTTGTACTTAATTGAAATTTGTATTACGTAATTAATGATAATTTTGATTAAAATGTTTCTTTTATCTTATCTTATTTCATTTTTGTTTAGTTTCAACAAAAGTATTTTTAATTCAAAATGTAAATAAAATGTTCAAATGATTATATAAATTTTGATTAAATTTTAAGTTCTTATACTTATATAAAGCTTGAAGATGTTTTTATTTTGAGGCCGGCTATTGAGTTTTAAAAAATATAATTATTTTCAACATAGTAGTCTGTAAGATTTGAATTCTATGTATTCTTATATGGGGAATCCCGTAGTATCTGTCATCTTAATATGTTTCGTTTCTTCTATTTAATTCCTATTCATTTCGTAAGAAAACGTTTAAGAAGAAGCATTAAATAAATATGTGTTCATAATAAATTTGTGTTTTAATTATTGAATTCTAATAGCGGAGGGCCTCGGCAATCTTTGGGCCATTACACACTGCATCAATTTTTTAGCCGGACTAAACTGGGGAAATGAAAGTTTGTAGGCAAGGGAGGTAAAGTGTGCAGAATGAAACGAGCAAAATGTACATACATCGTTTTTTCGTGCGATAATATTAGGTCCGATCCTTTACTTTGTGCACAGGAAATCACAAACTGTCAGATTTTGGAGAGCAACGTTGAAATATTCTCAAAAATATCAAAATTGTGCAAAAGTACGGAAACGCAAATTCAACCAAATTCCGGATTACCTTATGTCCCAGACAAGTACGGCACGATGTTTGGCTTGCATTCTTTTACTCTCAAAATGACATTATGCTGTGCTGTGATTTTCTGTCCGAAGAAATTTCTCTGACAGAAAATCAGAGGTAGGGGAAATTATTTACTCTCTCGTGAGCGTTGTCTTTTGTCAAAAAATGCCAAATTTTTGACTGAAAATCACACAATTGCACAGAAATCACAGAAATTTAAAGTAAAGAAACGGACCTATTAATTACTAATACATACACAGTTGTTTCTAGGCAAAATAAACAAATCTGTTTTCATGGAAAACTGTAAAGTACTACTTCAATTAAAGCCGGTTCATGTACACAGGATGGCCTGGATGGATGGTTACCTGAAAAGGATTCTCATTAAAAAATGTCAGTTTTGCTGTCAAAATACTGAGGAAACTATTAGGCGTGTTCAGGAAAGGGAGATATCGGAGGGCCTGAGTTGCCTGAACAGGATTCCCCAGCAAAAAATCTCAATTTGGCTGTCAAAATACTGAGGAACAAAAATTTTGATTTTGGATTCGCTTGCTTAGCTTTAGACGGGGAAAAATCTGTTTTTGGGTTCGCTTGATCAGCTTTTGACGGACAAAAATCTCCGATATCTTTGTTTCCTGAACGCGTCTAATAATTTTAAACTCAAAAACTTACAAAATTAAAACAAAAACTGAACTGATTCTTCGTTTCAAAATTTCGGAATACGGTAAGAAATTTAGTGGAATTTAGTGGAGAACGCTAAATTTATAGCTAACATATGGAAAATGTTTCTAAAACGGACCAATTTCTCGGAAAATTGGTAGTGAAAGGCCTAAGTCGACAAATTCAAGAGAAGAGTGTCTTATTCATTGACTTTCAATTTAAAATCGATTTCACTGTTAAGGACATCAATAGAAAGTGGAATCAATATACATAAGTGGAAGAACCATACAAAAACTGATTAATAACACGGCGACCGGGAAAAAAGATTTTTCTTAGGTGCCAGTTATAGCTATCATTGAAAACCAACATTGAAAAAGTTAATTGTTGATTTTGAGACCCTTCGAAAGTTTAATCATTGAATATTTTAATGCAGAAAGGTAGCTTACGTCTTCAAAATTAAAAAAATATTTTGAGCCATTTCTTCCCCATAACTTAAGTTTTAATTATTTCAATGATCATTGGTAAGGTATTTATCATTGAAAAATTAAAAATCATTTTATGAGAAAAGTTGTGTCAAATTGAATTTCGTTTTACCTAGAAATAATTATTAAGTCAATGAGCTTTACTTTGGCATCACAATAATAATTTCTTTTAACTTCTAAATCTCTCAAAATTGACAATTAATATTTTCAATTATCGTTTCCAAAGATAGCTATAACTGGACCCTTACTTGAAGAATGAAGAAACAAAGGTTGCAATGGGCTTGAATTTAAAATGTAAATGATTTGCGGAAAGTTGTTTTTCTTTTGATGAATCCAAATTCAATTTGTGCGGACTCGATGGCAATGCGATGCTGGATGTTATTGTCAATGCTGGAAAAAACATTGAAATCATCAATGAAGTTGTTTTGCCAATTTAGAGACATTTTTCGAGCATTCTGAAAATTTAATTTTCCAAGAGGACTCAGCTCCATGCCACCTAGCTAAAACGGTTCCTTAAAACTTCACTGAATTTCTTCATTGTTCTAATGTTCTAATCACAAATCTTGGGGTTACCTCACTTACAGGGTCCGATTAAGTACTGTTGGGAGCAAATGGGTAACAAAATCAATGCAAAACCCCCAAAAGCCATCCGTGAAATGAAATTGGTAATAGAAGTTTGGTATAAGGAGAAATGGACGACAGTTATTAGGAAAGTTGTTTTTAGATGCTTAACCGTTTTCATGAGGGTATGAGAAATGTTTCTGTTGCCCTAAATTGTTGTGTAAATAGGGATAAATGACATTTTCCAAATCTTCAAATCACTTATTTTTGATTTTATTTTATTATTGAAAAGATTAATACAATTTAAAAAGAAAAAACCCATAACTTTTATTGTAAATATATAAATTTAAGTTAAAAAAATTAAGTACATATATCGCAGGACTTCTGAAAACTGGTGAGGTTTTATTCAGCTGATCTACAGCGAGTTTTTTTGTCGCTTGGTGTATGTCTATGTACATATTGTATTTTAAATTATTTTTTAAAAAATTGCACCTCGCGCCTATAGGCGGAAGGAGATATACCTTTTATAGAAAATATATAAATTTAGGTTAAAAAAATTAAGTATATCGCAGGACTTCTGAAAACTGGCGAGGTTTTATTCAGAAGATCTACTGCGAGGGTTTTCTTTGTCGCTTGGTGTATGGCTATGTACATGTATTTTAAATTATTTTTTAAAAAATTGCACCTCGCGCCTATAGGCGGAAGGAGATATACCCCTCCCCATGGTGAGAAATATATATATTTGGTCCCTCTACAAGAATCCGTTATTACTTTGCGCCCCTAATTCATGTGCTCAATATTTTAGCATAACGACAATTTTTCGATGGCTTCGCAATTTTTTTCAACAAGCGACTCAAAATAAATGATGAGAATGAGTTCAGAAAACCATTGCGCATAAACTATAAGTTGCACGCAGTGATTTGGCAAACATGGCTGAAAACGCTACACACTAATACACATGATTCAATTTTTCCCAAAAATTGAGAAAAGATGTTTTGACATACCCTTTGAACCGAATATTTTTCTAGTCAGTTTCAATATGTAATTATATTGTCTATTCGGCTCTTTGTTACTTAAGATCAAAATTTAGGAACCACTGATAGGTGGAAAGCTGTTGGGGACAGCCAACGAGAGAGGGGGGGGAGGAGTGTTCCCACTAAGGCACTTCTCCTTTCATCGAGGCGGCAGCGGACGAATTCTCTAGATGGAATCAACGGTGGCGTCTACAGTTCCAGTTAGGTTGAACTACTTAGTGAACACCTTATATGGGCTACTACGACATATTTGTAGCTCAGGCCTATAAGGAGCGGTTTATCCGGCTCCCTACCCTTGGAGTTATACGAAGGGTCTGGTCCTCCGGGTCGGGGGTTGTGCGTCGGGGTAACTTCCCTACCACGTAAAAAAAAGTTGTTCCGAAACAACAACAAGCCTCGGATATGGATGATTTTAAAGTTGACGACCCCAGCAAACGAAACAAGGACAATGAATTTCGGATCTGCACGTGGAACGTCCTGTCCTTATACAGAACACGTGCAGCCGAACAATTAGTGGAGAACCTGGACAGGCTAAAGGCTGACGTAACAGCCATCCAGGAAGTGCGATGGGATGGAGAGGGCGTACGGAGACTGAAAACGTGTGACATCTACTACGGCGGGTGCTTGAAGGAATCGGGTCAGCGGCTCTTGGGTTGTGGTTTTGTGATAAGGGGAAGACTTAGGCAAGAAGTCTTGGGCTTCCGAAGTGTAAGCGAGCGCCTGGTCACAATCCGCATCAAAGGCAAATTTAAGAACATTTCGCTGATTTGTGTTCACGCCCCCCATGAAAGGAGAGAAGACTCAACCAAAGAAGCATTCTACGATCTCTTGGAGACAACGTATGATATGTGCCCGAAGTACGACGTGAAGATCATTCTTGGTGACTTCAACGCAAGATTCGGAAAGGAGGGCATCTTTGGTTCGATAGTCGGAGGACACAGCCTACACGACGAAACTTCCGGCAACGGACACAGGCTGGCAGACTTTGCGGCGGGGCGAAATGTCATCATCTCAAGCACCTACTTCCCACACCTCAATATACACAAGGGGACTTGGCGGTCGCGTGATCAAGTAACCGTCAACCAAATCGACCACGTTGCGATAGACGCGAGACATGCTTCCAGTATCTTGGATGTCCGAACGTTCCGAGGGGCCAACATTGACTCGGATCACTACCTGGTGGTAGCTAGACTACGTATGCGGATATCCATGACGCGACAACGCAGAGCAGATGCTGTGAAAAGATTCGATGTCGAGAAGCTTAAATCGCAAGAGACTGCCAGAACTTTTGCAGACCACGTAACTCTTAATCTCTCAGGAGGTCCGCTACCAGCATCAAGTGCAGAGGACCAGTGGGAACACTGTCAACAAGCCATTAGAAGTGCCGCCTCTGATGTGCTGGGTTTCACTAGGCGAATACAACGAAACCCCTGGTTCGATGAGGAGTGCCGGCTAGCGCATGCAGCTAAGGACGAGGCCTACCAGGCAATGCTGCAGACTCGAACAAGAGCTGCTGAGAGAGTGGCCCGGGAGCTCTACGGGCTGAAACGAAAAGAGGAACGCCGACTTCTCAGGAGGAAAAAGAGAGAGCACGAGAAGCGGGCGGTAGAGTCTATTGAGGGTTGTAGCGGTAGGGGAGATGTTCGAAAATTTTATCAGAGGGTGAAGCGATCCACCCAAGGATTCAAGGCTAGAACGGAAGCCTGCCGAGATGAGAGTGGGAATATGGTAGTAGACACACAGTCAGTGCTGAGGATCTGGAAAGAACACTTCTCTAGACTGCTTAATGGCGAAGACAGCCAAGATGCCGCTAATAGGCAGAACGCTCCATTCAACTTGGACGATGATGGCCAAGAGTTCCGGCCACCCGACCTAACCGAAGTTCGGCTGGCGATATCCAAACTTAAGTCGTACAAGGCTGCGGGTGCGGATGGCTTACAAGCCGAACTATTTAAATCAGCGGGAGATGAATTGGCTAGGAGCATACACCAGCTCATCTGCAAAATTTGGTCGGAGGAAAGTATGCCCGATGAATGGAACCTCGGTATAGTGTGCCCCATCCATAAAAAGGGAGATGTTCTGAAATGTACCAACTACAGAGGAATTAGTCTCCTAAACGTCGCTTATAAAATCTTGTCGGCCATCCTGTGTGACCGCTTAAAACCTTTTGTCAACGATCTGATCGGCCCTTATCAGTGCGGTTTTAGGCCAGGCAAGTCAACCGTCGATCAAATGTTCACACTCCGACAGATTTTAGAAAAATCCCGGGAATTCCAGATCGATACACACCACCTTTTTATCGATTTTAAAGTCGCGTATGATAGCGTGAAAAGGGACGAATTATACAGAGCCATGTCGAGTCTCGGCATCCCTGCCAAACTCGTCCGCTTGTGCAGGATGACGATGGAGAAATCTCGCTGCTCCGTCAAAATTGGTAAGAACACCACCGATTCCTTTGATGTTGAGAAAGGATTGAGGCAAGGCGACGCGTTATCATGCAACCTATTCAACATCGTTCTTGAAGCCATTGTACGCAACGCACATGTCAACACCAGCGGTACAATCTATCAAAAGTCCGTTCAATTGCTTGCATATGCGGATGACATAGACATTGTCGGCAGAACGAAGCGAGCTGTGGCAGGGGCATTTGCGAGCATTGAATCGGAGGCGGCTAGAATGGGATTGGCGGTTAATGAGGACAAGACGAAGTATATGCTGTCATCGAGAGAGGAATCTCAACATCGTCGACTCGGGCAAAATATCACGATGGACAGATATAACTTCGAAGTTGTCAAGGACTTTGTCTACCTGGGCTCCACTATTACATCGCAGAATGATATCAGTGCAGAGATCAAGCGAAGAATTACTCTTGCCAACCGCTGTTTCTTCGGTCTAAGAAGGCATTTAAGTAGTAAGGCCCTCTCTCAGAGAACCAAGGAGACTTTATACAAAACCCTAATCATCCCGGTCCTGCTTTATGGGTCAGAAGCATGGACACTGAAAGATTCGGATAAAAATCTGCTAGGGTGCTTTGAGAGGAAGATTCTTCGTGTGATTTTCGGTCCGGTGTGTATCGAAGGAGTATGGAGGAGAAGATTCAACGACGAGCTATACGGGCTATACAGCGACGTTGACCTGGTCAAAAAGCTGAAAATACAGCGGCTTAGATGGCTGGGGCACGTGGAGCGTATGGACAGCAACGCACCTGCCCGACGAGTCTTCGAATCCAACCCCGATGGGGTACGCAGCAGAGGAAGAACCCGTAACAGGTGGCGCAATCAAGTGAATGACGACATCAAAGCACTCGGTGTGCGCAACTGGAAGCGGCTAGCTAGGGACAGAGCTGGCTGGAGGGGCTTGTTAGTTGAGGCCGAAGCCCATCCTGGGCTGTGAGCGCCATCAAAAGTAAAGTAAGTGATAGGTATTTCAAAACTTAAGTGTTAAAATGGTTGCATACAATTTTTGCAGCCTTAATTTTGAATTAGGGTGCCTTTAACTAATTTTAATCAAACTTACTCATGAAGTGTAGCTCTGTCTTCTTTTGTAAATGTGGGCTCGAAACTCAAATCCCTAATATCGTCCGACTCGAGGTAGTTATACAATATTCGTTGAAAATATTTTCTATCTATTTTGTTGGTTGTACCCAATCCAGAGCGGCTGGTCTTCAAAAGGTAGCTGAAGTAAATAGCACAAAAACTTAATATGTTCTCTTATTTACAAATATGTAAATTAAACTCACCCAACAGGGTCCTCTCGGCCTTGGGTGCTAGAGCCTAAGCCACCACCTGACCATCCCATCATTTTCATCATTTTGTAGCCAATATTTGTGCTGTCAATTTTTTTTTCTGTGAGTTCGGGTTGTTTGACATTGACTACGATTTGATCATTTGATTTGTTAATGTTGATGCACTCAGCATTGGGATTGATCTGGAAGATTAACGGCACCTTAGTTGCAATGAATGATTGAAATTATCTATCTTATCCTCCGACTTCTCTGAGTCCTTGTCTCATCAGATTTTCAAATTTAGCGACCAAAAAAATAATATATGCATACACAAACCTTTATGAAGTAGCAGTGTTTCCGTAGCTCACCCATAGCTGCATCGAAAGCTTCAGCTTTGGCTGTTTTGATATTATCACCCACTGTTCTTGCGGCCAGTTGATTTCCAATATGGATTTCAACTTGTCTGAAATGCAAAGAATACTCTTAATACTATGTAAACCAAACTCAATCATTAAAGATTTAGTTTACTTCTTTCCGGTGATAGTTGATTCTTTTTCTGTGACATGTGTTGAGCATTTCGTACCTGAAACTTGGAAGCAATTTCTTCCCCCGATTAAGTACAGCACAAAATTTCCATACTTCATATTTTTCATTAAATTGGCGCTCTGTTGTATGCTTTTGTTTATTGAAGGATCAATAGAAGCAATTTGTGAACTAATATCACCAAATCCCTGTCTTTTCTTTGCTTCCTCTCTCCTATTGTTGCGCTCACCTGCTACTGGTTGTATTCTTCTTACTGCAAATACCAAAGAATAGAAATATCAAACAAAACATTAATCTAAATCTTCTCAGAAAATTAACACTCACTGCAAATTATAATTTAATTCTTTCGTCTACCTTTGGCCCTAGCTTCGGCAGCATCGGACGCTTTAACGAATGTCCTTTGGAGTTTTTTCGATCGCTCGGCACGGAATTCTTTGGCGACTTCTTGTGACAATTCTCCAACAAGACGCATAGTCTCATCTGGGTATTTGCATCCCATGAATTCGACGTTAGTGAACACTTGTGCTAGACAAACAATTTCATCTTCTGTGAAATTGTGCTTGTGGACTTCCATGAAGCGCTTTCGAAGATTCCAGTGTTCTTCGCTTTCGTGTTCGGCCTTGTAATAGTCGACATCCCAATTTGTGTTAACAGACATTTTGTTTCCTTATTCTGGAACAATTTAATTAAACAAGACTGAAAAAAGTACAAGAAACAAACTACAAGTAACTACCACAAGACAACGAACTCATGACCAAAAACACTTTTTTTAAAAGTGTTTTTGCTTATGATGGTAAGGTGTTCACAATTCACCTTATCCCAGAAACGTCAGTGGCTAAAAAAAAAAACACAACAGACAAAAAAAACAGCCGAAATCTTCTAACCCATATCTTAAAGCTCCAACTTGATTGCTCAATTTGGTATAATAAACACTGGAAGAAATTTGTTCATCAGTTAAAAACTTAAGTTTATAAATGATGGTGGTAACGCTGGTCCCTTGATTTAGATTTTTTTCTTTAATTTTTTTTTGTAATGAACAGTCAAAATTAGAAAGAGAAAAGACAGAGATAAATCTGCGAGAAGTAGAATTGCGTTTTTCTTAGCTTTGAGCAGATCACGAAACTGTCAAACAAACATTTTTTTTAGCTCAGACATATCGGGGCACAAAAAGTGTGTTTCTTTGTTCCATCTGAGCTAGCTTAAGCTGGTCATACGCGACCGAACCGAACAGCTCGGACCCATATGGCTCTGGTCCATCTGGCCAAACAGCCGATCCGAACCAATTTTGACAGTTTGGTTCTTGTCCAAACAAAAAACGTCAGCGGTCCGTTCAATGCAGAAAGCACAAGTCGACTGAACTTGAACTGAACTTCTTATGACAGTATTGCCCAATCAGAAACCAAGAAAATTCTAAAAATCTGAATTTTGTGTTTTGTGTTAAACACACAGAATAAGAAGTACAGGAAGGAGGCATATCGACACAAAATTGAAGCATTTTCAAAATTTTTTTTTTTGATTGGATTCTTATGACGTTTTCGATTGGATTTCGGGACAGTACTACTCCTTTTTGATTCCAATCAAATTAATTTCTATTGTTCCGAGACTAATTTGTGAAATATTTATGTGTGTGGACGTAAATTGTCTGATATTTATGTATATTTTGCACGTTCAGTCGAGTAAAATTAATTTGACAAATAATCCGATGAAAGGATTTATATGTATTTGTGTGTTCTGGGTCTACTCCTTTATTAATTCCGGAACAGAAAAATACTCCGAAAACATTTCTCGGAACAGCCAATCGAATTATTTTGGAGTAAGCGGAGTCAAAAAGGAGTAAAGCCTCAACTGCATAGACCTACTTTTGTACAAAAGTACAAAAGTGAGAAATTAAAATGCTCGCTAAAGAAACATTCTTGCAAAAAATCCTACGAAAATTGTTCTGACATATAAATTAAACCACCATGCACAATTCTCCATTGTTTTTTTTGCAAGCAGGTGTCTTGAGAATAGATATATATTTCTCACTTTTGTACTTTTGTACAAAAGTAGGCCTATGTAGTTAGGCCTTAACTCCGAACATCCAACCGAAAACGACATTAGCTATTTTTTCGTTATAAGACATATGTCTTTTACATCTTTAGAAGGTGTTTTAAGTATCTCTTCGTTTTAAAAGCTATTAAAGATTGAGGGTTTTCACTGCCCTCGAGAGAGCGTTCTTACAACTATCACATTTTAATTTTATTTAAGCTTAAATACAACGAACCCGACAATGTATTTCACAACATGGTTTATAAATTCTGTGTTTTCCATTCAGGGGCCGACTTACGTCTTCAGAGCACGAGTGAGGAACTTTTACACGTTATCGAACTATCGAGTTATCACATTGGTATGATGTTATACGAAGTATCATGTATCGAATTGAGTTCGTATTGTACTAGGATAATTCTAGAACATTTTCCTAAACGTCAATATTGATGGGATTATCATTAATCCACTAGATATTATCTTCTAATAAAAGAAAAAGACTTCGGTTTATATTTTAATATAAAAGATACTTTAATGAATATAAAAGAATTTAAAAAAATACACAAAAAAACTTCTGGACATACAGAAAATAGTGTACTTACTCTATGCTTCTGGATATAACCACCGCCAAAGATAGATACAAAGAGAACGTAAAAAATGTTTTAAAGATAATTTAACGGAGAAACATATGTTTAGAGAGAGCAAAGATAATTGACATAAGATAGATGGATTATATTAATTAGGTTAAGGGTGTGTACACAATTTCAAGGTCACAATATCAACACCCTTTCTTGAACAAAAATTAATTATACCTTAACCTTAAGTATTCCAAAATTATCTTTACAAAAATTAAATTTGTTACCACATAAAGGTTTCGTTAAAGAATCTGCCACCATTTGATCTGTTGGTGTATACTGCACAACGATGTTCTTGTCTTCAATGTGAGAAAATGATGGCGTATATCGATATGCTTTGTGCGTGGACGAAAGCCAGCTGTTGAAGCGAGATCCACTAAACCCTTGTTGTCACAAAATATAACAGTCGGCGTCGAAATAATTTTCGTATCAATTTCAGCAGCCAAGCTTCGAACCCAAAGTACTTCTTGACAAGTTGTGGATAGAGCCATATATTCGACCTCTGTGGTCGACAACGCTACTGTCCTTTGCCGCTTACTAGCCCATGAAATAGGACCACCATGCATCTTGAGAATGTAGCCGCTTACTGAACGCCGCTCATCAATTGCGCATGAGTCCAAATACCATGCCTGTGAGTCGGTGGCATCAACGGCGCAGCAAGCAAGAAAAGTCGTTTTGGGATTTCCAAATTATTTTGATGATTTCTTACCTTTTTTGTAGTTCTTACTTATGTGTCCATAGCCGTTGCAGTTGAAACAGCGAGTTCTCTCCATGTTCGTTGGATTTTGATGAGGACGACTGTGTTGTTTGTTCCAAGGCTTCATCATTAATGCAGTCTCGCCAGCAGAATTTTTGTTGGAAATTTCTTGCAGGAGCTTTGTTTTTATGGGGTCTCCTGTTATTGGGACTCCTGAACTCTCGAGACCCATAATCATCGGTTTGTATTCTCCTGGCAAACGAGCAAGTAAAAGTGTACCTACCCATTCGTGACCAACTTGAAATTTCTGTGCATTTAATCTGTGTGCAGTCGTGATAATCTTGTTAACATAATCGTCGACTGAAACGGAGTCAACGAGACTGGTTGTAATCAATGACTTAAGAAGATTTACCCTGCGAGTTAATCCAGAATCCTCGAAAGCATTTTGCAATTTATCCCATGCATCTTTTACAGTAAGTGCATCCTGGATATGTATGAAATTCATTGGATCGACGGCGAGGATTATTTTTGATTTCGCTTTAGTTATCTTCTTGGCATCTTCTTCGGTTCCCACGATGCACTCCCAGAGATCCTCATGCTCAAGATATGCCTGCATGGAAAACTTCCAAGTACTATAGTTATCCCGGCCTGTGAGTTTATCTTTTGATGGCGTTGTGCTAGACGACATGATGTGGCTGATGCAATCCGATGGGTTGATGGGTTCACTAAAAGAAATTTTTGGTACGGTAGGCTCCTCGTTGTCAATATCTTCTGGGCCCATAACCTGATGGGATTATCATTAATCCACTAGATATTATCTTCCTATAAAAGAAAAAGACTTCGGTTTATATTTTAATATAAAAGATACTTAAATGAATATAAAAGAATTTAAAAGAATACAATAAGAAACTTCTGGATATAACCAACGCCAAAGATAGATACATAGAGAACGTAAAAAGTATTTTAAAGATAATTTAACGGAGAAACATATGTATAGATAGAGCAAAGATAAGATAGATGGATTATATAAATTAGGTTAAGGGTGTGTACACAATTTTAAGTTCACAATATCAACAAATATTCCTAACTTTTCATTGGTCGATTGCCACAGCTGCTTGTGTTGGGCTCATGTTTTGTTTACATTTGGCCAAAAATATTTGTTGGCTAAATCAAATTATTGTGCCTTAAAATCAAGCAAGAATAATTTTCTGGTGATGTTTAATTTCTTTTAATTCACCCTAAAACACCCTTAATTGATATTAGGCGTGTTTTATTGCAAACGCCATCCATAGTACAGTACGATTTTACATGCATTACAAAAACAACATCGGCAGTAGCTCTACAGCCGATAAGAAGCTAAAGTAGAATCCTACCGTGGATAGATTTTTGACATTTATTCGAGTCTCGAATTGAATAGTGTTTGTTTTGTTTTAGAAATTGGTACGATTGATAGTTGAATTGAGTCTCGATGGATGTTTTCATGGAGTAATTATAATTCTTAATTTCCATTGGACAGAAAAATCGATCTTTTTTTTTGTTGGCCAGTTTATATTAATATGATCTCAGAGAACTCCCTATTTTCATAAATATAGAAGTTATGCCTCTCGAAAGTTTCTTTCTTTTGCTATTAAAAAGTGAGAATGAATTTTGTGCACTCTTTGATCAGTTATTTTCTGTCGCACATCTAAACATCCACCTATCTTTGCAGTTTTGTTTACACCCGCTACCGCAAACGTGATTGAATAAGTAATAAGTTGGCAAAATAGGCTTATATTTATCCTGCAAAAATGATCGCCATCTACATGTGATAGAAACGAGGAAATTTTATTTTGACTATAGTCTACGAACAAACCCCTAAGTGTGTTCTTTTACTTTGTGCCCTACCTTTGTGTCCTTCCTTGTGACTTTTTTCGGTTGAGAGTTGTTGTTCAATAGTACCAAATATGAAATAAAAAACTAAGCTCCGGTCGATGCGTTTTTTTGGGAGTTTCTTACTGTACTATGGATAGATTCCCAATAAAACACGCCTATTGTGGAGAAATATTTGCAGAAAAGAGAATAATTTTGTTTTCTGCCATTTTACTGCTCACTCGTCTACCTAGCATCTATCGTATGAAAAAACACTCGTTCACTGACGAGGAAATGCCAAAAATCGAATTCGACACTCGATACTTTACTCGATATCTTAAGAAGGAATCCCAATTGCAGATAATTCAGTAACGTATTGCTCACTCACTGATGCCGTAATTCGGCCCCAGCTTTTGGAAATCTTGAAAATTAGTAAAGTAGTTATCTGAGCTTTTTTTACGTAAACAAACTCAACATAACTGGATACAAACATATTTCTTGACGAAGAACAACACACGACACGATAGACAACAGGGTAACCACAGAAATAACTTACAAATATTTTCTATTTTAAATACATAATTTATATCCAAAACTCAAACGTAAAAAAATAACTCTTCACTACGGGCGCTCAATGGTTTTGAGCGCCTTCCCATTACCCACAAAAACTAATCCATCACACTCCTCAGAAAATTACATGATGAAAGTATCTATATTTTTATTTTCAACAAATTTGATTTTTTTATGGGAAAATACCATGAAATATCAATTAAAAAGTATTCTACGAAAATGTATTTACCTAACAAACATCACTTCAAATTACTTTTTGTGGAATATGAGCCAAAACTTGCTTAACACCCCGACTCCACAGACTATGAATGATGGCCGGACTATGGAACATAACTAAAAAAAATTTCATGGAGTCGCAAAAATCCATGTCCAAGCAGTGACATATCCATACAAATCAGATTGTGGATTAGATTGTAGATTGGATTATGGACATCGTTCATGGCCTGTTGAGTCGGGGTGTAATGAATGAAAACTTTTTTTCTCCTTATTATAGGTGTTCTTACAGGATTTATGTTTTATATATTTATTTTTTTTATATTTTTTTTTAATAAAATATATAAATTGCTTCGAATAAACACTTTTATTCCACTTTCTTATTTTGTTTTATGTCGATTTCGATTCAACAAGCAATTTTCGATTGCCATTGCCATTGCCATTGCCATTGCCATTGCCATTGCCATTGCCATTGCCATTGCCATTGCCATTGCCATTGCCATTGCCATTGCCATTGCCATTGCCATTGCCATTGCCATTGCCATTGCCATTGCCATTGCCATTGCCATTGCCATTGCCATTGCCATTGCCATTGCCATTGCCATTGCCATTGCCATTGCCATTGCCATTGCCATTGCCATTGCCATTGCCATTGCCATTGCCATTGCCATTGCCATTGCCATTGCCATTGCCATTGCCATTGCCATTGCCATTGCCATTGCCATTGCCATTGCCATTGCCATTGCCATTGCCATTGCCATTGCCATTGCCATTGCCATTGCCATTGCCATTGCCATTGCCATTGCCATTGCCATTGCCATTGCCATTGCCATTGCCATTGCCATTGCCATTGCCATTGCCATTGCCATTGCCATTGCCATTGCCATTGCCATTGCCATTGCCATTGCCATTGCCATTGCCATTGCCATTGCCATTGCCATTGCCATTGCCATTGCCATTGCCATTGCCATTGCCATTGCCATTGCCATTGCCATTGCCATTGCCATTGCCATTGCCATTGCCATTGCCATTGCCATTGCCATTGCAATTGCCATTGCCATTGCCATTGCCATTGCCATTGCCATTGCCATTGCCATTGCCATTGCCATTGCCATTGCCATTGCCATTGCCATTGCCATTGCCATTGCCATTGCCATTGCCATTGCCATTGCCATTGCCATTGCCATTGCCATTGCCATTGCCATTGCCATTGCCATTGCCATTGCCATTGCCATTGCCATTGCCATTGCCATTGCCATTGCCATTGCCATTGCCATTGCCATTGCCATTGCCATTGCCATTGCCATTGCCATTGCCATTGCCATTGCCATTGCCATTGCCATTGCCATTGCCATTGCCATTGCCATTGCCATTGCCATTGCCATTGCCATTGCCATTGCCATTGCCATTGCCATTGCCATTGCCATTGCCATTGCCATTGCCATTGCCATTGCCATTGCCATTGCCATTGCCATTGCCATTGCCATTGCCATTGCCATTGCCATTGCCATTGCCATTGCCATTGCCATTGCCATTGCCATTGCCATTGCCATTGCCATTGCCATTGCCATTGCCATTGCCATTGCCATTGCCATTGCCATTGCCATTGCCATTGCCATTGCCATTGCCATTGCCATTGCCATTGCCATTGCCATTGCCATTGCCATTGCCATTGCCATTGCCATTGCCATTGCCATTGCCATTGCCATTGCCATTGCCATTGCCATTGCCATTGCCATTGCCATTGCCATTGCCATTGCCATTGCCATTGCCATTGCCATTGCCATTGCCATTGCCATTGCCATTGCCATTGCCATTGCCATTGCCATTGCCATTGCCATTGCCATTGCCATTGCCATTGCCATTGCCATTGCCATTGCCATTGCCATTGCCATTGCCATTGCCATTGCCATTGCCATTGCCATTGCCATTGCCATTGCCATTGCCATTGCCATTGCCATTGCCATTGCCATTGCCATTGCCATTGCCATTGCCATTGCCATTGCCATTGCCATTGCCATTGCCATTGCCATTGCCATTGCCATTGCCATTGCCATTGCCATTGCCATTGCCATTGCCATTGCCATTGCCATTGCCATTGCCATTGCCATTGCCATTGCCATTGCCATTGCCATTGCCATTGCCATTGCCATTGCCATTGCGTATTCTACGAAAATGTATTTACCTAACAAACATCACTTCAAATTACTTTTTGTGGAATATGAGCCAAAACTTGCTTAACACCCCGACTCCACAGACTATGAATGATGGCCGGACTATGGAACATAACTAAAAAAAATTTCATGGAGTCGCAAAAATCCATGTCCAAGCAGTGACATATCCATACAAATCAGATTGTGGATTAGATTGTAGATTGGATTATGGACATCGTTCATGGCCTGTTGAGTCGGGGTGTAATGAAAGAAAACTTTTTTTCTCCTTATAATAGGTGTTCTTACAGGATTTATGTTTTATATATTTATTTTTTTTATATTTTTTTTTAATAAAATATATAAATTGCTTCGAATAAACACTTTTATTTCACTTTCTTATTTTGTTTTATGTCGATTTCGATTCAACAAGCAATTTTCGATTGCCATTGCCATTGCCATTGCCATTGCCATTGCCATTGCCATTGCCATTGCCATTGCCATTGCCATTGCCATTGCCATTGCCATTGCCATTGCCATTGCCATTGCCATTGCCATTGCCATTGCCATTGCCATTGCCATTGCCATTGCCATTGCCATTGCCATTGCCATTGCCATTGCCATTGCCATTGCCATTGCCATTGCCATTGCCATTGCCATTGCCATTGCCATTGCCATTGCCATTGCCATTGCCATTGCCATTGCCATTGCAATTGCCATTGCCATTGCCATTGCCATTGCCATTGCCATTGCCATTGCCATTGCCATTGCCATTGCCATTGCCATTGCCATTGCCATTGCCATTGCCATTGCCATTGCCATTGCCATTGCCATTGCCATTGCCATTGCAATTGCAATTGCAATTGCCATTGCCATTGCCATTGCCATTGCCATTGCCATTGCCATTGCCATTGCCATTGCCATTGCCATTGCCATTGCCATTGCCATTGCCATTGCCATTGCCATTGCCATTGCCATTGCCATTGCCATTGCCATTGCCATTGCCATTGCCATTGCCATTGCCATTGCCATTGCCATTGCCATTGCCATTGCCATTGCCATTGCCATTGCCATTGCCATTGCCATTGCCATTGCCATTGCCATTGCCATTGCCATTGCCATTGCCATTGCCATTGCCATTGCCATTGCCATTGCCATTGCCATTGCCATTGCCATTGCCATTGCCATTGCCATTGCCATTGCCATTGCCATTGCCATTGCCATTGCCATTGCCATTGCCATTGCCATTGCCATTGCCATTGCCATTGCCATTGCCATTGCCATTGCCATTGCCATTGCCATTGCCATTGCCATTGCCATTGCCATTGCCATTGCCATTGCCATTGCCATTGCCATTGCCATTGCCATTGCCATTGCCATTGCCATTGCCATTGCCATTGCCATTGCCATTGCCATTGCCATTGCCATTGCCATTGCCATTGCCATTGCCATTGCCATTGCCATTGCCATTGCCATTGCCATTGCCATTGCCATTGCCATTGCCATTGCCATTGCCATTGCCATTGCCATTGCCATTGCCATTGCCATTGCCATTGCCATTGCCATTGCCATTGCCATTGCCATTGCCATTGCCATTGCCATTGCCATTGCCATTGCCATTGCCATTGCCATTGCCATTGCCATTGCCATTGCCATTGCCATTGCCATTGCCATTGCCATTGCCATTGCCATTGCCATTGCCATTGCCATTGCCATTGCCATTGCCATTGCCATTGCCATTGCCATTGCCATTGCCATTGCCATTGCCATTGCCATTGCCATTGCCATTGCCATTGCCATTGCCATTGCCATTGCCATTGCCATTGCCATTGCCATTGCCATTGCCATTGCCATTGCCATTGCCATTGCCATTGCCATTGCCATTGCCATTGCCATTGCCATTGCCATTGCCATTGCCATTGCCATTGCCATTGCCATTGCCATTGCCATTGCCATTGCCATTGCCATTGCCATTGCCATTGCCATTGCCATTGCCATTGCCATTGCCATTGCCATTGCCATTGCCATTGCCATTGCCATTGCCATTGCCATTGCCATTGCCATTGCCATTGCCATTGCCATTGCCATTGCCATTGCCATTGCCATTGCCATTGCCATTGCCATTGCCATTGCCATTGCCATTGCCATTGCCATTGCCATTGCCATTGCCATTGCCATTGCCATTGCCATTGCCATTGCCATTGCCATTGCCATTGCCATTGCCATTGCCATTGCCATTGCCATTGCCATTGCCATTGCCATTGCCATTGCCATTGCCATTGCCATTGCCATTGCCATTGCCATTGCCATTGCCATTGCCATTGCCATTGCCATTGCCATTGCCATTGCCATTGCCATTGCCATTGCCATTGCCATTGCCATTGCCATTGCCATTGCCATTGCCATTGCCATTGCCATTGCCATTGCCATTGCCATTGCCATTGCCATTGCCATTGCCATTGCCATTGCCATTGCCATTGCCATTGCCATTGCCATTGCCATTGCCATTGCCATTGCCATTGCCATTGCCATTGCCATTGCCATTGCCATTGCCATTGCCATTGCCATTGCCATTGCCATTGCCATTGCCATTGCCATTGCCATTGCCATTGCCATTGCCATTGCCATTGCCATTGCCATTGCCATTGCCATTGCCATTGCCATTGCCATTGCCATTGCCATTGCCATTGCCATTGCCATTGCCATTGCCATTGCCATTGCCATTGCCATTGCCATTGCCATTGCCATTGCCATTGCCATTGCCATTGCCATTGCCATTGCCATTGCCATTGCCATTGCCATTGCCATTGCCATTGCCATTGCCATTGCCATTGCCATTGCCATTGCCATTGCCATTGCCATTGCCATTGCCATTGCCATTGCCATTGCCATTGCCATTGCCATTGCCATTGCCATTGCCATTGCCATTGCCATTGCCATTGCCATTGCCATTGCCATTGCCATTGCCATTGCCATTGCCATTGCCATTGCCATTGCCATTGCCATTGCCATTGCCATTGCCATTGCCATTGCCATTGCCATTGCCATTGCCATTGCCATTGCCATTGCCATTGCCATTGCCATTGCCATTGCCATTGCCATTGCCATTGCCATTGCCATTGCCATTGCCATTGCCATTGCCATTGCCATTGCCATTGCCATTGCCATTGCCATTGCCATTGCCATTGCCATTGCCATTGCCATTGCCATTGCCATTGCCATTGCCATTGCCATTGCCATTGCCATTGCCATTGCCATTGCCATTGCCATTGCCATTGCCATTGCCATTGCCATTGCCATTGCCATTGCCATTGCCATTGCCATTGCCATTGCCATTGCCATTGCCATTGCCATTGCCATTGCCATTGCCATTGCCATTGCCATTGCCATTGCCATTGCCATTGCCATTGCCATTGCCATTGCCATTGCCATTGCCATTGCCATTGCCATTGCCATTGCCATTGCCATTGCCATTGCCATTGCCATTGCCATTGCCATTGCCATTGCCATTGCCATTGCCATTGCCATTGCCATTGCCATTGCCATTGCCATTGCCATTGCCATTGCCATTGCCATTGCCATTGCCATTGCCATTGCCATTGCCATTGCCATTGCCATTGCCATTGCCATTGCCATTGCCATTGCCATTGCCATTGCCATTGCCATTGCCATTGCCATTGCCATTGCCATTGCCATTGCCATTGCCATTGCCATTGCCATTGCCATTGCCATTGCCATTGCCATTGCCATTGCCATTGCCATTGCCATTGCCATTGCCATTGCCATTGCCATTGCCATTGCCATTGCCATTGCCATTGCCATTGCCATTGCCATTGCCATTGCCATTGCCATTGCCATTGCCATTGCCATTGCCATTGCCATTGCCATTGCCATTGCCATTGCCATTGCCATTGCCATTGCCATTGCCATTGCCATTGCCATTGCCATTGCCATTGCCATTGCCATTGCCATTGCCATTGCCATTGCCATTGCCATTGCCATTGCCATTGCCATTGCCATTGCCATTGCCATTGCCATTGCCATTGCCATTGCCATTGCCATTGCCATTGCCATTGCCATTGCCATTGCCATTGCCATTGCCATTGCCATTGCCATTGCCATTGCCATTGCCATTGCCATTGCCATTGCCATTGCCATTGCCATTGCCATTGCCATTGCCATTGCCATTGCCATTGCCATTGCCATTGCCATTGCCATTGCCATTGCCATTGCCATTGCCATTGCCATTGCCATTGCCATTGCCATTGCCATTGCCATTGCCATTGCCATTGCCATTGCCATTGCCATTGCCATTGCCATTGCCATTGCCATTGCCATTGCCATTGCCATTGCCATTGCCATTGCCATTGCCATTGCCATTGCCATTGCCATTGCCATTGCCATTGCCATTGCCATTGCCATTGCCATTGCCATTGCCATTGCCATTGCCATTGCCATTGCCATTGCCATTGCCATTGCCATTGCCATTGCCATTGCCATTGCCATTGCCATTGCCATTGCCATTGCCATTGCCATTGCCATTGCCATTGCCATTGCCATTGCCATTGCCATTGCCATTGCCATTGCCATTGCCATTGCCATTGCCATTGCCATTGCCATTGCCATTGCCATTGCCATTGCCATTGCCATTGCCATTGCCATTGCCATTGCCATTGCCATTGCCATTGCCATTGCCATTGCCATTGCCATTGCCATTGCCATTGCCATTGCCATTGCCATTGCCATTGCCATTGCCATTGCCATTGCCATTGCCATTGCCATTGCCATTGCCATTGCCATTGCCATTGCCATTGCCATTGCCATTGCCATTGCCATTGCCATTGCCATTGCCATTGCCATTGCCATTGCCATTGCCATTGCCATTGCCATTGCCATTGCCATTGCCATTGCCATTGCCATTGCCATTGCCATTGCCATTGCCATTGCCATTGCCATTGCCATTGCCATTGCCATTGCCATTGCCATTGCCATTGCCATTGCCATTGCCATTGCCATTGCCATTGCCATTGCCATTGCCATTGCCATTGCCATTGCCATTGCCATTGCCATTGCCATTGCCATTGCCATTGCCATTGCCATTGCCATTGCCATTGCCATTGCCATTGCCATTGCCATTGCCATTGCCATTGCCATTGCCATTGCCATTGCCATTGCCATTGCCATTGCCATTGCCATTGCCATTGCCATTGCCATTGCCATTGCCATTGCCATTGCCATTGCCATTGCCATTGCCATTGCCATTGCCATTGCCATTGCCATTGCCATTGCCATTGCCATTGCCATTGCCATTGCCATTGCCATTGCCATTGCCATTGCCATTGCCATTGCCATTGCCATTGCCATTGCCATTGCCATTGCCATTGCCATTGCCATTGCCATTGCCATTGCCATTGCCATTGCCATTGCCATTGCCATTGCCATTGCCATTGCCATTGCCATTGCCATTGCCATTGCCATTGCCATTGCCATTGCCATTGCCATTGCCATTGCCATTGCCATTGCCATTGCCATTGCCATTGCCATTGCCATTGCCATTGCCATTGCCATTGCCATTGCCATTGCCATTGCCATTGCCATTGCCATTGCCATTGCCATTGCCATTGCCATTATTGCCATTGCCATTGCCATTGCCATTATTGCCATTGCCATTGCCATTGCCATTGCCATTGCCATTGCCATTGCCATTGCCATTGCCATTGCCATTGCCATTGCCATTGCCATTGCCATTGCCATTGCCATTGCCATTGCCATTGCCATTGCCATTGCCATTGCCATTGCCATTGCCATTGCCATTGCCATTGCCATTGCCATTGCCATTGCCATTGCCATTGCCATTGCCATTGCCATTCATTGCCATTGCCATTGCCATTGCCATTGCCATTGCCATTGCCATTGCCATTGCCATTGCCATTGCCATTGCCATTGCCATTGCCATTGCCATTGCCATTGCCATTGCCATTGCCATTGCCATTGCCATTGCCATTGCCATTGCCATTGCCATTGCCATTGCCATTGCCATTGCCATTGCCATTGCCATTGCCATTGCCATTGCCATTGCCATTGCCATTGCCATTGCCATTGCCATTGCCATTGCCATTGCCATTGCCATTGCCATTGCCATTGCCATTGCCATTGCCATTGCCATTGCCATTGCCATTGCCATTGCCATTGCCATTGCCATTGCCATTGCCATTGCCATTGCCATTGCCATTGCCATTGCCATTGCCATTGCCATTGCCATTGCCATTGCCATTGCCATTGCCATTGCCATTGCCATTGCCATTGCCATTGCCATTGCCATTGCCATTGCCATTGCCATTGCCATTGCCATTGCCATTGCCATTGCCATTGCCATTGCCATTGCCATTGCCATTGCCATTGCCATTGCCATTGCCATTGCCATTGCCATTGCCATTGCCATTGCCATTGCCATTGCCATTGCCATTGCCATTGCCATTGCCATTGCCATTGCCATTGCCATTGCCATTGCCATTGCCATTGCCATTGCCATTGCCATTGCCATTGCCATTGCCATTGCCATTGCCATTGCCATTGCCATTGCCATTGCCATTGCCATTGCCATTGCCATTGCCATTGCCATTGCCATTGCCATTGCCATTGCCATTGCCATTGCCATTGCCATTGCCATTGCCATTGCCATTGCCATTGCCATTGCCATTGCCATTGCCATTGCCATTGCCATTGCCATTGCCATTGCCATTGCCATTGCCATTGCCATTGCCATTGCCATTGCCATTGCCATTGCCATTGCCATTGCCATTGCCATTGCCATTGCCATTGCCATTGCCATTGCCATTGCCATTGCCATTGCCATTGCCATTGCCATTGCCATTGCCATTGCCATTGCCATTGCCATTGCCATTGCCATTGCCATTGCCATTGCCATTGCCATTGCCATTGCCATTGCCATTGCCATTGCCATTGCCATTGCCATTGCCATTGCCATTGCCATTGCCATTGCCATTGCCATTGCCATTGCCATTGCCATTGCCATTGCCATTGCCATTGCCATTGCCATTGCCATTGCCATTGCCATTGCCATTGCCATTGCCATTGCCATTGCCATTGCCATTGCCATTGCCATTGCCATTGCCATTGCCATTGCCATTGCCATTGCCATTGCCATTGCCATTGCCATTGCCATTGCCATTGCCATTGCCATTGCCATTGCCATTGCCATTGCCATTGCCATTGCCATTGCCATTGCCATTGCCATTGCCATTGCCATTGCCATTGCCATTGCCATTGCCATTGCCATTGCCATTGCCATTGCCATTGCCATTGCCATTGCCATTGCCATTGCCATTGCCATTGCCATTGCCATTGCCATTGCCATTGCCATTGCCATTGCCATTGCCATTGCCATTGCCATTGCCATTGCCATTGCCATTGCCATTGCCATT
This sequence comes from Melangyna quadrimaculata, assembly GCA_949320155.1. Taxonomy (NCBI): domain Eukaryota; kingdom Metazoa; phylum Arthropoda; class Insecta; order Diptera; family Syrphidae; genus Melangyna; species Melangyna quadrimaculata. The sequence goes on from OX439483.1 coordinate 365,550,515, forward strand.
GCCATTGCCATTGCCATTGCCATTGCCATTGCCATTGCCATTGCCATTGCCATTGCCATTGCCATTGCCATTGCCATTGCCATTGCCATTGCCATTGCCATTGCCATTGCCATTGCCATTGCCATTGCCATTGCCATTGCCATTGCCATTGCCATTGCCATTGCCATTGCCATTGCCATTGCCATTGCCATTGCCATTGCCATTGCCATTGCCATTGCCATTGCCATTGCCATTGCCATTGCCATTGCCATTGCCATTGCCATTGCCATTGCCATTGCCATTGCCATTGCCATTGCCATTGCCATTGCCATTGCCATTGCCATTGCCATTGCCATTGCCATTGCCATTGCCATTGCCATTGCCATTGCCATTGCCATTGCCATTGCCATTGCCATTGCCATTGCCATTGCCATTGCCATTGCCATTGCCATTGCCATTGCCATTGCCATTGCCATTGCCATTGCCATTGCCATTGCCATTGCCATTGCCATTGCCATTGCCATTGCCATTGCCATTGCCATTGCCATTGCCATTGCCATTGCCATTGCCATTGCCATTGCCATTGCCATTGCCATTGCCATTGCCATTGCCATTGCCATTGCCATTGCCATTGCCATTGCCATTGCCATTGCCATTGCCATTGCCATTGCCATTGCCATTGCCATTGCCATTGCCATTGCCATTGCCATTGCCATTGCCATTGCCATTGCCATTGCCATTGCCATTGCCATTGCCATTGCCATTGCCATTGCCATTGCCATTGCCATTGCCATTGCCATTGCCATTGCCATTGCCATTGCCATTGCCATTGCCATTGCCATTGCCATTGCCATTGCCATTGCCATTGCCATTGCCATTGCCATTGCCATTGCCATTGCCATTGCCATTGCCATTGCCATTGCCATTGCCATTGCCATTGCCATTGCCATTGCCATTGCCATTGCCATTGCCATTGCCATTGCCATTGCCATTGCCATTGCCATTGCCATTGCCATTGCCATTGCCATTGCCATTGCCATTGCCATTGCCATTGCCATTGCCATTGCCATTGCCATTGCCATTGCCATTGCCATTGCCATTGCCATTGCCATTGCCATTGCCATTGCCATTGCCATTGCCATTGCCATTGCCATTGCCATTGCCATTGCCATTGCCATTGCCATTGCCATTGCCATTGCCATTGCCATTGCCATTGCCATTGCCATTGCCATTGCCATTGCCATTGCCATTGCCATTGCCATTTGCCATTGCCATTGCCATTGCCATTGCCATTGCCATTGCCATTGCCATTGCCATTGCCATTGCCATTGCCATTGCCATTGCCATTGCCATTGCCATTGCCATTGCCATTGCCATTGCCATTGCCATTGCCATTGCCATTGCCATTGCCATTGCCATTGCCATTGCCATTGCCATTGCCATTGCCATTGCCATTGCCATTGCCATTGCCATTGCCATTGCCATTGCCATTGCCATTGCCATTGCCATTGCCATTGCCATTGCCATTGCCATTGCCATTGCCATTGCCATTGCCATTGCCATTGCCATTGCCATTGCCATTGCCATTGCCATTGCCATTGCCATTGCCATTGCCATTGCCATTGCCATTGCCATTGCCATTGCCATTGCCATTGCCATTGCCATTGCCATTGCCATTGCCATTGCCATTGCCATTGCCATTGCCATTGCCATTGCCATTGCCATTGCCATTGCCATTGCCATTGCCATTGCCATTGCCATTGCCATTGCCATTGCCATTGCCATTGCCATTGCCATTGCCATTGCCATTGCCATTGCCATTGCCATTGCCATTGCCATTGCCATTGCCATTGCCATTGCCATTGCCATTGCCATTGCCATTGCCATTGCCATTGCCATTGCCATTGCCATTGCCATTGCCATTGCCATTGCCATTGCCATTGCCATTGCCATTGCCATTGCCATTGCCATTGCCATTGCCATTGCCATTGCCATTGCCATTGCCATTGCCATTGCCATTGCCATTGCCATTGCCATTGCCATTGCCATTGCCATTGCCATTGCCATTGCCATTGCCATTGCCATTGCCATTGCCATTGCCATTGCCATTGCCATTGCCATTGCCATTGCCATTGCCATTGCCATTGCCATTGCCATTGCCATTGCCATTGCCATTGCCATTGCCATTGCCATTGCCATTGCCATTGCCATTGCCATTGCCATTGCCATTGCCATTGCCATTGCCATTGCCATTGCCATTGCCATTGCCATTGCCATTGCCATTGCCATTGCCATTGCCATTGCCATTGCCATTGCCATTGCCATTGCCATTGCCATTGCCATTGCCATTGCCATTGCCATTGCCATTGCCATTGCCATTGCCATTGCCATTGCCATTGCCATTGCCATTGCCATTGCCATTGCCATTGCCATTGCCATTGCCATTGCCATTGCCATTGCCATTGCCATTGCCATTGCCATTGCCATTGCCATTGCCATTGCCATTGCCATTGCCATTGCCATTGCCATTGCCATTGCCATTGCCATTGCCATTGCCATTGCCATTGCCATTGCCATTGCCATTGCCATTGCCATTGCCATTGCCATTGCCATTGCCATTGCCATTGCCATTGCCATTGCCATTGCCATTGCCATTGCCATTGCCATTGCCATTGCCATTGCCATTGCCATTGCCATTGCCATTGCCATTGCCATTGCCATTGCCATTGCCATTGCCATTGCCATTGCCATTGCCATTGCCATTGCCATTGCCATTGCCATTGCCATTGCCATTGCCATTGCCATTGCCATTGCCATTGCCATTGCCATTGCCATTGCCATTGCCATTGCCATTGCCATTGCCATTGCCATTGCCATTGCCATTGCCATTGCCATTGCCATTGCCATTGCCATTGCCATTGCCATTGCCATTGCCATTGCCATTGCCATTGCCATTGCCATTGCCATTGCCATTGCCATTGCCATTGCCATTGCCATTGCCATTGCCATTGCCATTGCCATTGCCATTGCCATTGCCATTGCCATTGCCATTGCCATTGCCATTGCCATTGCCATTGCCATTGCCATTGCCATTGCCATTGCCATTGCCATTGCCATTGCCATTGCCATTGCCATTGCCATTGCCATTGCCATTGCCATTGCCATTGCCATTGCCATTGCCATTGCCATTGCCATTGCCATTGCCATTGCCATTGCCATTGCCATTGCCATTGCCATTGCCATTGCCATTGCCATTGCCATTGCCATTGCCATTGCCATTGCCATTGCCATTGCCATTGCCATTGCCATTGCCATTGCCATTGCCATTGCCATTGCCATTGCCATTGCCATTGCCATTGCCATTGCCATTGCCATTGCCATTGCCATTGCCATTGCCATTGCCATTGCCATTGCCATTGCCATTGCCATTGCCATTGCCATTGCCATTGCCATTGCCATTGCCATTGCCATTGCCATTGCCATTGCCATTGCCATTGCCATTGCCATTGCCATTGCCATTGCCATTGCCATTGCCATTGCCATTGCCATTGCCATTGCCATTGCCATTGCCATTGCCATTGCCATTGCCATTGCCATTGCCATTGCCATTGCCATTGCCATTGCCATTGCCATTGCCATTGCCATTGCCATTGCCATTGCCATTGCCATTGCCATTGCCATTGCCATTGCCATTGCCATTGCCATTGCCATTGCCATTGCCATTGCCATTGCCATTGCCATTGCCATTGCCATTGCCATTGCCATTGCCATTGCCATTGCCATTGCCATTGCCATTGCCATTGCCATTGCCATTGCCATTGCCATTGCCATTGCCATTGCCATTGCCATTGCCATTGCCATTGCCATTGCCATTGCCATTGCCATTGCCATTGCCATTGCCATTGCCATTGCCATTGCCATTGCCATTGCCATTGCCATTGCCATTGCCATTGCCATTGCCATTGCCATTGCCATTGCCATTGCCATTGCCATTGCCATTGCCATTGCCATTGCCATTGCCATTGCCATTGCCATTGCCATTGCCATTGCCATTGCCATTGCCATTGCCATTGCCATTGCCATTGCCATTGCCATTGCCATTGCCATTGCCATTGCCATTGCCATTGCCATTGCCATTGCCATTGCCATTGCCATTGCCATTGCCATTGCCATTGCCATTGCCATTGCCATTGCCATTGCCATTGCCATTGCCATTGCCATTGCCATTGCCATTGCCATTGCCATTGCCATTGCCATTGCCATTGCCATTGCCATTGCCATTGCCATTGCCATTGCCATTGCCATTGCCATTGCCATTGCCATTGCCATTGCCATTGCCATTGCCATTGCCATTGCCATTGCCATTGCCATTGCCATTGCCATTGCCATTGCCATTGCCATTGCCATTGCCATTGCCATTGCCATTGCCATTGCCATTGCCATTGCCATTGCCATTGCCATTGCCATTGCCATTGCCATTGCCATTGCCATTGCCATTGCCATTGCCATTGCCATTGCCATTGCCATTGCCATTGCCATTGCCATTGCCATTGCCATTGCCATTGCCATTGCCATTGCCATTGCCATTGCCATTGCCATTGCCATTGCCATTGCCATTGCCATTGCCATTGCCATTGCCATTGCCATTGCCATTGCCATTGCCATTGCCATTGCCATTGCCATTGCCATTGCCATTGCCATTGCCATTGCCATTGCCATTGCCATTGCCATTGCCATTGCCATTGCCATTGCCATTGCCATTGCCATTGCCATTGCCATTGCCATTGCCATTGCCATTGCCATTGCCATTGCCATTGCCATTGCCATTGCCATTGCCATTGCCATTGCCATTGCCATTGCCATTGCCATTGCCATTGCCATTGCCATTGCCATTGCCATTGCCATTGCCATTGCCATTGCCATTGCCATTGCCATTGCCATTGCCATTGCCATTGCCATTGCCATTGCCATTGCCATTGCCATTGCCATTGCCATTGCCATTGCCATTGCCATTGCCATTGCCATTGCCATTGCCATTGCCATTGCCATTGCCATTGCCATTGCCATTGCCATTGCCATTGCCATTGCCATTGCCATTGCCATTGCCATTGCCATTGCCATTGCCATTGCCATTGCCATTGCCATTGCCATTGCCATTGCCATTGCCATTGCCATTGCCATTGCCATTGCCATTGCCATTGCCATTGCCATTGCCATTGCCATTGCCATTGCCATTGCCATTGCCATTGCCATTGCCATTGCCATTGCCATTGCCATTGCCATTGCCATTGCCATTGCCATTGCCATTGCCATTGCCATTGCCATTGCCATTGCCATTGCCATTGCCATTGCCATTGCCATTGCCATTGCCATTGCCATTGCCATTGCCATTGCCATTGCCATTGCCATTGCCATTGCCATTGCCATTGCCATTGCCATTGCCATTGCCATTGCCATTGCCATTGCCATTGCCATTGCCATTGCCATTGCCATTGCCATTGCCATTGCCATTGCCATTGCCATTGCCATTGCCATTGCCATTGCCATTGCCATTGCCATTGCCATTGCCATTGCCATTGCCATTGCCATTGCCATTGCCATTGCCATTGCCATTGCCATTGCCATTGCCATTGCCATTGCCATTGCCATTGCCATTGCCATTGCCATTGCCATTGCCATTGCCATTGCCATTGCCATTGCCATTGCCATTGCCATTGCCATTGCCATTGCCATTGCCATTGCCATTGCCATTGCCATTGCCATTGCCATTGCCATTGCCATTGCCATTGCCATTGCCATTGCCATTGCCATTGCCATTGCCATTGCCATTGCCATTGCCATTGCCATTGCCATTGCCATTGCCATTGCCATTGCCATTGCCATTGCCATTGCCATTGCCATTGCCATTGCCATTGCCATTGCCATTGCCATTGCCATTGCCATTGCCATTGCCATTGCCATTGCCATTGCCATTGCCATTGCCATTGCCATTGCCATTGCCATTGCCATTGCCATTGCCATTGCCATTGCCATTGCCATTGCCATTGCCATTGCCATTGCCATTGCCATTGCCATTGCCATTGCCATTGCCATTGCCATTGCCATTGCCATTGCCATTGCCATTGCCATTGCCATTGCCATTGCCATTGCCATTGCCATTGCCATTGCCATTGCCATTGCCATTGCCATTGCCATTGCCATTGCCATTGCCATTGCCATTGCCATTGCCATTGCCATTGCCATTGCCATTGCCATTGCCATTGCCATTGCCATTGCCATTGCCATTGCCATTGCCATTGCCATTGCCATTGCCATTGCCATTGCCATTGCCATTGCCATTGCCATTGCCATTGCCATTGCCATTGCCATTGCCATTGCCATTGCCATTGCCATTGCCATTGCCATTGCCATTGCCATTGCCATTGCCATTGCCATTGCCATTGCCATTGCCATTGCCATTGCCATTGCCATTGCCATTGCCATTGCCATTGCCATTGCCATTGCCATTGCCATTGCCATTGCCATTGCCATTGCCATTGCCATTGCCATTGCCATTGCCATTGCCATTGCCATTGCCATTGCCATTGCCATTGCCATTGCCATTGCCATTGCCATTGCCATTGCCATTGCCATTGCCATTGCCATTGCCATTGCCATTGCCATTGCCATTGCCATTGCCATTGCCATTGCCATTGCCATTGCCATTGCCATTGCCATTGCCATTGCCATTGCCATTGCCATTGCCATTGCCATTGCCATTGCCATTGCCATTGCCATTGCCATTGCCATTGCCATTGCCATTGCCATTGCCATTGCCATTGCCATTGCCATTGCCATTGCCATTGCCATTGCCATTGCCATTGCCATTGCCATTGCCATTGCCATTGCCATTGCCATTGCCATTGCCATTGCCATTGCCATTGCCATTGCCATTGCCATTGCCATTGCCATTGCCATTGCCATTGCCATTGCCATTGCCATTGCCATTGCCATTGCCATTGCCATTGCCATTGCCTTTGCCATTGCCATTGCCATTGCCATTGACATTGCCATTGCCATTGCCATTGCCATTGTACTTTTGTACAAAAGTAGGTCTATATAGTTAAGGCTTTAGTTGGCTATATACAAAATGCAAAAACCTGCACATTTGCATAAGAACAAAATGCAAAAGCTATTTCTTGTAGTAATTTGCTATATACAAATCCACGTGACATGATTTGTATTAGTTTGCTATATACAAACGGCAAAGACCTTCACATTTGCATAAAAACAAAATGCAAAAGCTATAGCTTGTAGGAATTTGGTATATACAAATCCACTTGGCATGGTTTGTATTTGTTGGCTACATACAAACCGCAAAACCCTGCACATTTGCATAAGAACAAAATGCAAACGCTATAGCTTGTAGTAGTTTGCTATATACAAATCCAGGTGGTTTGATTTGTATAAGAACAAAATGCAAAAGCTATAGCTTGTAGTAGTTTGCTATATATAAATCCACGTGGCATGATTTGTTTTAGTTGGCTATATACAAACCGCAAAAACCTGCACATTTGCATAAGAGCAAAATGCAAAAGCTATAGCTTGTAGTAGTTTGCTATATACAAATGCACGTGGTATTATTTGTATAAGAACACAATGCAAAAGCTATAGCTTGTAGTAGTTCGCAAATCCACGTGGCATGATTTGTATTAGGCTTGCAGCAAAATGCTATATACAAACTATTTATTTTCGCTTCCGAAATTATGAAAATCGGACCTACTACAAGCTAAATTGTTAGTTGGGAAAGGCGCTTCGAACTTGGACATCTTTGGAAATCGTAGTTCGGATTACACAACCTTTGGGCCGGCAGTTTCTTGGACTCGTTGGATCAACGATTAGAACAATATCATCCTTTTCAATGGGCTTCTTAATGGGAATCTTATGAAATTTATGTTTAAAATGTCTTAAGATATGTGCCCGAATGTGTTTTTAAAACTAAAATTTATTAGAATTGATTTGTTTGATATTGCTTTATTTTTGTTTATTTAAAAAATAGTGTCAAATTATAATTGTGTAAAATTTGTTATTTTTTTTATGGCATCATTTATATCTGATGTAGAACTCTAAGAATTGTGATAGTTTACAGTTGTAAAATAATCTGCTAATAACCTTTATTTATAAAATAGTTTAAAAGGTTAAGTATATATAACGGCTATTTGACGATTATTGTACAACTGTAAACTATTAAAATTCTTAGTTTGATATCAAATTCAAAAGATGTAATAAAAAAATTACAATTTATGTACAGATTTTATTGTACACTTCTTCGAACTTTTCAGAAGGAGAAATTGACCGAAAAATTGGTTTATCAACTTTAAACCAAGAGAATAGTCAAATTTGTAAAAGGTTCCATCAGATGTGGTCAAAAAAATGTCCATAAAAAAAATTAAGGGAATATCACACAAAACAATTTTAATCCCTTGTGAAACCGGCGGAACATTTTGGATTAAATTTTTCAAAATTTGGTTCATATCTATGTTTGAACCATTTTTATATTTTAGTAAACATTTAGGCACATATCTTAAGACATTTCAAACATAAATTTCATAAGATTCCTAGCTTTGAAAAGGCTTTCTTTGGAACTTTAACATTTCGAACCATGTTCTGGCCTTAATTGTGAAGCTCCTATTTCGAGTACCAAAATATACGCAGTACCACTGAATTCTGCGTTCCCAAATCAATAAGTGTACCAAAAGATTTTGTCCACAGAATTTACAAACGGACCACTGTGCGGCCCGCCGGCGAATGTTCCGCGTAGCTTTTGCGTTGGTTTGGGAGGGACTTGTGGTGGATTTACATGTATCTGCATTTGGTTTCTGCACAAAAAAAGAGATGCCAAATACAAAATGTATATCTGTTAGATAGAGAGAAAAGATCAAAATGCAGAAAGACTTCGTTTCTGCATTATAGGAAAGTGGTATAATGCAGAAATGATGACGAACATGTTCATCTTCTTGATGGATCTCTTTCACTCGCTCGGATTTTTTGTATACATCAAATACAAAAAATTCGAGCGAGTGAAAGAACACCATCAAGAAGATGAACATGTTCGTCTTCATATCCGCATTATGACACGTTCCTGTAATGGTGGATTTACATGTTTCTTCATCTGTATAGTGCAGAAAAATAGAGCAGGACAGATGTATACAAAAAATCTGAGCGAGTGAAAGAGAACCATCAAGAAGATGAACATGTTCGTCTTCATTTCTGCATTAAGGCACTTTCCTATAATGCAGAAATGGAGTTCTTCGGCATTCTGATCTTTTCTCTCTATCTAACAAATATACATTTTGTATTTGGCATCCCTTTTTTTTGCCGAAACCAAATGCAGATACATGTAAATCCACCACAAGTCTCTCCCAAACCAACGCAAAAGCTAAGCGAAGTTCTTCTGCATTTTGATCTTTTCTCTCTATCTAACAAATATACATTTTGTATTTGGCATCCCTTTTTTTTTGCCGAAACCAAATGCAGATACATGTAAATCCAGCATACAAATAAATACAAAAGCCTAGACTCCAAAATTTGCTCGGGAGCTGCCTAGTGGCCTAATACAAAAAATTTATTAAGGTGTGCGTGAGACACTCCGTTACGCAATAATCCAAGAAAGACCGACGAAATAGTGAATTCTTGAAGGGTCGTCTCCCTTCAAGCAAAATCACGGACCCAAATTTCTCGGTTCACTTGGGACTCCAAAAAAAATGAGTGTCTCACACACAATAACAAATTTTCTGTGTACGCATGTAAAAAGAACGAGAATCGAGATTATTTTTTTCAAGCATCGAGAAATAGAGAGAGTATAGGCGAAGTATACAATCATTTTGCCTTAATTTCCACCACTTTTTTTTTTAGTTCAGTTTTATAGGTAGCGTGGCGAAGACGGTTGCTTTTTTATGTCTTTTTTCTTGTTAACACTTTTAAACATTTCCAAACAGAAATGCAAGTTTCTATTTATTAAATGTAAATTTATATTTGTAGAAATATGTCATGTTTATTAGTGCGAAATAGTATTTAGAAAACCTTTTATGAATGATAAATAAAAAAAACTCTTGAAATGAAAAAATTCAGTTTGTTTTATTTTTGTGGGCAATGGAGAAACTGGACTAGATGGGAAGTTTTTTTTAATGCTTTTGGATTGGGTATGCCTCAATTCATTCATTTTTTTGGAACCGTTTTAAATTCCATTTGGTTTCGGTTCTCCGAGTATGGTGAATTCAAATACTCTCTCTCTCACAATACATTCACATAATGGCTCCGTGGTGATTCTAATTTCCATACTAATTTGAGCCACAAAACGCAGTTTTTCGATCCGTATTTGGATCCGAATGCGAAGTCGTCCATACGTTGTTTGATACGTTTGCGCACCGAAAACGAGCTCGCTTGCTTGAAGGGCTACTCTCTGTCTCTGTCTCTACTGCACAGATAAGCAATACCTAGACCTACCTAGATGGAATCTACGGCTGTCAATTCGGTTTGCCTACAAGCTCAAACGTCAAATGGCCGTGGTGAACATCGGATTTTTGCACTAGTGTACGTGCAGACGACCGTGGTGAAAATCGGATTTTTGCACTAGTGTACGTGAAAAAAAATCCGAGTTTCACCTCGGTTCGTGAACAAAATGGCGGATAATTTAAGAATCCAAGGGTTTGTTTAAATGTGCTAGGTTCTTGTATACCGATTTCCTTTCGACGATTGCAGATTAATTTTTTTTTTGTAAGGAAGTCGCAAAAAAAATCGTGTAGCCGGTGTTAATTTTCTATATGAAAGATTTGATTTTTGATCTTTTTTTCTAAACAAATCAAATTTTGCTATCACAGATTTGATTTTTTTGTTGAAATGAAAGTTAAATTTAGGTTTAACTACATATACCTACCTACTTTTGCAAAAAAGTACAAAAGTGAGAATTTAAAATGATCGCTAAAGAAACCTTCTTGCAAGAAAACATACAAAAATTGTTTTGACAGAAAACGTAGTATAACTTCTTATTGGCTGTAGAGCTACTAGCGATGTTGTATTTGTAATGCCTGTAAAATCGTACTGTACTATGGATGGCTTTTGTGATAAAACACGCCTATTGTGTTTTTTCCTCAATCAAAATTGACTTTATTGCAGTTTTTGCAATTAAGAACAGATGAGATTCACACCATTGTGGGTGCTTTCTTTTATCCCCATACAAATTAATTCTGGCAGATGAAGGTTTTGTTGGTATTCCAAATGTTTCGCATCGGCTTAGGAGACCATTTTTGTTGCAACACAATTTAAATTGTGTAAAGGATCTTTCAAATCAACGTTAAAGGCTCTTCCAAACCAATGCGAAACATTCGTTGCGGCGAAGAAACATTCGCGTGTCAAAATTTATTTACATGGTGATAAATGAGAGTGCCGACACCAACGCGGCGGAGAAACATATGAATTTATTTTGACTGACGAATGTTTCTTCGCCGCAACGAATTTTTCGCAATGGTTTGGGTGAGCCTTAAATCGGAGCGAAACACTCACGACAACAAAACATTCACTTTTTAAAATTAAGTTACATGAAAATAATTGAGAGTAGGTACCCACAATGAAAGCGGTGCGATTTTCCATATGAACCCGATGACTGACAAAAATGTTGTCCACGCATCGGTTTAAGGGACCTTAAATTAATTTCTAAAAATTTACGTCGGAATTTGACCATGATGCAATCCAACCCCTTACGTATAAATTAAAATAATTTCATATATTAAGTGTGTCTGTACCCTAAAACTAAGAATATAGTAGCTGTCAAATTTGCCATGGTGAATTTAGTTTTTGTTGATTTCTCGAACCTTATTATTGGTTGGCGAGATTTTTTTTATAATTATTGTGCTGTAGAGCTGAAAAAAATTGAAATTATGTTTTTAAATTTCATAAACATAATTAGGTCTTTTGCCCTTTGATATACCCTGCTCAAACAGGGCCCCTTCGGAGGCGACAGAGTTCTACAAAAAGTTCTCATCGCGCATCGTGTGCCCAAGTAGCTTTTTGGCGAATTGGAAGAAACATGAAAGCACCAAAAGATTTTTCATTGAAATTCAAGGACTCGTTCAAGTTCCGCTTGCCATGCGGGCATTGTGCTTGGTGAAACAATTATTTTTTTGTTAATTTATTTTTTAATGAAAATCACAAACACCGGAATAAAAATCTTCGCACAGCACATTTATGAAAAAAAAAAATGAACTGTCAAACAAATCAAATTCACCGCGTTAAATTGTTGTTGCAGTTCACATCTATTCATCGACACGAAATGAAATTACAAAAACAACAATGTAAACAAATGGGTTTTGGGGGGTGATACGAACGAAAGATTCCTATCTAGGTATTGCTTATCTGTGCTCTACTGTTCTTGTTCTTGTTTTTGACACAAGCAGGTTTTGTCTCGGTTGTTTTTATATTTTTTGTGTTTTGCAAAGGAAAAGTATTTACATAAATACAAATTTAAGAATATACGACTTAATCCAAAATAATAAAATAAAATGGAAAATTCGCAAGACTTTTTGCGATGCAAAACTCCGACCTCGCCAGAAACAATTGTCGCCATCGGCAAGAAACGAAAGCTTTCTACATCGTCTAATGACGAAGACCAACCCGCAGTGAAATATCTAGAATTGGATGAAGTTTTTACTCTGGAAAGATTTAGTGATGAAGTTCTGTTTGAAATATTCAAACATTTAAATACTCCTTCAATACACGCATTAAAAAAGTATGTTTTGCAAATTTATTTCATACTGACAGCAGTTAACATAATACTTTGTCTCTTAGAACATGTAAACGCTTCTGGGGTATAGTGCAAGATCATCGTCTTTGGAGAGATATCGACACATTGGCGCATAGAAAGACCGTCGAGTGTCTCAGAGATGTATTGGAGCGAGCTCATAAAAAAACTAATTCGATCAAGATAAGTGGGTTAATAGGAAAAGCTGGAGAAGAACGAGATATCGATCTTGATAACGAGAAGCAATGTCTTCTTAAGCTTGTCATACCCAAATGTGAAAATCTTACTGACTTAGAGCTCGAGTCAGTTTTCATTGATTTCGCAGCCGTAAAATATGTTTAGTTTATTATTTGGTGTCTTTCTTATTTTTGTTTGTATTTTATGATGGTAGATTAAAATTCAGGACTTTCCGAAGGACTTGAAACGATTGGTTTTTAGAGATGTTTACGTGCGTTGGCCTGATAACGCTCCTACAGTGTTTCAAAAAATGGATAAATCTTTGCTCTGGCTAGAGGTGAGTTTCACGAATGTCTGTGATACTCTGAGGTAAGAAGTTTGTTCTAATTCAAAAATAGTATTATGTATATTAGGGTGGGTGAACGGATTTGATGATACCATGAAGAATTAACTGCTCAAAATTTTTACGCTTAAGGTTTTTTTTTTCATATTGGAAAAAGGGGTAGACTAAGGACCAGTTGTTCACAGCTTATAATCTTTAATCCATGATTATAGCAACTGATAATTCCTCAAATGTGTTTGGTTGAGATTTGTTTTGTCAGAAAATCCAAAGTTTGAGTTGTTATATAATATAATAAGCGTTACCTTATTGAAATCTGTTACAGATGTATCACAAATTTAACCCACTGAAAAAAACTAGGCCTTACACAGCTATTTTTAGTTGTGATTAATATAGAGAATTCACTAGAATTTCATTATACTTAATAAAAGAGCTGAACAACCTATACATGATAATAGGGTCCAAAACGTTTTTTATCGGGCCAAATCTCTTGCAGACGGCTCTATTGAAACCCCCCCACTCTTTAATTTTATCTGACCTTAAAAAAATGCATTTTTAACGCAGCATTTAATTGCAGCATTATGCAAGACTCAAACTTGCATACAAAAAGTTAAGATCTATCTTAGTAGCCCGTAGCGTAATGGTTAGTGCGTTCGACTGTCACGCCGGAGGTCTGGGATCAATTCCCAGCCTCGTCCACCTAAAAACTATTTTTTTTTTTTTTTCAGGGCTACTGCCTCTTGCGAGGAATTGACAAATCCTCCAAGAGTATCACTTGTCACGAATAAGTGCTTCTCGTCTAGCTGTTCGGATTCGGCATAAAATTGTAGGTCCCTCCCATTCCTGTCGACAGGCGCACACAGGAATAGTTGAGAGTTGTTAGTGCCACCCGATTTATTTTTTTATTTTATTAAGATAGCACCCAAAAATTACTGGGCTCTTGGTGTATGGGAAAAACTTTGGAGTATTATTTTTTCTTTGAAATTTTTTGAAAATTACTTATACACTCCCTGCCACTTGTTTGAGGCCACTATTTTCACAACAGTTTTTTCTCGATAAATACCTTTAAGAAATATTTTTCCTGGAAAGTTTTGATACCGGTGAGTAAATATATTTTGCAATAAAAAATTATAAATTGAAAGGGGTAACTTGGAAATTCCATAGGAATGGACTGCAAAAATGGGTATACAAAAATGCATCACTTGATTGAGGCCACATGAAAAATCTATAAAAATGTTTACTTTTTTTTTGTTTTTAAACATTAATGTATTATGTGTTTGTCAATTAATAATGAGTATGACCGCCATTTTTTGAATTAGCTCTATGAGACGGTTTGGAATAATTCATACAGTTTTTTTTTGAAATAATCCAGTGAAATCTGGCTCCAAGCATCGCAGTTAGCTTCGACTAAGACGTCCTTATCTCCAAACTGTCTACCAGCATCAGATAGTCAGGCCCAAACGTTTTCGATGATGTTTGAGTCCGGTGAATAGGGTGGGCATAGTAAAAGTCCAACGATTTACAACTGAATCCAGCTACTAGCTACCCAGGAAGTCTTGTTGGAATGTCCAAGGTAGAGGTTCCAGAATATTATTTAGATTTGGAAATACCCGCTACAGCAGGCATTTGTAACTATTTCCGTTCATTGTAGTTATAAATTCCCATTCAAATGTTCCATAATAGGTGATAGCTCCCCACACCATTGCACCTGATGTATGACTGTGATGTCTTGACAAAATAAGTTCTTCTTTTCTTTAATCGTGAAAATAAAAGTTGTAACCATCGATTTCGTCAAGATTCAACTTTTTTTCACCTGAAAATACAAACTTTTTCAATGCGTGTCTACAGGCAACATGCTTCCTGGCGAAATCCATCATTAGTTCCTTATGAAGCTGCCGTAGAACCGGTTTCTTTTTGATTTTCATACTCTTGATGTACCACTGGTTTTAATTATCGTTAAAACCGTCGAAATACTGGCTGATACCCCACTTTTTGCCTTATTTTAGGCTCTGATAGTGTGTAATTTGAAGCTCGCCGCTGAATGAGTCGCTTTTATCGGATCGTTGTTGCTTGAGCTGTGCGTCATTTTTGTTTTTTCCATAGTTTTCAGTGCCTGCTAGATGCTTGTTGACAATGGTCTGTTCGGTCTCCTAGGTTTTTCTCGGCCTGAGAATCCCAGTTCCTTTAAAGCATCAATTGATCCTCTTTCTGGCATTGTCGACGTGTTTCCAAAGCCCATTTTAACTTATAAAATATAGTTTTCTATCTTTTCTTAAATATTTTAAACTTTTGTTTGAAAAAAATCGGCGATGTTAACTTTTGCCAAGCAATTTTTGGAATGCCCTCAATTAAGTGACTAAACTTTTTATATCCATTTTTTTGCAGTTCATTCACATAATTTGGGAAATTTCTATGAATTTTCCAAGTTAACTCTTTAACTTTATCCTTTTTTATTGCAAAATATATATACCTACTCACACGTATCAAAAATTTCCAGGAAAAATATCCTCAAACAAGTGACAGGGAGTGTATGTATGTACATATTGTGAGCTGAATATTTGCATAGATTTGATAAGACAATAAAAAAAATAACAGATTTTGGACTAATTTCCAATTAAAGTATAAAAACTTATAGACCAAGAGCCAGCAGTAAATTTTGGGGTGTGAAAGTGAACCAATAACCAACAACAACAAGACATATGTTTCTGAAAAGGTCTTTTTATGTACTACAATAGCAACCTGGACAGCACATTTAAATCGCTGTGTAAAAAAAGTTATTCGATAATTAAGATTGTGATTAGCTACATTTTAGTATGAAAAGACTTTGATTATGCTATACACATTTTCTATAGTAAAATTTTCCACATCACAATCTTAATTATCGAATAACTTTTTTCACACAACGATTTGAAATGTCCAGTCTAGGTAACTATAGTAGTACATAAAAATACCTTTCCAACCACACAAGTCACGTTCTTATTGGTTGGACCAACATATTTTTGCCCATACTACTTACCTACAAAATGTAAATTTTCTATATCAAAATTCACCACATCACAATCTAAATTAGGAAATAACTTTTTTGACACAGGGATTTGATGTAAACTGTCTGTTCAGTCTAGGTAACTATTGTAGTACATAAAAAGACCTTTTCAGAAACATGTCTTGTTGTTATTGGTATTGCCATCACATTGTTGCCTATACTACATACTTACATTATATGTTTAATTTATATGTACCAAATTCCAATCTTTGTTGGCCAATAACTTTTTTCACACAGCGATTGTGGAAGAGCTGCAATAGTTAGTATTCATGTACACAAAAATACCTTTTCAACGACATATGTCTCGTTTTTATTGGTTATGTAGACCGTTTTGTCCGGTTCTCCTTTGTCATCAAAGTACCATTTTTCAAGGAATTTTTTAATATTTTACCAGTTTTGCTAAAAATACAGCCATCTCTGGATAAAATAGACAATAACTTTTTAAGGATTAATGTATCGCCTTAATTTTGATGTCATTCGATTCTGAATTAAAAAATACCCTAAAGTCATGTGCTCAAATTGTGTCAATATAAATTTTTAATTTTGATAAGTCCATAACTCCCCTTTTCCCCCTCCAAAAACACCCGTTGAAAACAGATATTTTTATCGACTCTTGATTCTTTACTCATATGATAAAACCGACGTTTCCACCCCATGTACACTGCCGGCTTATGACCGGCTTTTTTTTTTGAGAATTGAATTTGGTTTTTCTTGTGTTATGCTCCAAAGAGATCGAAATTTTGTATGACACAAGAGAGACTATTTAATGTGCCCTAGCAAAACCTATGCTTGCACTTCAAGAACAAAAATTAATGGCAGCCAAGAGAATAAATAATGATAGCTGAGTCACTTTTTTAAGTAATTTTATCGCGTCATAAGGTTAGAAGCACATACAAAATTGAAGAAAAACGATGGTTTAAATTTTTTTTAATTTTTGTTTCGACAAATTTATTTACTTAACAGTGTGTGCTGCCGCCAGCTTAAAACAAAAATTTGATGTTTAAGAGAGTTATACAGTGATTTAAGATAGTCAAGTGAAATTTTAATCAAGGCCAAATTAACGGTGTGGATCAGTCATCGCATTGCTTCGATTTTTCGTTTACTTTTCATGTGAGCCATCCCAATAAATTTTCTTTTATTTTGAGGTCCGGTAAATAGGAAACCAAGGCAGCAATGGAACATTTTCCCTTAAAATAATAATTTAAACACTCGAAAGGAGCATTATTTTGTTGAAAACCAATGCGGTTTGTCCGAAAAGATCATTGTTTTTCGGTATTAAAAATCGCGCTTGAAATTTTGCCTTTCATACAAAATAATTGATTGACAATTTTTTTTCATGGTGTAATGAATTATTAAAAATATTTTTACATGGTAAAACAAACTCAATTCCTTTTTGTAGTGCTTTACATGAATTATCATGGTAAAAAATATATATAATAATGTTTCAATATTTGTAATGTAAGCCATCTTAATTAGTTATTGGTCATCCCTACATTAGGTAATGGGCACTATCAGTTTATGAATGCCAAGGTATATTTCGGATCAGATACTATGAAATATAGTACATATTTATGTATAATAAAAAAGTGCGAGATTAAGAAATCTGATAATATGAACGCAACCCCAACAAAAAACAAATAAAATAAAGTCCACTATTATTTTTCTTAATCGGTTGTTAATTTCATTTCTTACAGGAGCTCCGCGTGGAATCTTGCATGTGGTTTCATCCGTACGACATTATGTTGTTTTCAAAGTGTCCATCACTGAAATTCTTGAGCCTGCGAGGATGTCAAAATTTATCAGATTTTGTTCCATATGGAAGTATGGCGTCAAGATTTGGTTTCAAAAAATTGGAAGTAAGTCAACTATATATATAATAGGGTCCTGTGAACGAGAACTGAAATGAAAAAGCTTGCTTTTGCCATTAAAAGTTGTATTTCCTCTACATTCGCCAGCACGAGTTATATTTTTTGTTTCTACAGTTTGCAGCAAATATTTTAATTATTTCCAGCACCTAGACGTCAGGGACACACCAATTACAGATTCTGACTTACAGTGTTTTAATGCTGTACTGACACTCAAGGAACTACTTTTACAATGTCCTATCCATTTGAGGAAGAAAGCTGACGATAGCAAAAGCTCTTTAGACCAATTCATTCAATCAAACCATTTTTCGAATTTTATATCATGTATTTCATCTTCAGGATCGTCCAGTTCATCATCGTCCTCAGCTAATTCTACATTTAGTGATTCCACAGATGGTACAGAACCACCTGCTGAAAATCAAGATGATGCTAGGCCCAGTACTTCGAGGCAACGATTTCCTACAGAACCCTCAAACGTACTAATGAGTATTGATTTGCAGAACCATACACGGATGGTATATGGAGTTTGTGGTACAATCAATCCTGAATTTAGAAGACTTCGACACCCTGACAATCCTCAGGGGAGTTTTAGTAGTTTTTGGGATATGATTTATCGTCAAACAGGTCCCGATGGTAGACATTACTTGCCACAAAAGTCTCAAATATCTCCGATCTCAAATCGAGGCATTTCTTGTTTTGGCCGTCCGTCTAATCCAGTCGATCACAATATCATTTGGATTCGCATTGGTGATCGACCCAACGATAATTCTTTTGAGAGATTGACTTTGAGGCATTACCAGCGAGTGACAGACGACTCATTGCTTCACCTAGCGCAGTGTTCGCCGAGATTGAATTATTTAGATGTCACAGGGTCCGGGGTTACGCAATATGGCATCGAAGAATTTAAGACAAGGAAGCCAGATTGTGAAGTTATTTTCGAAGAATTTGAAGATTAATTCAAATTATCTTATTAAGGTTTTATTATTCTTTGTAGAATATAAGCTAAAATGTATGTCTTTACACAGTTTATTACAATTAGTGTATAAAATAATAATTTAATTCTTTTTAAAATGACGTGATTGAAGCGCAAACACAAATTATTATGTATTGAAAACAAATGAAAATAAATTGATGTATTTTTGTCGCTCTATATTCTATTGTTTCTTTCTTAGGGTTTATATTTCTAAGATAAATCAAATAGATATGTTTTTAAAACGCTCATTATGTTCAACTTTCATTCTAGGTTGGAGACAATTCGTAACATGTATCCAGCCAGCCCCAGAGGCTTTTTTGTATTTCTTTGCGAAAGAAATTTTTTTATAAAACAAAAATGTTTTGTGGGTACTCTTGTTTCGAAGGCGGAATTAAATCTACTACTTTCGGATTTCAAATTCTAAGTTAAGATTTTGAATTGCCTTTACATTTGTAAGTATATATTTCGCACACATCTTTACAGTTAATTAGTTTCATCGAAAGATTTAGAAATTTGAGCATTTTTATACCCTAGCCAATAAATATGTGCATTGTGCAGTCGCCTTTCGAACGGCTCGAGACGCAGTACTGCCACTCAGAAATTTAAAAAAACATAATTAAAACCATTATTTGATTATTAATTTTTTTATTTGGAAAATAGTAAAAACAAAAAAAAGAGGTCTTAAAAAAAAATTTGAAACCACATCTCGGCTAGTGAGAAGTAAAACAAATATTTTTAAATATTTATTGGGAGTATTTTATTATTGAAATTACAAAAATTAAAGGAATAATATTTAAATAAATTATTATACTAAAAATATTAAATATACTCACGAATACTCACAATAGTACTTAGGTACTAATTAGCGCATTAAAATCAAAAATATTAGGTATTAATATACATTTTTGAAATTTTAAGTTTACAAAAACTTCTTTAGAAATAAATACTTAATTTTTTATTTAAACACTTTGTTGTATATATTCGTGTAGTACGTGTCAAAAAGTTCTGTAGTAACCTTAAATTTATAGCATGTTTCATTCTTAACCATATGTTTAGCATGTAACAACCCGTTTAGTGAATCAATCTCAAGGATGTTCCTTAATTTGTTGTTTAGCATGTTAACTTCAGAGAAAATGCGTTGGCTGAAGAATGTGGCAAAGAAAATATTTCAAATACAAATCGGTATAATTTTGGAAAGGCCGGAGTGTCATGCTTGCTTTAACTTGCTAACGCCTTTCCAAATTTCTTCAGAATCTTGACTTAAATTCAAATCAATGTTCTTCAATGCTCTCCACTCGGTGTCAATTTCTTGAAGTTCATCTTTTTTTACTAAATGTAGAAAATGTTTAACAAGTAAAATAATGGAGTTTTCTCCTAAATATTTTGTGGAGCAAGAATTTTCACGTTTTTAAAATTAAATCTGAGAAAAATTTGCTTAGTAACTTCTCTTTTCAACTGCCACATTTTCCAAAAATAGTCAAAGCGCCATTTTAGCTGTTTATTTTAAATTATTCAGTCGTGTTCGTGGTTTGTAGGTTAAAGTGTAAGTTATAAATGTTTTTTACAAAACGATTATAAGAAATAATAATATTTTATTTGAAATTGAAAAAAAAAAAATTTGGACTCGAAAACATTTAAACATTTTTTGCATCCAAATAATGTTTAAACATAATTTTTGGCAGCCCTGTCGGGCCGAACTGATCGTATCATCGTCAATCCTCTTTGTGTGTGCCAAAAATAAGCACATCAAATCAGAGTTACCGTGGCAATAGTAATGCTCACAAATGCATATTTTTCTTTGGATTTTATAAGGGAGCTATCAGGATGGAACCTTTTTATACGTTTTTAAGAATACTTGAAGACAAAATTTTTACCGTTTGCTTTTTTTTTGTTTCATAGATTTGTTTTTTTTCTTAGTTGTTTGGAAACAAATTAAAAGCCATTAAAAAAGTATTTGGCTAATTGAAATAAGAAAAAGGGTTTATTTGAGTGGAGCGCGTGTGGTTTGGCACATAATTTGTATTGATGTTAAGTATGAATATAGTCCGTTTACTTATGCCGTTTTCCTTTGGAAGTCTTCTGAAACCATTCCATTGGCACAAAAAGAACGCTTCTGACGATTCTGAGAAGAGAAATTCGATTCTTGATTTAAAATCAGAATCCACTCCAGAAGCACTAATACATTTAAAATCAAATGTCAAAAAAAAACTCACTAAAGCGTTTTGACAGCAAATTGTGAGAGATGAACAAAATTGTTAAGATCATCGATGTTGGCAAAACATCGATGTTAGATAAAAAAAAACATCGATGTTTCAACATCGATGTTGCACGAAAAATTTATTTTAGCTTCCAATGCTTTTGAAGCATTAAAATAATTGATGTTCAGAAAGCTAAGGCACCAATTACACATGATTTTTTTTTTGTATAAATGACTTTAGATGTTCATTCATGCTAAATAATTTAATATCGATGTTCAAACATTAAAATCATCGATGTTCAGAAAGGATTCAGAGTTTACAAAAGATTTTTCTTACCTACGACTTGTGAGATGATCATTGATGCATAATAACCTAAGATCGATGTTCAAGCATTAAAATCATCGATGTTCAGAAAGCTAAGGCACCGTTTACACATGATTTTTTGTACACACGACTTATTGGATGCTCATTCATGCTTAATAATTTAAGATCGATTTTTAAATATTAAAATCAGCGAAATAGAAGAAATCATGGCAACTTGTTCGATCTATTTTTGTACAGAACATTTGGCCTGTTTCTTAATATTTTGAACTCATCGATGTATGGAAGAAAATAACGTTCAAGAACGTGGTTACATTTTGCAAAACAATGAAGCTTTTTTGACATTGTAATGTATTGCACTTTTATGTTGCAAAAAATGTATTAAAAACATCGATATTATATGATTCGATAATTTTTGACATCGAGTTTGGTTATTGACTTATTTCTGTAAACATCGATGATTTTTCAATATCGCTCATCCCTACCACTATATCTTTTGATGATTCACCAATACAAATAAATATAAAGTGTCAGAATTGAGTAGAAGCATTACAAACTGTTCCATTGGATTTCAGAATGAGTGGAATGTGAACCTTGAGTGACACCGATGGGAAATGGCATTATAATCGTTTTGATTTCGAAAAACGAAAAAATTAAATGCTCAAACTTATTTTTTAGTGCTGTGTAAGATAAACTGTGTTTTTTGAACCTATGCTTTTGAACCTATGCACATACCTACAAACATATAATAAGTTTAAGGCTGGTATCAAAAATAAGCATTCTGAATTTGAAATCATTTAAAAAATAACGAATGTAACGTTCTCTTTGGTTCTTCGTGGCTTTCAAATTCGACTGAAGGCATTGAACGCATTTACTCTGATTTCGCTTTCTGTTCCGTTTTCATACACTTCGTTTTATTGCTTCTATTCCGTTTTAAATTTTTCATATACTTCATTTTATTGCCGACCGTCACCGAAATTGGAAGCCACGAAGAAAAAACCAAATCAAGTAAGATAATACAATATTTGTAAGTTTCAAATCAAATTTAAATTAATTCTTTGTAGAAAAATAGTCTTAATTAAAGAGTGTTCTGTTTGTTGGTTGTTGGAAATACGATTCGGCAGACGCGTCGACAAATTTTATTTTTTGATTTGCCTTGCAGTAAGCAAAAAAACTTGGACAATTATTCGGCGCAAAGAGGACTTACCGCATTTTTTTTTTTCATATTTCATATTTTTATTTGAATAGATTTATACAATAAGATACAATATCTTTTAAAATAGTATAAACTTAATTATTATTTACAAGGATGTGTGTGCATTTGCTTATGTAGAGTTTAAAAATTTAAAAATTGTATGTGAACAGTTTTCAGAAAAGAGAACAAGAAAATCATTAAAGCAAACTCGAAATCAAAATTTATAACTAAAGAGAAAAAAAATAATAAATAAATACAAAATCAAATCATCACTACCTCAAAGTTTGCAAATATTCTTTCAGTTTTAATTCGAAGAGTTTAGTACAGCTTATCATTCTTAAAGATCGTGGTAGACAGTTCCACAGACGAATCGCAGTTATGAAAAATTGGCGTTCCGATATTAAGAACGTGTAACGTAAAGGTACAAGATTTAAAGATCTAGAATAATGCGAGTGACATATCTTATCATAAAGGTACGGTGGTTGACGCGTTTGCATAACATTATTCAGCAATAAAAGTGATCTGAACTTGAAAAGGCTTTCAAGAGTAATGCCAAAGATAGATCTTGAAAATTCAGAAACGTGATCGTATCTTCTTAATCCAAAAATGTATCTAGCTATACTGTTGTATGCAACGTTAAGTTTGCGCTTGTGTTCATAATCACAGTTATGAAAAATTTCACAACCGTAGAGCATTATAGGCACGAGCAATGTTTTGGCTAGGATAATGCGTGTTTTAAGTGGTGTTATCTTATGGTTTGTCCATAATAGACGAAGACCTCCGTAAATACGACCTATTGTCAATCTTATGTGGTAATTCCAAGAAAGTGTTTTTGTAAACATTAAACCTAAGTTTCTGGCCGATTCGACAAACTCAATTTGTTTATTATTTAAGAGTATCTCAGGAAAATAGGACGTGTCGATGGCTTTTCTTGAAATTACCAAACATTTTGATTTTACTGGATTGAGGCAAAGTCCATTTTTCTCCGACCAAGAATGAATATTGGCAAGGTCTTCATTGGCTTCAACGGCAGCGTTTTCAACCAATCCTAAAGGAAAACATTTTCGTATTTGGACATCGTCAGCATACATATCCAATTGACAGTTTTGCATACATAAGGGTAAATCATTAATGTACATAGAGAAAAATAGTGGTCCCAATATTGAACCCTGCGGAACCCCTCTTTTAACCATAAGAAATTCTGAAGCGGAACTGTTTGCAATAACTGCTTGGGATCGTAAGTTCAGATAAGAATGAACAAGCCTTGCTGAAGAGTTTGTAAAATTAAACTGGTTTATTAGTTTACTTAGTAGTATTTTATGATTGACAGTGTCAAACGCCTTTGAAAAATCAAGGAAAGGTGACATTGTCGCGATCAACAGCTTGCCTTATATTTTCTACAACGTTAATAAGAGTTGTAGTGCAGCTGTGCTTAGGACGAAAGCCAGATTGGTTACCACAAAGCAAATTGTTTTCAGTTAGGTATGCCCTTATCTGACTATTCATTATCCTCTCTAAAACCTTGGAAAGAAATGGTAAGATCGCAATCGGTCGAAACTCACGGTCATTTTTTGGAATTGGGACAATTTTTGCTTGTTTCCAAGCTGACGGAAAAACATTTGACATTAAAATTGTATTGTACAGGTGTGTTAAGTATCTAAGAATGTAAGGCAGTATAGCTTTAACAAAGACGGGGTGAATTTCATCTATTCCAATAGAGTTTGATTTTACATTAACGCAACTCTGTAAAACATCAGCGTCAGTAACCTGCGAGAAACTGAAACAAGGAAATGAAAAAGATGCATTCTCAAATGAAGCAGACGGCGTTTCACTAATAACTTCCGAGTTTGGAAGCGACAAAAATTTTGTATTGAGTTCATTGCAGTCAACATCATCATAGTTCCTATTTTTTTGCTTGCCTATGCCAATTTCACGAAGGTTTTTCCAAAGGTTTTGTCCAGTTTGTGAGGGATCTAATTTTGGTGCGAAATAACGTCTTTTTGCATCTCGTATCTCAGTTGTAACTTTGTTTCTTAGACATTTAAATGCAGCATACAACGTATTTAGTTTAAAACGCTTCCAACGTTTATAGGCCTGGTTGCGTTCAGATATTAGATTTTGTATGTGCGTATTAAACCACGAAGATTTTTTTGTTGTCATCGTTTTTGTGATCAGAGGAATATGTGTTTCGAATAAGTCCCTTATGTTCTCTTGAATGAAAAAAACTTGATCGTCGACGAAAGGCATTTCATAAACTCGAAACCATTCAATTCTTTTTAAATCATCTTCCAATTGACTCACATTCACTCGTTTGAAATCGCGAAAACTTATAGTCTTACTCGAAATCAATGGTTCACATTGAAATGTCATATGAATTAGGTCGTGACGCGAAAAGGCAGGCAGAGATATTTGATTAAACTTGAGAACTTTATACATATGACTGACGAAAAATACATCAAGAAGGGTGCTACTGTGAAAAGTAAAATGAGTGCAGGGGCGGATCCAGGGGGTGGCTATAGGTGCTAAAGCCCCCCCCCACAGCCGATTGCTAAAATAATTTGAAATATAGAAAGCAATACATTACAACGTGTTAAGTTTTATATTCGTCTAAAATATTGTTAAGATGAGAATTTTGATGGACAAAATAACGTGGTTGGGGCTGAACAATTTACATGTTCTGTAACTTCTTTTCTAATCCCTACGGTTGGGGCTAAAGCCTATGAAGTGAATTGAAAAAAAAAACAATTGGGGGCTATGAAAAAGGGACATGTTTCATGCAACGACAATTCTCCCTTAAAACGAAACCCAGAATATTGAAAAAAAAAAAAAAAACAACTTGGGACTAATAAGGTCTGAGAATATTGGACAAAAAATGTAGTCAGGGTTAAACAACTAACTCCCTAAAAACAAACCTTATTCCAGAGAGCCTTTGGGGCATAGGTCTAAGGATTTTCAAAGTCCGAAGTTGGAACTAAAGCTTGAAGATATAATTGCCAAGTCGAAATTCGAAATAAAGTCAAATCTGACTTGTTGACTTTATTTGTCTCTTTCAAATCAAGTCAAAAAAAAATATATAAAAATTTAGTTTCTAGTCAAAAAAAAGTCAAATATCAAAATACCAAATATTAATGATAACATAAACACATTTTATTAATAATAAACCAAACATAAAGTAATTCAACTTCAGTTCAACGAGTTAATTAAAATAAATAATATTTCATAAATTATTATTATATACAAATAGGTACACAGGTACTTAAGTTAAGGTACATAAAGTTAAAGATCTTCAAATTCTGAGCTATCACATTCAATTTTATTGGTTAAATGATCTATATTTTTGTATATATGTAGCTCCAAAGTTATTGCAACAGTTTTTATTGCGCAAATGATTTCTTATTGTTAAAAGAGAATTAGTTAACAACAGCTGCATTCTGTTTCCTTGTTTCGTTTTGATAAAATTTAATTGACTAAAAATTCTTTCTACCTCTGCAATGGAAACTGCCAAAACCAATTTTGATACAGAACACTTCACCAACTCCTTAAATGGATTTTCTCCACTGGCATCCCTATACGAATAAACTTCACACCAGAAGGGCACACTGTCTCTTTTATCTTTTGAATCAGGCTCAACCTGCAATGAGCTTTTTTTCTGGGAGGGGCATGTATCGACAGAAAACATGCTGATCTGTTTGAGAATTTTTAGATTTTTGGGCACTCTCTGCTGTAATTCTTTTATTATTTTAATAATAAAACTTTTGCAGTTTTTTCTACAAATATGAATTTCTTCGTCGCTCACTTCCGATTTGATTTTCAATTCATTAAGTTTTTCCTCGCACTCTGCTCCCAGATAAGGATTAGTTTGTAAACCAAAACCAGTTGTTTTGTGCAGCTTGTAGCTAAACCAGAATGACACCATATGATTGGGATTTGGGAATGGATTTTGTTAGGCTGTACTCCATATTATAATTATATATTCAAAGGTAACTTCATTGATTGCAGTTCATAGTAGAACACACTACACTCGGCCTACACTGAAGTTGAAAAGTATTTTAAAATATTTTAATAAAAAATCAAGTTGCATATTGAATTATTGAATAAAGTCAAAAAACAAGTCTTGACAAGATTTGTATTTCATTTCAAGTCAACAGCGATGAAATCTTGTCAAATTTGACATGAAACAGGTAAAAACGGCAACACTGCTTAAATATCATTTTTCTGAACTAGCATTACAAACAGTTTTAAATTTTGTTAAAAAGGTGAAGTTCAAAGCATACCTTCAGCTAATTTAACAAACACTTACATAATGTACAAAGGTGGGCACTTGATACCTAATCAATTATTAAGCAATTTACCTATAAATAAACGAATTTGTTCGTGTGGTAACTACTGTGTTTTGCTGAGACTTAATATTGCCTTTTAAAAAAAATTCCCATGCTTAACACATCAATCCCAAATTCTTCTTATTTTGCTTCGTTTTGAAAAAATTATAAAGCGCGATAGAAGCGGATATAAAGGCACAAAAAACACGACTATTATTAAAGGAAAAGTGATGTCAAAATTCGTTTTCTGTTATATAACTTCAAATTTACAAACTGGATTTCCAAACTCCAAGCCCCCCCCACAGCCAAATCCTAGATCCGCTACTGAATGAGTGGGTGATGAAGTGTTAACAGGAAAGAGATTTAAGGTACTCATATTGTTGACAAGAGATGAATCATTTAATATGTTGCAATTAAAGTCACCAACAACAACAACAAAAGGTGATATAAAAGATAATTCATCAATTACTGCTAAGACAGGTGTGATATCAGTGTTTTTGTTAGGTCTGTATACTGAGCCAAGCAAGATTTTATTTTCGTTACACAATACTTCTAAAAACACATAATCTGTCTTACTTCCAGGCTCCGCTTTTCTTAAAACTTTGCAATTTATCTCCCCGCGCACAAAAATAGCTACACCCCCACCGCATCTTCCAATCCTATCACAACGAAAAGGCGTATGAAATCCATTTAATGAACAAACATTATCACCAACATTAATTGAAAGCCAAGTCTCTGAGACACACACAACGCCAACCCTCGAACCTTCAAACAAGAATCTAAATTCATCAATTTTTGGCAAAATACTTTGCGCATTTATATGAACAATATGTAAACCGGATTCCTGATAGCATAAAACATTAATCATTGCACGTTCTATACAATTTTGGAGCGAATCGTCTGTGTAACTTCTGGTTAAATTATTTATTTTAACCATATTCAAAAACTAAGATGCAAAATAAAACCAACCTGCGATCCAAAAGAATGAATAACTCATTTGAGGAAAAAAAACAATAAACAAATAGGCAAAAAGTGTGATGATAAGAGGTATTTATGGCAAAAAAATATTACTAAAAAATAAATCAATATTAAAAAATCAAGAAACATGTTTAAAATTAAAAATAAAAGAAATAATATATAAAAAAAATTGTAAAAGAATAAAGAATAATAATTCATTGCATTAAAAAATATAAAGGTGATATCTTTCATCAGTTCAAAGGTTTGCATCAGTTTAAAGCGTTGTTGTTGGTAACGTTGTGGTGAAAAACGGCAAGGTGATCAGTAGTTTGAAGTAGTTTCGCATTTTCTTCTTTAGTCTTCTTAACGTAAACAAGACCATGAAAGGTAAATGCTGATTGAATTTTTTTCTCTCGTTTGAATTTGAGTGCGTATTGAAGGAGATTACGATTACGCACCGTTAAGCATTCGAGGATGTAAACGGGAGAAATTTTGTTGTTGACACCATCACAATCGTTAAGTCCAAGATCACGGAGACAAAGCTGCACTTTGTTTGTTTTTCGGTAGTTGCCGATCGACCTCAGAAGAAGACTCTTGTCACTTGGCGAGGGTAATTTTATCATTATCGGTGGTGCAAGTGAATTGTTTTTTGCTCTTAGCCGAAATATGTTTTTAACGGTCGGTGGTTTAATTTTTAAGCAATCGCAGAGTTAATGAAAAATAATTTCTAAGTTTTCGTTCGGTAATTGTGGAATTCCATGCAAAAGTGCATCGCTAATTATCTCCTTGAGTTCTTGTTTTTCTTCATTTGACTCCACGTGGACTTTGAGATTATAAATAGCCTCTTCTTGTTTTTGTAAGTTTTGTTTCAGTTCCTCGTTCTTGACTTTAAGTGCATCAATTTCGGTTTGTTTTGATTCCAAGACCGATAAACGGTTGTTTACAGCTTGAAGAGACGACCTAAGAGCTCCTACTTCAACGTCAATTTTTTCGGTTATTCTCTTTTCAGAGTCGGAAATTTGCAGCATCATTTTTTCTAATTTTTCGGAAATAGAGCAGCCATCGGGAGAATTTTTTTCATTTGAACCAGCCATCGGAGAACTTTCAAGCTGCGAGTTTTGTGAAACAGTAAATTGTAACAGTGTATCAGAATTTGAATTTGAATGTGTGAGACGTGAAAGTGTTGATATTTTTTGAGGTTCTGAAGGCGAAGGAGATTGGGAGAATTGTTCTCTAGAACGTTTGTTCGACATCAAATAGAGTTTTCATGTATGTATTAATGTTTGTGTTTAAATTAATGTCTGGGTAGGTTGGGGAAAACTTTATTCAGCTGTTTATATGAGGGAGAGAAATGCACTGATTTGATTTAAGGTTAGTTTTTGTTGACAGTCATCAAAATTTTTAATGACTAAAACTTGTTATTTTGAACAGTTTTTTATGTAATAAATTCGCATTTATTTCTGAGCATTTAAAAAAGCGATAGTACAGTTTGTAACCTTGGTATAGAATTTAAAACCACTTTAAACCACTTTTTGAACATCATCATATAGCCACCGGCCAGGTGCAAATTAATCTAGTTGCAGCATTATTGAACCTCATCATATAGCCACCGGCCAGGTGCAAATTTATCTTGTTGCCGCCATTTTCAGTAAATTTATATTTCTTTAGAGTTTTGCCTATCATCGGTAAACTTTGCTAATGTAGGAGGATGTGAAGTGACGATCATTGAGGTGGAAACCGGGCGTGAAACTGAAGTGATGCAAAAACATTTGCAGGAACTGACCTCACCGTTAGAGGCACTCACAACTTCTTTGATTACAGAAAGGCAGGAGCGGCGACGATTGGAAACATTGCTCAGTCAACATCAGCAAAATGAAGACCCCACCACGGTAACAACATCATCAACAACAGCTTCCTATCCGTTCCTTGTGTCCAAGCCCTCTGAGTCTTACACTACCCCGGCTTTTGTATTTACAACACCTATGCCAAATACATATACTTCATCTGCCAAATTTAGTTCTCCAGCATCTGTATTTCAGGCTTCTTATTCATGTTAGGGGTTACGATGCCTAATTCATGTTCAACACATTCCTCGCCATCTACATCTGGTTACCTTTCGCAGATGCAGCCTAATCAGACTTCAACAACGGATTCAGTGGTTACTATAAGGTCAACATCAACTATTCCCACGTTTTTGCCACACATAAACGCTCTGCAAACGTTTAACCAATCGCAGACACTGCCTACGCCTTTTCCAAATTATACCACTCAGGGAAATGATCATGGTTGTGGTGCATACAAAAAATTACATGACTTGCCAGAATTTAACGGAAGACCCGAAGAGTGGCCTATGTTCTGTGTAGCCTATTTAGAATCTACAAATCTGTTTAAGTATAGCAAGTTCGACAATTTATTCCGGTTGCATAAAAGTGTTAAAGGTCCAGCAAGGGAAGTCGTCGAGTCACTTCTGATTCATCCTAATAATGTTGACGAAGTTATGGTGGCGCTGGAATCTCAATTCGGACGTCCGGAGTCTCTTATCCAGAGTCAGTTGAAGAAAGTTAGAGATGTTACAGCGATTGCAGAAAATAAGTTGGAGCATTTGATTCCCTTTGCAACTAAGGTAAGAAATCTTGCAGTATTTTTTGAAGCAAGCGGACTACAACAGCATATGGCCGATCCAACTCTTTTGGAAGAGTTAGTAAGTAAATTACCGATGAGCAAGAGGATGGAATGGTTGCAGGTAAGTGCAGACATTCAAATGTTTGCAAATATAAAGCATTTTAGCGAATGGTTAGAGTAGCACGAATTGTGTGCCTAGTAACAACATCCTCCTTACCTACACCAGCTAAAGGAAGATTCGAATCCAGGACAAAGTCAGCAACCATTTTGCACATGGAGGATAGTCCTGCTCCTAAAAACAATTGTCATTGCTGTAGCGATGGTAAACATTCTTTAATTGACTGCTTTACATTTAAGAATTTTGACTCTGAAGCTAAATGGGATTTTGTGAAAAGAAATATGCTCTGTTTTAGTTGCCTAAAGTATGGTCACGGAATAAGGATGTGCAGACAAAAGAGGGTTTGCAAAATTAAGGGTTGTACCAAGCACCATCATAGCATTCTTCATGAAGAATCGCTTAGGAACATTGACGATCAAAATGAATTGTCCCAAAAACCACTACTAAATTGCAGTGATGACAATGAAGTCAAAATATTCTTTCGTGTGTTACCTGTTCGACTGTTTAATGGTTGTGAGATGGTGCGAACATTTGCCTTACCAGACGAAGGATCATCGGTCACCATAATGAGCTCCAGTTTGGCTAAGCGTTTAAAGGTTACAGGAAAAGAGTTAAA
The DNA here is from genome assembly GCA_949320155.1 of Melangyna quadrimaculata. Taxonomy (NCBI): domain Eukaryota; kingdom Metazoa; phylum Arthropoda; class Insecta; order Diptera; family Syrphidae; genus Melangyna; species Melangyna quadrimaculata. The sequence continues at coordinate 365,582,013 of OX439483.1, forward strand.
TTTGCATTGGTTCGGAAGAGAATCTACATCGAACAAAACTGTAGTTGTTGATTAGAGCAAGCAGTAGATAATTTTTTTAGAATCGAAAGTTCCGGAGTAGAAAAGACAACAAAAAAATACTTACCCTTTGAACACAATGGGATGCAGCTGTAGCGAAAATAATCGCTGTAGTATAATCTATCAATAAAAACACTCACTTATGTAGCAAAGGACGTCTACAATGATGTAGCGCATCATCACATCTGTTTTGAATTGTAAATTTATTCGAGACGTGTTCAACGCATATAAAATTTATATTTGAACTGAATTTGTGTGATAGCTGACTATAATAAAGTTAAGAAAACAAAAAAAACTTCTCAAATGCATTGAACGTTCCCAAAAAAAAAGTGAAAAGTCAAAAAATGACATGGGAAGCCTATATGTCATCTCGTATGCAGCTTGTAGCGCCGCCAAAAGTTAAAGTTGAGTCAACTTTCGCGGCAGATAATTTTCTTACTACAGCAACAGCTTCCTATTGTGTCGATGTGTACCATTTTCGTTTCTTTCAACTTTGACAGTGCTGCATGCAACAGATACAGCTACACCATTGTATTCGGCCAGTTATGTGATAAAGACCAACGTGCACTAAGCATCCTAGCTAGTACCACAGTAAGAATCCATAATAGATTCCAAACTGGACTGCTCTGGCGAGAAGATTCACCTATTTTACCTGATAGCTTCTACTTAGCAAAAAAAAAAAGGTTTTATAGCCTAGAAACTAGAATAAAAAAAGACATTAAGTTTGGGGCAACATACAAAGACATTGTCGCAAGCTATATCAGAAAAGGATACGCCAGAAAACTTCCGTCTGTAGAGGCTAGCATAAGATCACCGAGGACTTGGTATCTACCACACTTCGGGGTTGAGAATCCTAATAAGCCTGGGCAACTCCGCCTGGTTTTTGATGCAGCGGCTGAGGTGGACGGACGTTCATCACTAAACCATTTTTTGTTAAAGGGCCCTGATGACTACAGGCCTTTGTTAGAAGTCCTTTTCAACTTTCGAATGCGGTCGGTAGCGGTGGTTTGAGACATAAAAGAGAAGTTTCATCAAGTACTGATTAAACCCGAAGACCAAGATTCGCAACGATTTCTCTGGCGAGAAGAAGAAAATGGACCTATTGGAGTCTATCTGATGAAGGTCATGACCTTTGGTGCCAAATGCTCACCATGTACTGCCAATTTCATAAAAAACTACAACGCTGCCAGTTTCGAACGTGAGTACCCTAGAGCTGTCAAGGCCATAATTAAAAATCATTATGTAGACGATTATGTAGATAGTTTTGATAGTATTGAAGAAGCCTCTAATGTCACGAGAGCAGTAGTAAAAATACATAAATTTGGGGGTTTTGAATTGCGTAATCTCATGTTGAATTCCCAAGAGGTTCTTAGGTGCCTTGGTGAACATAATTCATCTGATATAATAAGCCCGAATGCACATGAGCATTGACGGGCTACTGGCTCCTGAAAAAGTCCAAGGAATGTATTGGGACAGTTAAGAAGATGTATTCATATTCCAACTTAATTTCGCTCGAATAAGCCGAGAGATTATTAACCAAGAAAAACGACCGACAAAAAGAGAGTTTCTTGGAATAACGATGTCAATTTTTGATCCATTTGGCATGATTGCCAATTTTACTTTGTATTCGAAACTACTGCTAAGATCTTTATGGCGTCTTGGAATTGATTGGGATATGGAAATTCCTGACGAGTTGTTTGGGAAATGGCAACAGAGGAAACAAGAGTTGCCGAAACTTACAGTTTTGAAGGTTCCACGGTGCCATAGCCGTCATCTTACTACCTCCTGCCTCATAGAGCTTCACACATTTGTTGACGCCAGTCAGGAATCTAACAGCGCAGTCACATACATTCGAGTTGAGTTCAGTGGAACTATTTGCGTTTCATTCGTATGCGGAAAAACAAGAGGAAACCCAAAGAAGCTGTTGTCTATGCCTCGGCTTGAGTTGTTTGCTGCTGTTCTGGGGGTAAGGCTATCTGAGTCAATTGTAGGCTGTTATAAGATTTCTTTTGTAAAGATTATGTTTTGGACTGATTCCAAGACAGTACTTCACTGGATCCGGACTGATCCTCGACGGCATAAGGAGTTTGTAGCATTTCGAATAGCAGAAATACTTGAAATCTCCAAAGTTAACCAATGGCGATGGGTCCCATCTAAGCAGAACTCAGCTGATGAAGCCACAAGGGCAAAACATCCACCAAATTTTCGAGCTGATAACAACTGGATAAATGGCCCTCCCTTTTTGAGCAACGATGAATGCGAACGGCCGCAAATACCGGATGATTTCACCGTTCACGAATGTACTGAGGAACTTCGTCAAAATTATGTTCTACATGCAGAGATGAGCAAAGAGTGTTTCTTCGATGCCAACAAATTTTCTTCGTTTATAAGATTGAAAAGATCCATTGCGTGGGCTATACGCTACATTAAAGTTTATATTTTCCTCAAATTGGAGGAGAGAGGGGAGCTAACAGCTCTAGAAGTAGACTTTGCTGAGCAAGTGATCTGCAAACAGGTACAAAAGTTTAAGTTTTGGGATGAGATTGCTACGCTACAAAAAGGACTACCAATAAAAAAACAAAGTGAAATCATCAAACTGACACCATACCTAGATGAATTTGGCCTTCTTCGTATATATGGTCGCATTGATGCTGCCGTGACTGTACCAATTTCCACAAGGCGTACTATTTTAATGCCAAAAGACCATCCAGTTACAATTTTGCTCATCGAACAATTTCATCATCGATTTGCTCACCAAAATGACGACGTTGTAGTCAACGAAGTACAACAGAAGTTCTGGGTGATTAGTCTTCGCAATGCTGTGAAGAAGGTAAGAAACAAATGTCCCATGTGCCGAATTCGAAGTGCCAGACCTGCGCCCCCAATAATGGGTCAGCTACCAGAAGACCGCCTTACCCCTTCAGTCAGACCGTTTACGTATACTGGAATGGACTATTTTGGACCCGTAAGTGTCACCATAGGACGTCGAAAGGAAAAACGCTGGGTGGCTCTCTTTACCTGCTTAACTATTAGAGCCATACATTTGGGAGTTTCAGCTGATTTATCTACAGACGCTTGCATTCTATGCATACGAAAAACTTTATCGACAAACTTTATTGGGGCGGAGAAGGAACTTGCATCGAAAAAAATTTTTGATGATGAAGCAATTAAAGCTGAGTTGTCTACAAGAGGTATCCAATGGGTTTTCAATTGTCCAGCCAACCCTCATGCCGGTGGCTGTTGGGAACGTCTCGTGCAGTCAGTCAAGCGGGTTTTATCTCGCACACTCACCGAAACATCTCCGCGACTCGAAACTTAACAGAGTGCTCTAATAGAAGCAGAAAATATTGTTAACAGTAGGCCGCTCACGCATCTGCCGGCGTCGACTGAAGAAGAAGAGCCGCTTACACCCAACCATTTCATCCTGGGTGCTACCAACTCAACCCAATCGTCAGGTGTAATTGACCCAAGGGCACTTTGTCTTCGGAAGCAGTGGAAAGTTAGTCAACAATTAAAGGATCATTTTTGGAGAAGATGGATCCGGGAATTCCTCCCGGGCTTAACAAGAAGATGTAAATGGTTTCGAAAAATTCCACCTATTGCCGTCGGACAACAAGTTTTGTATGTGATGTCGACGTACCAAGATCCCAATGGATTCGAGGAAGAGTCACCAGAGTTTTTCCTGGTTCTGATGGCCAGGTTCGGTCAGCTGAAGTCAGAACTTCAAAGGGTATTTATCGAAGACCAGCTGTGAAGATAGCAGTACTAGACGTTAGTGAGACTTATGATTAAAATCTGTACGCCTCACGGGGGATGGGATATCAAAAATAAGCATTCTGAATTTGAAATCATTTAAAAAATAACGAATGTAACGTTCTCTTTGGTTCTTCGTGGCTTTCAAATTCGACTGAACGCATTGAATATAATTGGCTTCGGTTACTTTCATTTACTCTGATTTCGCTTTCTGTTCCGTTTTCATACACTTCGTTTTATTGCTTCTATTCCGTTTTCAATTTTTCATATACTTCATTTTATTGCCGACCGTCACCGAAATTGGAAGCCACGAAGAAAAAAACAAATCAAGTAAGATAATACAATATTTGCAACTTTCAAATCAAATTTAAATTAATTCTTTGTAGAAAATAAACGTCTTAATTAAAGAGTGTTCTGTTTGTTGGTTGTTGGAAATACGATTCGGCAGAAGCGTCGACAGCTGGTATTCACCGATCGCTCACAAACTGCTCTTTACTTTATGAGCTTCTTATCTTGGAAATTATTTGTGCTATTCACCAACCACTCATAATTATTTTTTCATGTTTGAAAAAGAGAGCCAATGTTTGAATTTGAGATCAAATGTTCGAAAAACCAACCAAACATTCCCAATTGGAAACGAAAGACAGCTGGCTAGGCAGACGCCAAGAGAATATCAATAAACTAAAAACATTTTTTTACTTTTGTCTGTAAATAGGTATAATCTCTGAACAAAAATAATAGGTAGTAGTTTTTTTTAAGAATTTAACATTTCAATATTATGTTATTCTATTGTCATTTTAAAATAACTCTTTTGGATGCTTCAACTTTGACTTCTTTAAACAAAAAATAATAACAAAAAATGATTGTGAGCTGTGACGTCATAGAAATACCTAGAAATTCCATGATGGCGAATTGGGTGTATCAAATGAGCATACTTTGTTCTGTTTATCTTTGGGAGAAGGGAGGTTTTATTGGGCTCGTAACTTAGGAGATCACTCATAACTTTTGCGAGCGCTTGTAAATGACCATTAATACTGCTTGGTGAAATGGTTTATGAGGCTGTTAAGTTATGATCGCTCGGTGAATACCAGCCTAAATGACGAAAGCAACAGCAGTTCCCTATCATTGGAAACCATCATTGAAAAAGTTAGCTGTTGATTTTGAGTCCCTTCAAAGGTTTAATCATTGAATATTTTAATGCAGAAATATAGCTTACGACTTAAAAAATATTTCTCCTAAAAAAAAATTCATTTTGACCCATATCTTCGCCATAACGTAACTTTTAATATTTTCAATGATCATTGGTAAGGTAGTTCATCATTGAAAAATTAAAAGTCATTTTATGAGAAAAGTTGTGCCAAATTGAATATTTTTTTGTCTGAAATTAATTAAGTCAATAAGCTTTACTTTGGCATCAAAATAATCATATATTTTTTCTTCAAAATCTCTCAAAATTGGCAATTAATTTTTTCAATGATGGTTTTCAAGGATAGCTATAACTGGCCCCTTACTCGTTGTCAAATGAAATAATGTGATATGGTGCTGTGTAATTCACATTGAAATTAAGTTCCTCACTTATATTTATTATCCTGTGATAATATATATATATTGTTTATATATTTATATGTATTATATATTTTGTTTATTTTGTTTATTTTAAGAATTAATGTTTTTTTTTCTTGTTAAGGGATCAGGGATACCCTGAAAAAACGCGACTTTTATCTTCCCGCTGATGGTGCGAAAAAGATAAGATCAATTTATTTCAGTTGACATATAAAAACTCTGACTTAGAAAATCTTGACATTTTCCAGATTTTCACATTCAAGATTTTGAATTTCGTAATTTTCATATCCGAGATATAATTATTTTTGATTCTAGATTTTGGGCTTTGCATTTTAATAATTCAATTGATGGTTTTTGTAAAATGAATTTCTTTGTTTTAAACTAAATAATAAAGCTTAGATGGAAGCCCTTCTGAGCTTTTTGCATTTTTATAGTATATAGTACGGAAACCCTTGACAATTATTTCTTTCACAGAACTAAATGGGATTCCCTTGCAGTTAGAGTGAGATAAAAACGTCTTCCCTGTACTGCACATATTTATTGGACTGAGTATAGTCTGAGAACCCACAGCTATTTTGTGGTGTGATTGATAGCAAAATTTCAATGTGTTGAGAGCAAAGAATTATGCTGCTTAGGCAGCACTGCAATAAAATATTAAATTACCATCCCTGACTGTGTGCATTCAAGAGGACAAAAAGCGTCAACAGGGGCATTCCCGATTCGATGCAACTGGTCTAGTATCATTGCAAAAGTTTAAAAGTTCAGAACTTTCTTGCAATAGTTTTGCACTTTTGCTAACCCTTACCCTATTGCAACAGACAAATACCTTGTGCAGTTGGTAGCAGTAGTGATAAAATGTGTCCTTCAAATTAGTAGGAGAAAAAACTTTAATTGAATTAGTGTACAGGCAAAATCGCTTTTATATAATTCGAATTTATTTAAATTGCAGCAATTGGAGTCAAGATTTTGATGAATTGTATGAGTTTTTAAATGAATATAATCTTGAAAATATTTTGATTATGGGTGATCTGAACGCTCTAATAGGTAACTTTCAAAACCCAGCTTCACTGGTTAAACAACTTGATTACAGCTTTAGTGGGATAAGGGGCTCTTTGGATAAGACATTAAACAGTTGTGGTAGGAGTATTATTAATTTATTTAAAGATTTTGGTCTATTTGTTTTTAATGGTGTTACTAAAACTGATTTGAATGGTGATTTCACATTTATTTCTACCCTAGGCTGTCTATTGATCACTCTGTTGCAAAGGGTGAGTGGCTTAATGTAATCAAAGACTTTGAAGTACACTCTGCGAATTATTCTTGACATATGCCAATCATTTTTCAAATTTCAGAACATAGAACCAGTGGTGCGGAATGCTACTGTTGATAAATTAAAATGGTCGGAGTATGGTATAAACTTGTACAAATCAAGACTTGCTGCGCTAATAAATTTTACGGAGCTTGAAAACCTTTGTTGTGAGCAAATGACGGATAAATTACTTCAAAATCTGCAATCCGCAGTTACTAACAACCAAAGAATTAGATCTGAAAATAAATGGTTTGATTGGGAGTGTCATCAACTTAGAAAAAAATCCTTTCGTTTCTTGAATATATTTAGAAAAACAAATTCTAACTTCTTTAAAACTCTCTATCTTACTGCCAATAAGGAATTCAAGCTCGTTTGCATAACCAAACAAAAGGATTACTTGTGTAATATTGCTCAAAGTCGGACAGCATGTAAAGACTCAATGTCATTCTGGAATAAAGTTAAGATGTTGGGAGGTTCCAAACCCTACTCGCCACCAGCAATTAGTGTTGATTCTCTGGCAGAATATTTCAAACAGCTTCTTAGTCCCGCGTTAACAATCTCTTCTTTCCAATATGCCTAACCTCAAATCTACATAGCCCAGCTAGATGATCAAATTTCAATCTCTGAATTGCAGGACACTCTGAAAAGAATGAAAAATAATAAGGTTTCAGGAGTTGATGGAGCTCCGATTGAATTTTTTAAATATTCTACCGAATATTTTTTAAATATCCTTCTGATCTTTTTAAATAAAATCTTGAATGAGGAGACGATCCCTCAATCTTTTCTAAAATCTTTAATCTGTGCGATTTATAAAAAGGGTAACTGCAACCTTCCAGAAAATTATAGAGGAATTTCCATTTTGCCTGTTCTAAGAAAAACCTTTACGAGTATTCTCTATCACAGATTAATTCAATAGGTGGAAACAAACAAACATCTTAGTATTTTTCAAGCTGGTTTTCGCTCAGGATTTTTGACAGTTGACCAGATATTTGCTCTTACTAATATTGCTAAGAGGTATATTGATAATAATAAAAAAACTCTTTGCTTTTTTTGTCGACTTTAAGTCTGCGTTCGACACAGTAAACAGAAATTCCTTAATTTACAAACTTTCGACGCTCTGCTTATCATCTAAGTTTCTAAGGCTATATAAGCAGCTTGTTACTAATACTTGTTCTTCTGTGTGCAACGGTACTAACGTCTCCGAATCTTTTAACACGGAAACAGGTGTTCCCTAAGGTTCTGTGCTGAGCTCGATTTTGTTTGCCATGACGATGTCTCTACGGTTTTGCATGGTGGTGCTAAGATGGGTGATTTGACTATTAGCGTCTTACTGTACGCCGATGATCTTGTTTTGCTTACAGATAACCCCTCAAAAATGCAACTCCAGTTAAATCGCCTTAAAGATTATTGCAACACATGGAATCTACAAATCAACGTCTCTAAGTCAAAAATAATGGTTTTTGAATTCAATAATAGGAGAAGGCTGCCCTCGGAAAATTGGTTTTTAGGTTCAGATCCCATTGAAATTGTAAAAGAATATAAATATCTTGGTTTTTTAATATCATAAAATTTGGACTTACGTCCTCACATAAGAGAAAAATGCTCAGTCACCAAAACAGCTATTAGTCTCATGTGGAGCAGATTTTTGTGTAACCAACACGTTGACACTTCCTCAAAATTTAGAGTTCTAGATGCCACAATAAACACCTGCCTTTGCTATAGGGCCAGTTATACTTAACTTACTTACTTTTGATGGCGCTCACAGCCCAGGATGGGCTTCGGCCTCAACTAACAAGCCCCTCCAGCCAGCTCTGTCCCTAGCTAGCCGCTTCCAGTTGCGCACACCGAGTGCTTTGATGTCGTCATTCACTTGATTGCGCCAACTGTTACGGGTTCTTCCTCTGCTGCGTACCCCATCGGGGTTGGATTCGAAGACTCGTCGGGCAGGTGCGTTGCTGTCCATACGCTCCACGTGCCCCAGCCATCTCAGCCGCTGTATTTTCAGCTTTTTGACCAGGTCAACGTCGCTGTATAGCCCGTATAGCTTGTCGTTGAATCTTCTCCTCCATACTCCTTCGATACACACCGGACCGAAAATCACACAAAGAATCTTCCTCTCAATGCACCCTAGCAGATTTTTATCCGAATCTTTCAGTGTCCATGCTTCTGACACATAAAGCAGGACCGGGATGATTAGGGTTTTGTATAAAGTCTCCTTGGTTCTCTGAGAGAGGGCCTTACTACTTAAATGCCTTCTTAGACCGAAGAAACAGCGGTTGGCAAGAGTAATTCTTCGCTTGATCTCTGCACTGATGTCATTCTGCGATGTAATAGTGGAGCCCAGGTAGACAAAGTCCTTGACAACTTCGAAGTTATATCTGTCCATCGTGATATTTTGCCCGAGTCGACGATGTTGAGATTCCTCTCTCGATGACAGCATATACTTCGTCTTGTCCTCATTAACCGCCAATCCCATTCTAGCCGCCTCCGATTCAATGCTTGCAAATGCCCCTGCCACAGCTCGCTTCGTTCTGCCGACAATGTCTATGTCATCCGCTTATGCAAGCAATTGAACGGACTTTTGATAGATTGTACCGCTGGTGTTGACATGTGCGTTGCGTACAATGGCTTCAAGAACGATGTTGAATAGGTTGCATGATAACGCGTCGCCTTGCCTCAATCCTTTCTCAACATCAAAGGAATCGGTGGTGTTCTTACCAATTTTGACGGAGCAGCGAGATTTCTCCATCGTCATCCTGCACAAGCGGACGAGTTTGGCAGGGATGCCGAGACTCGACATGGCTCTGTATAATTCGTCCCTTTTCACGCTATCATACGCGACTTTAAAATCGATAAAAAGGTGGTGTGTATCGATCTGGAATTCCCGGGATTTTTCTAAAATCTGTCGGAATGTGAACCGCACTGATAAGGGCCGATCAGATCGTTGACAAAAGGTTTTAAGCGGTCACACAGGATGGCCGACAAGATTTTATAAGCGACGTTTAGGAGACTAATTCCTCTGTAGTTGGTACATTTCAGAACATCTCCCTTTTTATGGATGGGGCACACTATACCGAGGTTCCATTCATCGGGCATACTTTCCTCCGACCAAATTTTGCAGATGAGCTGGTGTATACTCCTAGCCAATTCATCTCCCGCTGATTTAAATAGTTCGGCTTGTAAGCCATCCGCACCTGCAGCCTTGTACGACTTAAGTTTGGATATCGCCAGCCGAACTTCGGTTAGGTCGGGTGGACGGAACTCTTGGCCATCATCGTCCAAGTTGAATGGAGCGTTCTGCCTATTAGCGGCATCTTGGCTGTCTTCGCCATTAAGCAGTCTAGAGAAGTGTTCTTTCCAGAACCTCAGCACTGACTGTGTGTCTACTACCATATTCCCACTCTCATCTCGGCAGGCTTCCGTTCTAGCCTTGAATCCTTGGGTGGATCGCTTCACCCTCTGATAAAATTTTCGAACATCTCCCCTACCGCTACAACCCTCAATAGACTCTACCGCCCGCTTCTCGTGCTCTCTCTTTTTCCTCCTGAGAAGTCGGCGTTCCTCTTTGCGTTTCAGCCCGTAGAGCTCCCGGGCCACTCTCTCAGCAGCTCTTGTTCGAGTCTGCAGCATTGCCTGATAGGCCTCGTCCTTAGCTGCATGCGCCAGCCGGCACTCTTCATCGAACCAGGGTTTTCGTTGTATTCGCCTAGTGAAACCCAGCACATCAGAGGCGGCACTTCTGATGGCTTGTTGACAGTGTTCCCACTGGTCCTCTGCACTTGATGCTGGTGGCGGACCTCCTGAGAGATTAAGAGTTACGTGGTCTGCAAAAGTTCTGGCAGTCTCTTGCGATTTAAGCTTCTCGACATCGAATCTTTTCACAGCATCTGCTCTGCGTTGTCGCGTCATGGATATCCGCATACGTAGTCTAGCTACCACCAGGTAGTGATCCGAGTAAATGTTGGCCCCTCGGAACGTTCGGACGTCCAAGATACTGGAAGCATGTCTCGCGTCTATCGCAACGTGGTCGATTTGGCTGACGGTTACTTGATCACGCGACCGCCAAGTCCCCTTGTGTATATTGAGGTGTGGGAAGTAGGTGCTTGAGATGATGACATTTCGCCCCGCCGCAAAGTCTGCCAGCCTGTGCCCGTTGCCGGAAGTTTCGTCGTGTAGGCTGTGTCCTCCGACTATCGAACCAAAGATGCCCTCCTTTCCGAATCTTGCGTTGAAGTCACCAAGAATGATCTTCACGTCGTACTTCGGGCACATATCATACGTTGTCTCCAAGAGATCGTAGAATGCTTCTTTGGTTGAGTCTTCTCTCCTTTCATGGGGGGCGTGAACACAAATCAGCGAAATGTTCTTAAATTTGCCTTTGATGCGGATTGTGACCAGGCGCTCGCTTACACTTCGGAAGCCCAAGACTTCTTGCCTAAGTCTTCCCCTTATCACAAAACCACAACCAAAGAGCCGCTGACCCTGTTCCTTCAAGCACCCGCCGTAGTAGATGTCACACGTTTTCAGTCTCCGTACGCCCTCTCCACCCCATCGCACTTCCTGGATGGCTGTTACGTCAGCCTTTAGCCTGTCCAGGTTCTCCACTAGTTGTTCGGCTGCACGTGTTCTGTATAAGGACAGGACGTTCCACGTGCAGATCCAAAATTCATTGTCCTTGTTTCGTTTGCTGGGGTCGTCAACTTTAAAATCATCCATATCCGAGGCTTGTTGTTGTTTCGGAACAACTTTTTTTTACGTGGTAGGGAAGTTACCCCGACGCACAACCCCCGACCCGGAGGACCAGACCCTTCGTATAACTCCAAGGGTAGGGAGCCGGATAAACCGCTCCTTAAAGGCCTGAGCTACAAATATGTCGTAGTAGCCCATATAAGGTGTTCACTAAGTAGTTCAACCTAACTGGAACTGTAGACGCCACCGTTGATTCCATCTAGAGAATTCGTCCGCTGCCGCCTCGATGAAAGGAGAAGTGCCTTAGTGGGAACACTCCTCCCCCCCCTCTCTCGTTGGCTGTCCCCAACAGCTTTCCACGGGGATTTAAACCCCATCTCCAGCTGAGGTACTAGACACCCGATGTTCACGTGGAGGTGAGAGTAGGAGTTGGTAGACAGAGGTGGGTTTTGAGAAAAACCTGTGGACGCTTGTGTCCTCTTGAATGCACATAACTACCCTTTTGAACATTAGGGCCAGTTATAGCGGTCAGTTAAAAAAAAAAAAAAAAAAAAAAAAAAACCATCAGTAAAAATTTTCTTTTGCATAATTTCATGTGTTATCGCTATAACTGGCCCCTATGCCAATCAAGTTTTCGGTTTTGAATTCATCGAGGAATTCGAAATAGTGCAGCGATTTTTTTTTTCAAGAGAATCTTAAGACTACCATCGACAACACCAACATATGCTTTCCATGTGGAATTTCTTCAAACTGTGCCTCATTTCTTTTCTTTTTTTTTTTAGATTTAAGATTTTGTTTTATTTAGCTAGATTTTATATACAATTGACTTCCAACGAAGCTTATTATTAACTAATGTTTTAAATGCTGGCTCAGAAGGGGCCCAACTTATTTCTTATGTCTACTTAAAATGATTTTTTATATAAGTATAAAATACATATTATTGGCTTCTTAATCTAATACATGATTTTATTTTTTTTTTTATAACAAAACAATTGTCTCTTAAAATAATTAAAAATGTTTAAGAAAAGGTTATGGTGTCATCCCCTGTCGTGTCCACTATCGGCTCGTTCATAGAATGGTCTTTCTTCATTGTGAAACACGTCCTGGAATCTGTCATCAATGATAGCTCTCGGGTTCAGGTATCGCTGGCTGGGCTGAATTTCCTCCTGTAGCATCTGTTGTACTTCAGGGTTTGGACGTGCTTCTAAGTTCTTTATGATTTTGCTGGTGAGTTCCATCATATGGTGGTCAATGGGGATCACGCCTGCTGCCTCGTAGAGCATTTTGTTTCGCCAGTACTTCTTTGTAAGGGGGTTCCAATATAGTCCTGTGCTAATTCTCAAGATCTTTCTCTCGAATAGTTTTATCTTCTTTATCGCTGAAGGAGACATGGTTAACCAGATGGGGCAGGCGTAGGTTAGGACCGGCCTGATCAGCTGCTTGTACATGAGAAGCTTCGTCTTCTTGCTTAGTCCATTCTGTTTTCTCAGTTGAGGATGAACAAGATGGAACGAAAAGTTTGCACGCTTTAGAATCGCCATCGCATGCTTGTTGAATTTCATCTTGTTGGTGAAGTGCACTCCAAGGTATTTGGTAGTTTCTTTTGTATGGATGATGGTTCCATCTGGCAAACTGATGTTGATATTTCGGCTTCTAGCGGCAATTCAAATGACCTGGGTGCACTTCAGTTTTGAGAGTGGGTTCTCTTATACTCTTCATTTTCAGTGTTGAAGGTCCCATGCAGTATGCGTTGGAGCGTCTTCCTTAGCCTTTGTCTATGCTGGTTGATGGCAAGGATGTGAGGAGGTAGGTTAGCAAATCTGTCCTTACTCTTCCTTAGAGTCTTCTGGTTGTCCATTGCATTGCTGACTGCCCTTCCAAACTGGTGAATAGCTCCGTCAATTTCCGTGTTGTTGAGGTTAGCATTTCTAGTTATCTCTGGTAGTTCAGCTTCGGTGTCAGAACGAAACTGATTCCAGTTGATCCTAATAAAGCTGATATGGTATTCGGGATCAGGTTGGACAGCCAATATCCTCCGTGTGAGACGAACACTCAGCTCCACAGCAAGGTGATCTGTTTTTTGTGACCAGGAAGAAGTCCAGTGTTGATGGCATGCGTGCGAATGTAGGCCTGGGTTGGGAAATTATGTCCATTGAGTGATGATGTGGGTAAGTGTCCAGCCAGTCAACGATAGCTTCCCCCTGAAGCGTAGTGTTGCTGTCAAACCATCTCGGATGCCTTGCGTTAAAGTCGCCTCCTATGACGCATTGCGTATGACGGTTGACAAGGTCCATCAATGTTTATGGCTCGTGTTGTATGTTCGTCTTTGATGAGTTTCCTGTAATGTAGATGGATATAAGTAGTAGAGTTTCAGTGTCAGATGTTCGAATGATCACGCAGGTTGCTTCTGTAGCCTTGAGTCCATGGATTTTGATTTGGTCACCCGGGATGAGGTTCCGTATAAATATATCGGTGCCTCCTCTTTCTTCGGTCCTGTCTTCTCTGAAGATGTTGTATCCTTCTGGTTCATATCGGTTCCTTGCCTTCAAGAGGGTTTCCTGTAAGAAAAGAATATAGGGTTTTTTTTGACTTTAAAAACAAGTTTAAAGAAACCCGTCTTGTTAGTGAGTAAATAGAGTTAACATTGAAGGTTACTAGTTGCAGGTTTTTTAAAAGCATAATTGGCATATAAGACGTCCAATTATTAATGTTTAAGCCTTATCATCAAAGCTTGCGTAGTTGCTGGGGACTATTTGTTTGGCCTTTTGAACTAGTGTAAAAAGGTCAGCACCGAATAGTCTATCGGCGTCTGCGAAAACGTCACTGTTGCTCTGGATCTTATGTTGTTTTTGTGGTTGTGTGTTGGCTGGTTGCCGGTTCTTGGGTGTATCTTCTTTGGCAGGTTTCACCACATTAGAAGTTGGCTTCTTTGCAGTATTAAGAGCAGCTACATCGGCGTAAGAGAATCCTTTACGAATAGCTTCTACTGTGGTGTTCTTGTCAGCTTTCACTTGCTCCTTCTTCCTTTCAGTGTATTTCTTCTTCTCTTCTAGCTTTCTTTTCAGAGTTGGACATCCTTTCCAGCTAGCTGGGTGTCCTGTTTTCTGGCAGTTTACACAGTAAACATTTTTGTCTTTGTTGTCATCTTTTTTCCTCTGGCACTGTCCTGGAAGATGCTGATCCTTGCATTTAACGCATCTGTAGCTCATACCACAGTTGCTGGCTACATGTCCAAATGATTGGCAGTTCTTGCGTTGTGTGATGCCGGTGGATCTGAATTTCTCCCAATAGACCTTTTGATTTAGGAGAAGGGGTTTACTGAAGATAGCAGCTATGTCACTGTTCTTCTCCACTTCGACCACAAAGTTGTTGAAACTTCTATTTGCCCTCGGGTTCTGGGGGCTGACGGTGATTGCTGGGATCCCTTCAAACTGCAGTTCCTCCATAATTCGCTTGACGTCAAAAGTATGATGAACTCCTTTAAGTAATAGAAGAGCCTTCTTGTCTTCTTTTAGTGTGTACGTGTTGAATTCGGTTTTCCTCATTCGCAAGTGCTCTGCTATCTTGTGGTTTTCCTTCGTTTTGTTGTTTTTGTAGTTGTGCGCCTTGTAGCTTATGTCCTGACCTCGAAGGTGCCTATCGAGTTCCGCTTCGTTGAGCTTGAAGCAAACAATCGGTGGCATTAGTTGTGACCTTGGAGTTCCTTCAGCAATTTTGACTGTTGTTGTACTAACTTGTGTTGCTGGAGTTGCAGTATTGGCTGTTATGTCTGGTGTTGTTGATGCTATTTCTACACCAGTTACTTCGTCTTTTTTGTCTTTGACAGCTATTGATGTGGAAGGAGCGATTTTCTTTGCGTCCACTCGCTCAGGAGAAGTAGCCGTCTTTTTTGTCTCCCTTTTTATCATGACCACTTTCACAATGGCCTCTGGCTCGGGCTGTGTATCCGGTTGTACCTCAATATCCATCCCGTCTTGAGGGATATCGTCATTGGCTTGGGGTTCCTGATCTTCTTAGACGCATTGGAGACCATCGCTTTCCTCTTGCTTGTTGTAGAGGTCGTCGAAAGTGGCCAGTTTCTCATGTATATTGACGAGAAACTCTTTCCCGTGGGTAGAAATCCCTTTCTTCACATTTTCTATGAAGTTTTCGTAGGTAGCACCTGCGTCTTCCTTCTTTCTTTCCTTTTTACCCATTTTAGTCTGGGTAGGTAATCTATTAATCATTCGTGGTAATTTTGATGTAGGTAGCAGGAAACAGGTAATAAAAATCCTTCACTGTTCCCTTTTCTCTTTGGAATTTTTAAATATTCCGCAGGTAAATCACTTTGTAAAAATTCACTTTAATCTTCCGTGTGCGTACACCTCGAATGACCGAACTGAACTGTGACTGTGTGATGTTGCATGTGGAATCAGGAGTCCCACAAATATATATTAAGAACTTAAAGGCTACTGCAGATTATATTATAAGGGTAATGCAAAGGTCTACAGATAATCTCCAACTGCAAATAATGAAGCATGCGCTGAGATATAGACAAACGCCATTAAGGGAATGGTTTGGTAATGCGGGTATCCACGGGGTGGTTTTGGACCTGTCAACTCAATCGGTTGATAGTTGGCGTAATGAATTCTACAAATGTATTGCGAAGTAGATGAATCCTTCTATCTGCATTGTATTCATAGTGCCCAGATATCTTCTAGTCGACTAATATACAGAGAGCTGAACCACTCCTTGGGTGCTGGCAACTACTTTACCAATGTGTTTTCACCATATCAAATCAGCTTAATTTTCAAGGTGAGAGTTGAAATACTGGGTTTGAAATATATGCCTCACAGGCAAGATATTTCAGCTATTTGTAATCTCTGCAATAGAAACAAAAACGAAGATATCTACCACTTTCTAGCTATATGTCCAATTCTACAAGAACTGCGAAGATTGTACTTTTCAAAGAGTTCTTTATCTCGCATAGAAACTATAGATATTTTGAATGGTAAATATGGTTGGAGAACACTTTTGAGATACTGCGATGATGCTTTTAATTACAGAAATAGCTTTGTAATATGAAAATTAAAAAAATGTTGTCAATTATTGTTTATAAATTGCACTTATGTACAAACATATTTTAAATAATATAACAAAAAAAAAATAAAAGTTTATTAATTTAATTCCAAAAACTTCCATAAATATATAATAATGTCTTAACAACTTATTATTTCAAATGTTTTTTATATATTAAATCTTTTTTAAAAATGTAATCCCAAAAAAAAATTTTGTAATGCTGCTTTAAAATATGCTTACTTTTTCTTTACTTAATAATTATTATAAGAATTTGTCAATTATTTCGACAGACGGCATCTCACGCCATTGTTCTATTTTCTTAAAATACTCAGTTTTTATTGTAAACATCTCTCATAAATAAAGAATTTTATAATAATAATAATAAATAGTGATAAAATTTCGCAATTTTACACTTTTTCATTGCACCGGATCGGGAATACCCCTTTTTGATTTATTACATATTTTTGTTTGTTTACACACACATTTTGCATCAAAATAAATAAGAACAACATAAATTAGACAAAATGCATTATAAAGGCACATTTCCAATTACAAGCAAATCCAATAACCATGCCATTTTTTTAACATCTCTTTGAAATATTAGGGGTATTCACGATCCGATGCAACTGGCCTAGTATCATTGTAAAAGTGCAAAAGTGTAAAATCTTACAACACTACAACAACAAAATATACAAGGTGCAATCTTAAAACAGTTTCGCACTTTAGCAATACCCGAAACCTATTGCAACAGAAAAATACAACATTGTAAAATTTGTAAATTGTGTTTTGACAGCTCACTCATTCTTGATTACGTTAAACAGAAACAAAGGTATGTTCATTGGATACATCCAATTTGCTATCTTGATTGTATTGATGTGACGTCGTCATCACAGCATCTTCTTCTTCACTTTCCCCATTGTCTGAAAATTAAATATACCTTTTTGTAGGTTTGTTTGTTTTACCCCGTTTACAAACAGAATCGAGAGCTCGAGTTGGATTAGGGTCGGATTTTTGACCCACGTGTTTCGTCATGTGAGTTGAGAGTCCCATTTGAAGTTGAGTTGATATGGTTTTGAGATAACACTCAATGGAATGGCAAAAATATATTTATTTTACACAAAAACAGTTCAAATTTAATGAATTGTAGTAAATATTTCACATAGCTATCAAAACAAATACATAATTTTACTCGCACGTGTGTAAAAACACTGGTGAACACGTCCTCAAGACCGACTCTTCGACCCAGGTTTTTTATCAACAATTTCAACTCGACTCCGCTCCTGAAGTGGAATTGAGTGGGTTGAAGCTCATTTCAAGTCAACGCAGGTATACAAAGGGGCCAAGCGAGCTTGAAGCTCGCTCGAATACCTAATGTAAACGGGGTATTTGTTGAAAGCTTGTGTGATGTAGCTTGAGCGATTTGAAAACAAACATGTGCGACCGTACTTCTTCATCGCGCGACCGCGTTTATGTTGTAATTAGGACACGTTATTGATTTGTTAACGTTTAATATTTTGATCGTCCGATGCAGCGATCGTCGCTCGTTGCTCAATCGGTCGATGAGTGCCAATTAGGACGTAGCCTTACGCTGATCTGTGTTCACGCCCTTCATGAAGAGAGAGATGACTCAACCAAAGAAGCATTCTACGATCCTCTGAAGACAACGTATGATATGTGCCCGTACGACGTGAAGATCATTCTTGGTGACTTCAACACAAGATTCGGAAAGGAGGGCATGCTTGGTTCGATAATTGGAGAAAGGTTCTAAGGACGACGTGAATAACTACAGACCCATTAGCTTTATCTCCACCATATATAAGCTAGTTTTAAGGTGGACGAGGCTGGGAAGCGATCCCAGACCTCCAGCGTGACAGTCGAACGCACTAACCATTACGCTACGGGCTACTACATTCCAGAACTAGATCCACATGAAATCGAACAATCAATAGAAAGTCTTAAAAGTGATAAATGCGCAGGAAACGATGGTATCGAAGCGGAAATGCTTAAATACGGAAAGAAAGCTTTAACTCCAATCCTTACAATACTTTTTAATTCTATATTAAAGACGCAAGCTATTCCAGCACAATGGAAACAAAGTACCATAATCCTAATTCACAAGAAAGGTTCTAAGGACGACGTGAATAACTACAGACCCATTAGCCTTATCTCCACCATATATAAGCTTTTTTCAAAAGTAATATACGGAAAAACCAAACAAACATTTAATGACAATCAACCAATAGAACAAGCCGGATTCAAAAAGGGATATTCATTAACGGACCATCTTCAAACAATTAATCAATTAATTCAAAAATTCAATGAATACAAAAAGCCATTATACCTTCTTTTAATTGACTTCAGTAAGGCTTTCGACACAATTTAGCATGCGAGTATATGGAAAGCTTTGGAAAACCAAAACATTAATCGAACTTACATTAACACACTTAAAAATATCTATAAAATCAACACCGCAAAAATAAGAACCGACACATTAAGAAGAGAGTTCCATATCAACAGGGGAGTACGACAAGGAGATCCGTTGTCAACCACCTCTTTTCTCAGCCATCCTAGAAGACATTTTCCGAAAACTTGATTGGCAAAATAATGGAATAAACATTTATGGATAAAACCTTAACAACCTACGATTCGCAGATGATATTGTTTTGATATCGAACACCTCAGACAATATTCAGACAATGATTAATCAACTTGCATCTGCAGGAAAGGAATAAAATAAACCTAACAAAAACAAAAGCTATGACAAATCACACGAAATTAAGTATAATTCTAGAAAACAACAAAATAGATTATATCGATGAGTATATCTACCTTGCCCAACTGAAATCATTTGAGAATCAAGAAGAAAAAGAGTTAAATAGACGAATAACAAATAGTTGGCAACAATACTGGAATGTCAAACAAATACTAGACAGCAATTTGAGCCAAAACACAAGAAAGTATATATTTGACTCGACCATATTACCAGTAATGACATGGATTACAAACCCTTGGACTTAAATCAAACTTACTTGAAAAATTGAGGATTTGCCAGACGAAAATGGAACGGAAGCTACTCAATATAAGGTTGATAAAAAGGATACCAAACGAGGAATAACAAGACAAACAAATATTATAGATGTAGTACAACGTGCTAAACAGTTAAAGTGGAGTTGGGCAGGTCACATTTCGAGGATTCAAGATCAACGATGGACTAAAACAACGACCAAATGGATTCCAAATGATAAAAGACCTGTTGGCCGACCAAGGAAATGATGAGACGATGATCTAAACCAACTTAACTCTAATTGGTACAACGACGCGAAAGATAGACATTTATGGTCATCATTGGGGGAGGCTTATGCCCGATTATAACGGAAATATTATTGAAATAGTACTTTTAACTTTAACTTTAATCTTTAATTTATATACTTTCTTTAATCTGTATTTTATTTTATTTATATTAAAACAATGATGTCTTTTTATTTTATGGCAATAAAAAGCTTTAAATAATAATAATCTCCTAAACGTCGCTTATAAAATCTTGACGGCTGTCCTGTGTGACCGCCTAAAACCTTTTGTCAACGATCTGATCGGCCCCTATCAGTGCGGTTTTAGGCCAGGCAAGTCAACCGTCGATCAAATGATTACACTCCGACAGATTTTAGAAAAAAAAAACGGGAATTCCAGATCGATACACGCACGATTTATCGATTTTAAAGTCGTGTATGATATCGTGAAAAGGAACAAATTATACATAGCCATGTCATATCTCGGCATCCCTGCCAAACTCGTACACTTGTGCAGGATGACGATGGAGAAATCTCGCTGCTCCGTCAAAATCGGTAAGAACACCACCGATTCTTTTGATGTTGAAAAAATATTGAGGCAAGGCGACGCGTTTTCAACAACCTATTCAACATCGTTCTTGAAGCACAATTATACGCAACGCACATATCAACTCCAGCCGTACAATTTATCAAAAGTCTGTTCAATTGCTTGCGTATGCAAATGACATATAGACATTGTCGGCAGACCGAAGGAAGTTGTGGCAGGTGCATTGAATCGGAGGCGGCTAAAATGGGATTGGGTGTTAATGAGGACATGACGAAGCATATGCTTTCATCGAGAGAGGAATCTCAACATCGTCGACTCGTGCAAAATATCTCGATAGACAGATATAACTTCGAAATTGTCAAGGACTTTGTCTACCTGGGCTCCACTATTACCTCGCAAAATGACATCAGTGCAGAGATCAAACGAAGAATTACTATTGCCAACCACTGTTTCTTCGGTCTAAGAAGGCATTTAAGTAGTAAGGCCCTCTCTCAGAGAACGAAGGAGACTTTAAACAAAACCCTAATCATCCCGGTCCTGCTTTATGGGGCAGAAGCATTGACACTGAAAAAATCGGATGAAAATCTGCTATACTATGTTCATTTTATATCTTTACTACAGGGAAGATAGGGTTTTTGCCTCTCACCCTTACTTTCATAGATTTCAATAAGTTATCTCTTTATTTATAAAGCTTTTCGCTTTTGCATTTTCCATGGTTGCCGTATCGCGCATTATAAATTGGCGTAATTCTCTCTTCTCTCATTCAAATGTCAGTAGGGTTACCAACTCCTAATTTAGATTTCATAAACAGAAAAAATGTCTATCGTAAACTAAATCTAAAAAAAATTAATGTAAATGCTAATAAAAATAAATCTGTCTTATCTATAGTAGGCTCGTTTTTTTAAGAGTTCCCCCCTCTTTTTACGTACAAATAAATCACAGAAAAAAAAAATTTAATTACAAAAAAGAGTACTCGTGGCAGAAGTGAAACTTCTTTGGCGATCTAAAAATCTCGATATGTATAGGGATATTAAGCTTATATTCGTAAGACGCAATGTGTTCTATATCAAAATGATCGATGGATGGGGGTTGTAAAATTGAGAATTGAATAATAATAGTGAAAATTTAAAGTAAAAAAAAGTGAAAATTTAAAAGATACAGGTAAATCAGTTTATTTGAGTAAGTTTTCTGACTATTTCCAAAAATTGCTACACTCAACATCTCTGCAAAATCAAAAATTTGTACTATGGCGTTTTTCTTTTTTAACTCTGAGCAGATCACGAAACTGTCAAACAAAAATTCTATGTATTTTTATCCCAGACTTATCAGAGCACAAAAAGTGTGTTTCTTTTTTCCATCTGAGCTAGCTTAGATCTTGATCGATTAGCTCAGAATAAAATGACCGAGCAAATCGAGCGAAACGCTGAGCGAAGCCAACTTCACTTCTTTTTTAGTGATTTGACAGACGAAAGAAATACGCAAAATTATCTATTTCAGGTAAACAAAAATGTATTTTAGTAAAACACCTATGAAATGACAGTTCAGTGCTCAAGTGTGTTTCATAATTAAATCTGAGGGCTCTGGTCATAATATGCTCAGAGTTCTGCTCTGACCGCTCAACCTCCGCTCAGAGCCGTTTTAAGAGCCAAAAAAGAAAAACGCCATATGACAACTTTAATTTGGTTTTATTTTGCAACCATACATAATTCAAATTTTTAGCGGACTCTCCTCATTTAATTCAGTTTCTTGAAATTAGCCTATTTTGAGATAAAATGTTTTAAATAATTTATATCTCCATACCAATAGGAGATAGATAAAAATCTTAAACTAATAAGATTCTTAGAATTTCATTGTCTATTCACAAACAAATTTCAAAACTCTAGCATTCTAATTAACGAAATTAGAAAAAAGGCATTAAAGGACATTTTCACTTTTATCTGCCACAATAATATAGGTTATCAAAAAATCCAAACTTATTGCACTATAAAATATATAAGCCTATAAATAAAAATGTTTACTTTTACTCTACCTCCCACCACTTAGCTAATCAATGATCTCAGCGTTGCACATATCGCGTTACATTTTTTCGTTGCACAAAAATTCAACATTGAAATTTTACTCTCAACGCGCGCAAAGAAGTTTCACTTCAAAAACATTTTATCACTCTGACGATTAGTTGCTGCTGCTACTCTCTTCATTTAAGCTTATAACAACATTTTCCACTGCTCTTTCAGCAAAAACATTCATTTCCCACACCTTTGGCTCAATCACCTGCTCAACGTGTTGGACACACCTGCCAGTTCAATAGACTTATTTTGGCTTGCCGCGAATCCTTTCACTTGAGCCCAAACAAGCTCTATGGGATTAATTTCACAGTGATAAGGTGGCGATCGAAGTACTTTATGTCATGCAGCTTTGGCCATTTCATCCACCACGTAGGTTTCATACTGGGGTTTGTGACACTTCACGATACCATAGATAAACAAATAAAGGTACAAATCTTTGGCTGTCAATCCGGTTTGCCTACAAGCTAAAAGGTGGGTTTAGCCGTGGTGGAAATCAGTAAGTTTTACTAGTGTGCTTTAAAACACGCATACTAGTGCAACTTACTGATTTCCACCACCGTAACTTTGTTGTTGGATTTCACATTTATTCATGGACACAGAATTAAATGACAAAAACAACAATGTAAACAAATGGGTTTTGGGGGGTAAAACGTACGAAAGATGTGTATCTTTATATTGTTTATCTATGACGATACTCAACAACTCAGCTTTCACCATATAATCTTCATAGTTGATACCATTCGAACTCCGCCACTCCTTGATTTCGTTTTTTTTCTTGGTGGAAGTCGAAGGAGCCTTGTTAAGTTTCCGAGAACTATAACGGAGTTTTGTTCCAGACGTGTTTAAATGTCTGCAAACCACTTTTCATAAATCTCCGCATTCATGTCTTGATGATAATCTCCACTTTTTCCAGAAATGAAACATAGGAGCCCTTCGTCCACGAATCTTGTAGAGAACTGTAAAAAAGGTGTTTTTTTATATGGGGTTTTCCTTATACCTGTTGCATTTTTCATATAAATAAAAACCAAACAATTCAATATAGCTCTTAACGGCCTTTAGTTCATACAAATTGGCGTTTCGTCCCGGCGTTCTTACTTGGACTCTTCAGTTGACAGTGAGGGCCTTGTCAAGACGCAATTTTTATTAAGTTCAGTCCAGCTTACATCAATTTTATAGGGAAAATCAGTTGTGAACTATATCCAACCCAATTAGAATTTCTAATCAAGAATTGTTGGAAATTTTGTTACCCAAGGCCTGGCATTGTTTATATATGAGTGTTTTTTATAATACAGATTCTATATACTACTGAAATACATTAGCCAAGTAGAAGACTTAGCATTATTTAATTGGACTTTTTGAATTATTGCTTCAATATAGCTTTTAATGCTAAGTCTTCTACTTGACTGATGTATTTCAGTACAAACAATGTTTATTGCTCTTTAAAGTTATATTGCTTTGTTTGTGTTGTGTACGAGTATGCTTAATTTTGTATGACTTTTAAGGATTAGGTTAGATTAGATTATAAGATTTATTTCAGGAAAAAGGATTAGTAATGCCTTATTAGAATTTTTAGAAAGGAAATAAATTTTATTTTATGAATCCTTGGTAAAATATATCAATAAATACGAAACCTTATTCTTTTTATATGTTCATATTTTCATGAAGAAAAAAAAACTATTTGGCAATTCAAATTGCAATTAATTAATGAACCGAACTCCATCAAACACTTGCTCAAATAGTTATTCTTCATTAAAAAAAAATTCCTTATAGTTTTGGGTAGAAACATGATTTTAACTAAGTGCAACGCGCAATGATCGCATCATTGATGTGGTCAAAGCAGGACAATTAAGTTGGCGCTGATTTTTGTACACATAGCATGGAACCCTTAACTATCACAAAATATAATTATAACGGTAATTGGGTTAAGTTAAGTATTATGTAAGCATGGAACCCTTAACTATCACAAAATATAATTATAACGGTAATTGGGTTAAGTTAAGTATTATGTAAGATTGTTTTTTCACATTAGTATTTAAAGAAATAAATAAATTGCGAAAAAATAGCGAATTGTGGAACTACAACCGATCCGGATTCTTTTGGTAGCTTTACCGAACGGATTGTTTTCTAGGAAAATCTGTTTATCATTTACATATTTTTTTTTAATCAGTTGACAAATGGTGGTCACAAAAGTAAAGAGATAGAGAAGTTATATTTGGTTTACATAATGTGCAAAGTGCATATACACATATCTATTATCTCTTACTTTTCGTAAATATAAGAATAGAGCGTATAATTTTACAGTGTTATCTACTACAGGGGACATAATTTAAAAGGATGAAAATGAAAAGGGTACCTACCTACCTATCCTGTTAAATTTTAAAATCATGAAGATTATGGAGAAGGTATTGTTGTATGCCAGGATTAATGTGATTTTTTTTTGAATCGTGGGTAGTAGAAAGTTAAATCCTTTGGATAAATCACAATATAATAAAGGTTCATATAATGTAGTTCCATTAGGGTAGACTAATACGAAAAAAGGATTGTGTTGTTCAAAACAAAGTATGACTTACCTACTGCCAGACAATTATTATTGCTCTGATATTCTAACTTAGTACACTGACGAAACTATTTTATTAAGTGTTTAGGTAGTTGACTCTTACTACAAAATAAAGTCAAACGCATATTTAATTTGCGTAAAGATAAAATATGTTTGAATTGAAATTTCTCAAGCCAACTGTGAAAAACTGAAAGAATATCCCTACCAATTATAATAATATTATGTGCCATTAAGTTAAAAGAGCTTAAGTCGACATAAGCGAAAATTGTGTTTTTAGTTTCACATATTTACCATTTCGTTTATCTTTCATTTATGTAGTCAGGGTCCCGTTACTCTACGACCAAAAGTAGCCGTTAAATTTAAAAAAAAATCAAAAGAGCTTATGTTTAAATGGGCAAAAAATGCATTTGCATAACAGCTTATGTCTATCTTGAGACCCCAAATTGATCAAAACAAAAAGAAAATATATTTTTTTGAAATGGCTTAAGTCATGATGTAAGCCCTTATTACTTGTGGAGATCAAAAGAAATCATAGCTTAAGTCGACATAAGATACTTTAAACCTACGTAAATTGAATCATTTAACAGCTTATGTCGACATAAGCCATTTTAAAAAAAAATAATTTTGAACCAAACTCAGTTTTATGTCACATAAGCTGTATAGTGTAAATATTAAAGCATTTTTTTGAAATAGCTTAAGTTTAAAAAAACATGATCAAAGGAAAAAAGATCAAAAGAAATCATAGCTTAAGTCGACATAAGATTCTTTAAACCTACACAAATTGAATCATTTAACAGCTTATGTCGACATAAGCCATTTTAAAAAAAAAATAATTTTGAACCAAAATCAGTTTTATGTCACATAAGCTGTATAGTGTAAATATTAAAGCATTTTTTTGAAATAGCTTAAGTTTAAAAAACATGTTTTTATTAGCTTTGCGGTTGTTTTTCAACAAAAAAGAAACATGCAATTTAAGGTTATTACAAGCATGCGTCCTGAAAAAAAATCGCTAGTCTAGCACCAACACTTTTTTATTAATCACCAAAAAAGTCTAAAAAAATTAGTTCGCAAAACTTTATTTGATCATACGAAAAATGGTAAACACTGACTTAATCTGTTTTAACTTATTGGCACAGAATAAGTATGTACCTTAGGGTGAGTCAAATTGAACAAAGTTAATTTGATTTTTATGATATCATGAAAAATTGGTTCCTTGTGGCTAAAACAAAATCTGTAAAAAAATAGGCTCAAAATGTAAACGTTTAGAGCCTCTCATCGCTATTTTGTTTCTTCCATATAAATAATGGGCAATATCGGGAAAAACTGTAGAAGTAACTTCCTAACTGCTACCTACATCTATTGTGATCAAAGGGTTCAACTCACGGTTAAACTGTGTTCCGTGGAAGACTGGGGTTTCCATATCCATTATCTGGCCAAAGTCAAAGCAACAGGCCAATTCCCCCCAGTTTCACGGTATGTAATTTAATTACAATAACTTTTGGGGAAATTGATTTCTAAATCAGTTGTTTTTTAATTTTTTGCTTGTTAAGGGTTATGGTTTCGAAATATATTTTGACCGTGTAAAGGGGTCCACCACCACAGCTTAAAAAGTTTGGTTAACACTGGGTAAGAGACAAAATTATTTTTTTATTCACAAGGTAAAGTGGCTTAAGTCGATTTCTTGCATTTTTCAGGAAAAGGATTTTAAACTTCAAAAGATTATTTTAAGAAACCTGTTTTAATAGGAGGCTGAAATTTTAACCGAATATCAATTATTAATTACTCTTTTCAAATAATATTCGAGATTTTAAAAATCAGGTAAGATAAATAGTAAATCTGCGGAAAACTCACTTATGCCTTTTTTCCTTTTGTCTATGTATTTCGAAAATTGTCTTAAATCACTTAAGCCGTTGTTCCACTTAAATTTCAAATTTTAATTTATATTTAAGTATACATAAGCCGGTTTTCCCTTTTCCAAATCAAAACATTATGTGGCTGATGTTATTTATTTAATTCGTTAATTATTATAATGGCTTATGTATTTTATTTCCTTAATTATTAAAGGTTGTTTTAAATACAAAATATAAAAATAGAATTCATTCCAAAAAAGTATTACTGCAATGATCAGAAGTCATGAAATATCATCTGTCTTACAGCTTCATCTTCAGCTTTTTCCGTCAAATCAGAATAGAAATCCGACTTTGATTCTGTGCAAAGGTACAGATTTTTGATGTGCCTCAATTTTGTACAAACAAGTTTTTTATCAGGGATTTTGAAAACCCGCGGAAAAACTTAATTCATATAAAATATGGGCCTGAAAGAGCCGCATCATAAGAACACAAAATATATCTAGCTTTGAATGGTAGAAATAGGTAAATTCTAGAATTTATCAGGACCCAAATAGCGACTTAAGTTCCTTGAAACCCTTGAAGCGGTTAACCCAGGGTATACAATTGCCAAAAACATTTGAAAAATGTCCGCAATGAATTATCAAAACAAAACATTTCGGCCTTTTAACGATGCCGATTTTTGGGTGAGACAGGTAGCAAAAATTCACTGCTATATTAAGATAGATTTTAACTATGCAAATATGAAAGTCTGGGCCCATTATAGGTATCCAATATTGCCTTTAAAATGCAGTGCAGGAAATTCAAATTATATTTAACAAAAGAGTTGAGAGCCCTAGAAGTGACCATGGGGTCCAAAGTGTTGTCCATAAATCCAAATGGCTACAAGATGTACTCAAGGATTCAATCTATGAGTGCGTCTCGCATACACTTGGCTCCACAGAAAACGTCTTGAACCACATATAATATGTATATGCATAGGGCGCTCAGCTCTGTAATTTAATATAAGGTGTATTTTGTAGAGCTCCCTAGTGTGAACATTAGGAACTGGTTCAAGAAAACAACCCTGACTTTCCAGTCACATTAAGGAATTTTGATTTTGAATGTTGGTACAACTTGCTGTTATGTTTACATAAAAAGTCATTAAAGACGTATTTTTTTTTCTCAAACAAAATGGACGCCATCTCAGAAAAGGATTAAATACAATCAATTTAAGTAAATTTAGCTATTATAATGCTATTTTGTATAAATTAATAAAAAAATGACTATTTCCCACAAAGAAATAATATTTTCTTCAAGCTGTTCTTGAAGTGCAATATTTCAATGCCAATAGACCAAAGGGATGTGTTCATTAAAAATGGTTATCAACCAATGCTTCTTTTATGCTGTAAGAATGTCGTCATATAATTTCTAAGCAATAGGGGAGAATAATTTTTAATAAAAAAATTGTATATATCATCGAAAATGTATTTTGTTATTTTCCCACGAAATAATTAATTTGTTGTACAGTTTTAAATCTTCGTATAAAAATTTTGTTTTCAAAATCTGCCCAAAACTACCATACTAAACGAACATTTCCTTGGAAATCATTGGAAATTTAATGTTCACATTAGAGTTACTGAAGATTCAATGTTGTGTTAACTTGTTGTTGTTGCTTTTGTGTGTAAAAATTTGGCCTAATGTGAAACATTTCTTAATGTTCACATTAGAAACTCAACAAAACACGCCTATAATTTCCACGAATTGGGAGGGGACCCGAGCTTTAAGAAAGAAATGGACTTTCAATGCAGCATTACGTACAAAGGCCCTTACCCCGGCATGCCAAATTTTCGGGTTGGCTAAATTTTACCGAAAAATGGTTGACCGCGTAACGTTTTCTCGCACACGTTTTTTCGCCAAACGTTTGACCATACGTCAGTTTCCCGCGTAACGATATTTCTTCTCACGTTTTCCCGGGTACCGTTATCTCGTCAACGAACCGAACTCCAAGGTTACCCAAGGGACGGTGCTGGGGAAAGTGCAGTCGGGCCTCCCGACCCTCTCTAACCCACACCCTACTGCAGGGTCATCCAAAAGAGTAAGGAATGACAACACAATATCTCTAAAGAACTCCTCACCAGAAAATAAGAGGAAAAAGGCTAGGTTTTCGAAGGTGACCGCAGAGGGCCAACAGGCGGCAATTGCCGACTTTGGAAACCCATCACAGAAACTGACGGAAGACCAGTGGAAACTCTTGGAGTCTAGAATACATGACGAGGTGAACGAGGCTATCGTTAAGAATGGGCCACTGCCCCTCTTCGGTACCATCCAAACCCTGCAAGGATTCAAGCTTTTAGCATGCGAGGATAAATATACCTATGCATGGCTCCAAGACTTCGTGAAACCAATGTTCCCTGGCAAATTGTTGAACTCCGCCTTATTAATAAGGAGGAGATCAGACACATTACTAGGCCTAAGGCGAAATTGGTTATTAAAGGACCTGTAATCCCGAGGGACCATATCGAAAGATATCTCAGATCCCTAAACACTGAACAACTCAGTCAGAACTGGGATGTTGTCGATGTGGGAGAACAGACCGCCGAAGGGACGGAAGCCAAAAATCGTTGCCACTTCTACGAAAAATTGGTTTCAAGGTTCACATTGGTACAAACCGATGCAAACTTAGACTAGTAGCCAATCAGAACAAAAAGGTAAATGGGGGGTCGGTAGTTAAAAACTAATCATGAAATTTTATCAAATAAATCTTCACCGCAGTAAAGCTGCCAGTGCCAACCTAGTCTATCTCTTGGAGAATAGACAAATTGACGTCGCCCTTGTGCAAGAACCCTGGTTAGCAGGAGGCAAAATCAGAGGGCTGAATACAAAAGAAACCATACGGTACAAAACTGCTCAGGTGGGAAGAAACAGTAGCTTTAGAACATGTATCGTAGCTAGAAAACAGTTTAACCTTTTTCTTCTATCCAAATGCAGTAATTTAGAACAAACGGCCGTCAAGTTGGAGAGAGATGGGCTGCCACCGCTCATTATAGCATCATGCTATATGCCTGGGGACGGGACGGAAGGGCCACCAGCTGAACTAACATGCCAGTTAGTACTTCATGCTGCGGAAAAAAAACACGACTTAGTGCTAGGATGCGATGCAAATGCGCATCATTCCCAGTGGGGTAGCACTGACATCAATAATAGAGGTGAGTCTGTTTTTGAATTTATTATTTAGAACAATTTATTAATAGCAAATAGGGGTAGAGAACCAACGTTTGTTACAAAAAATTGAAAGGAGGTGTTTGATATTACTTAAACAAACAACTCAGGCACAATACCAATAGAACAATGGAGGGTGTCAAAAGAGCTATCTTTCTCTGATCACAAAATCATTGAATTTCTCATACCAGACACAATAGCCTCCAAGAAATCATTTAGAAACCTTCGTAATATGAACTGGGACACTCTCCATAGGGAATTAGAGACTAGGATTAACACCTTAGAAAATAATTCAATAATTGGACCTGAATCCTTAGACAGAGCCACCTCAGAATTCACAGAAATTCTAAATAAAGCTTTTGAAAAAGGATATCCCCTTAAACAGATGAGGAAAGGCAATAATAAACCACCATGATGGCAACACGAAATTGGCATTATAAGAAAAGAAACAAGAAGACTTTTCAAAACAGCCAAACGAACTAGAAATGAATTAGACTGGGAAGCATATAAAAACAGTCAAAGAAAATTCAAAGCTGGAACACAACGGGCGAAACGCAGCTCGTGGCAAACCTTCTGCACCTAAATTGAAGGAACAAACGAATTGGCAAGACTTAGAAAAATTCTAGCAAAAGAACCAGTTCCCCTAGGGTCTCTTAAAGGCCCTAATGATCAATGGACTGAATCATGTTGAGAATCACTGGAGCTCCTTATCAAAACTCATTTTCCTGATTGTAACTTTGATATTAATAACACAGAAGATGCAGCACAAACGGAGCACACGGTGCCACCAGATATTATAACGGAGGATAAAATAAACTGGGCGATAAACTCATTTTCTCTCTACAAATCTGCGGTAACAGACGGCATCTTCCCCTTGATGTTACAGAAGAACACTAAACATGTCACCCAATATCTCAAGCGCTTCTTTGTAAGCAGCCTTAAGTGGGGATACCTTCCTTTGGCATAGCGTGAAGTAAAAGTAGTATTCACACCGAAAGCTGGAAAACCAAGCCACGCGGAAGCCAAAAACTACAGACCCATTAGTCTAACATCGTTCGTTTTAAAAATCTTTGAACGACTAATAGATATACACATACGAAGTACTCTAAAACCGAATGTGTTGTCACCTGTCCAACACGCTTACACGAAAGGAAAAAGTATTGAAACAGAACTCCACAACTTAGTAGGCATAGTAGAAACAACACTCAAGAACAAAGAGTACATTCTAGCTCCTTTTCTGGACATTGAAGGAATTCAACAATGCACAAAATGATGCGGTAAAAAGAGCACTTGTATACCTTGAAGTAGATAATTCCCTCATAAACTGGATTATCTGTATGTTAAAATACAGACGGATTTACTCAGAACTAGGGGATGCACAGATCAAAGTATCCACATCTAGGGGGACTCCACAAGGAGGAGTTCTCTCACCACTTTTGTGGATATTGGTTATGAACGAAATCGAACTGGAACACAGCGGTGTCAAAGTAGTCGCCTACGCAGACGACTTGGCGCTGCTAGCGACTGGTAAATTTCTTTCCACAACCAGCAAACAGATTAACTACGCTCTGTCGAAAGTTTGTAGCTGGACGAGGAAATGTGGACTCTCGGTCAACCCAGAAAAAACGGAACTGGTACTTTTTACTAACAAAAGGAAAATACCAGATTTTGTCCTACCATCAATAGATGGAACCCGACTTAGTCTTTCAGAACATGCCAAATATCTGGGCGTAATTCTTGACAAAACGCTTAACTGGGGTTTGACCACTAAAGAAAGAGCCAAGAAGGCCATGATCGCTTTTTATTTCTGCAACAGAATCTTTGGTAAGACCTGGGGTCCAAACCCTAAGATCATAATGTGGATGTACACGGCCATTATAAGACCGATCCTAACATATGGTAGCCTGGTTTGGTGGAGCGCGATGGACAAAGAAACTAATTGCAAAACGCTTAATAAAGTTTAGAGACTAGAATGTATAGGAATTAGAAGGGCAATGAGATTCACACCCACTGCGGGAATGGAAACGATACTCAACCTAAAACCCCTAGATCTACTTGTACAATAAACTGCGTTCTACAGTGCCCTAAGACTCAGCCAAACCAATAGCTGGAAAAGAAACTCGGTAGGTCACGCACAAGCTATCAATAAATTTACGGAGGGGTATGTATGGACAGACTAAACAACACCCCGTACAGATTTTGAAAAACCGTTTTCTGTCTCCATCCCCACAAGAGAGGAATTGGATGCTGGTTTACAACAATCCGATGAACCGGTGGTAGAAATATACACCGATGGATCGAAGATGGATACGGGTTTAGGTGCGGGATTCTTCTCAGAAACCCTCAAATTAGCCAAATCTTATAGACTCCCCGACTACAGCAGTGTCTTCCAAGCGGAGGTTCTGGCAGTGACTAAGGGCGCCGAGCAAATACTAATGATGGCGATACCACGAGCTGATATCAATTTGTACGTTGACAGCCAGGCGGCGATCAAGGCCTTCTCTGCCACAGAAATCAAATCCAAACTGGTTTCATACTGTCGTGAAAACCTAAGAGTTCTTGCCACACAGCACAACATCAGACTCTGTTAGGTTCCTGGACACTGTAGAATTGAAGGTAATGAAAAAGCCGATGAACTGGCAAGGACTGGGTCATCGTTAGATCCAAGCCTAACAGACTCCATTGTTAAAATTCCACCCTGTGCCATTAAACAGGCCATTAACAAGAAAATAGTGGAACTTACCAATGACAGGTGGAACTCACTTGCAACTTGTACCACTACAAAGAATCTGTGGCCCAGCTTCAATAAGAAAAAAACAGACAAAATTATGAACCTGAAAAAGAGATCCCTGCATCTTCTGATAGGAATTATCACAGGACATAATCTCTTAGGGTATCATAAAAACAAAATGGGACTCAATACTGTAGACCAATGCAGAGGCTGCGGAGACGAAGAAGTAGAGGAGGACACCCTTCACTACCTAGGTCATTGTCCGGCACTCTGCAACATAAGGAAACAATTTTTGGGAAGCTACTTCTTCAACGATTTAGCAGAAATCTCGAAGTCAACAGATAATAACATCTTAAATTTAATGAACTTCATCAACGCCTCGAAATGGCTCGATGCTCCATAGGATTTCATAGGTTATTTATTTTTAAGGGATGGTCCAATCCATCGGTGTATCACAGAGGATCAACATTGATCTAAGTGTAACGGGAACAAGATATACCGGCTGCCCATCTACCTAACCTAACCTAACGTCACCTAACTTAACCTAACCTAACCTAACCTAACCTAACCTAACCTAACCTAACCTAACCTAACCTAACCTAACCTAACCTAACCTAACCTAACCTAACCTAACCTAACCTAACCTAACCTAACCTAACCTAACCTAACCTAACCTAACCTAACCTAACCTAACCTAACCTAACCTAACCTAACCTAAGCTAACCTAACCTAACCTAACCTAACCTAACCTAACCTAACCTAACCTAACCTAACCTAACCTAACCTAACCTAACCTAACCTAAACTAACCTAACCTAACCTAACCTAACCTAACCTAACCTAACCTAACCTAACCTAACCTAACCTAACCTAACCTAACCTAACCTAACCTAACCTAACCTAACCTAACCTAACCTAACCTAACCTAACGTAACCTAACCTAACCTAACGTAACCTAACGTAACCTAACCTAACGTAACCTAACCCAACCTAACGTAACCTAACGTAACCTAACCTAACGTAACCTAACCTAACCTAACGTAACCTAACCTAACGTAACCTAACCTAACCTAACCTAACCTAACCTAACCTAACCTAACCTAACCTAACCTAACCTAACCTAACCTAACCTAACCTAACCTAACCTAACCTAACCTAACCTAACCTAACCTAACCTAACCTAACCTAACCTAACCTAACCTAACCTAACCTAACCTAACCTAACCTAACCTAACCTAACCTAACCTAACCTAACCTAACCTAACCTAACCTAACCTAACCTAACCTAACCTAACCTAACCTAACCTAACCTAACCTAACCTAACCTAACCTAACCTAACCTAACCTAACCTAACCTAACCTAACCTAACCTAACCTAACCTAACCTAACCTAACCTAACCTAACCTAACCTAACCTAACCTAACCTAACCTAACCTAACCTAACCTAACCTAACCTAACCTAACCTAACCTAACCTAACCTAACCTAACCTAACCTAACCTAACCTAACCTAACCTAACCTAACCTAACCTAACCTAACCTAACCTAACCTAACCTAACCTAACCTAACCTAACCTAACCTAACCTAACCTAACCTAACCTAACCTAACCTAACCTAACCTAACCTAACCTAACCTAACCTAACCTAACCTAACCTAACCTAACCTAACCTAACCTAACCTAACCTAACCTAACCTAACCTAACCTAACCTAACCTAACCTAACCTAACCTAACCTAACCTAACCTAACCTAACCTAACCTAACCTAACCTAACCTAACCTAACCTAACCTAACCTAACCTAACCTAACCTAACCTAACCTAACCTAACCTAACCTAACCTAACCTAACCTAACCTAACCTAACCTAACCTAACCTAACCTAACCTAACCTAACCTAACCTAACCTAACCTAACCTAACCTAACCTAACCTAACCTAACCTAACCTAACCTAACCTAACCTAACCTAACCTAACCTAACCTAACCTAACCTAACCTAACCTAACCTAACCTAACCTAACCTAACCTAACCTAACCTAACCTAACCTAACCTAACCTAACCTAACCTAACCTAACCTAACCTAACCTAACCTAACCTAACCTAACCTAACCTAACCTAACCTAACCTAACCTAACCTAACCTAACCTAACCTAACCTAACCTAACCTAACCTAACCTAACCTAACCTAACCTAACCTAACCTAACCTAACCTAACCTAACCTAACCTAACCTAACCTAACCTAACCTAACCTAACCTAACCTAACCTAACCTAACCTAACCTAACCTAACCTAACCTAACCTAACCTAACCTAACCTAACCTAACCTAACCTAACCTAACCTAACCTAACCTAACCTAACCTAACCTAACCTAACCTAACCTAACCTAACCTAACCTAACCTAACCTAACCTAACCTAACCTAACCTAACCTAACCTAACCTAACCTAACCTAACCTAACCTAACCTAACCTAACCTAACCTAACCTAACCTAACCTAACCTAACCTAACCTAACCTAACCTAACCTAACCTAACCTAACCTAACCTAACCTAACCTAACCTAACCTAACCTAACCTAACCTAACCTAACCTAACCTAACCTAACCTAACCTAACCTAACCTAACCTAACCTAACCTAACCTAACCTAACCTAACCTAACCTAACCTAACCTAACCTAACCTAACCTAACCTAACCTAACCTAACCTAACCTAACCTAACCTAACCTAACCTAACCTAACCTAACCTAACCTAACCTAACCTAACCTAACCTAACCTAACCTAACCTAACCTAACCTAACCTAACCTAACCTAACCTAACCTAACCTAACCTAACCTAACCTAACCTAACCTAACCTAACCTAACCTAACCTAACCTAACCTAACCTAACCTAACCTAACCTAACCTAACCTAACCTAACCTAACCTAACCTAACCTAACCTAACCTAACCTAACCTAACCTAACCTAACCTAACCTAACCTAACCTAACCTAACCTAACCTAACCTAACCTAACCTAACCTAACCTAACCTAACCTAACCTAACCTAACCTAACCTAACCTAACCTAACCTAACCTAACCTAACCTAACCTAATCTAACCTAACCTAACCTAACCTAACCTAACCTAACCTAACCTAACCTAACCTAACCTAACCTAACCTAACCTAACCTAACCTAACCTAACCTAACCTAACCTAACCTAACCTAACCTAACCTAACCTAACCTAACCTAACCTAACCTAACCTAACCTAACCTAACCTAACCTAACCTAACCTAACCTAACCTAACCTAACCTAACCTAACCTAACCTAACCTAACCTAACCTAACCTAACCTAACCTAACCTAACCTAACCTAACCTAACCTAACCTAACCTAACCTAACCTAACCTAACCTGACCTAACCTAACCTAACCTAACCTAACCTAACCTAACCTAACCTGACCTTACCTAACTTATCTCGCAAATTCCTACTTTTCTTTATAAAAAAAGATAGCGCTGTATTGAATTTTCATTTTTCATATGGGCAGCCAATCAAAATCACGGACTTTTTGATAACAGCCAATCAAAATCCCTTTTGCATTTTTCGAAGAAAGCACTGTATTGAGAATGTCAATACTTTTATTAAAGGTCACTCGATTCAGTGAGAATCGACGAGAACTAACATAAAATTCAAATAAACGTAGCTAATCACAACCTATTGAAAATTCGACGTCCAACGAAGGTATATAAACAAGATTAATTTCGGAAATTAATCAGTCAGTCATTGACAACCGGGTATGAACACCCTGAGGACGATCAACTCAACCGACTTTTTAATTTAAATTTTTTGACATGTATTTTATATATTTATAATTTGTTAAACTTAAGTCATTGTTTTACGTTAGGCCCCCTATGTACCAACAAATGTAAATTTATCATAAGTATCGTGTTAGTAATAAGACAAATTGTATATATTATGTTCAATAAAAGAAAAAAAAGAAATCAAACAGTCCAGTTCGCACTCACAGTTCAGTTCGGTCATTCGAGGTGTACGCACACGGAAGATTAAAGTGAATTTTTACAAAGTGATTTACCTGCGGAATATTTAAAAATTCCAAAAAAAAGGGAACAGTGAAGGGTTTTTATTACCTGTTTCCTGCTACTTACATCAAAATTACCACGAACGATTAAGAAATTACCTACCCAGACTAAAATGGGTAAAAAGAAAAGAAGGAAGGAAGACGCAGGTGCTACCTACGACAACTTCATAGAAAATGTGAAGAATGGGATTTCTAGCCACGGAAAAGAGTTTCTCGTCAATATACATGAGAAACTGGCCACTTTTGACGACCTCTACAACCAGCAAGAGGAAAGCGATGGTCTCCAATCAGACTATGAAGGTCTGGAACCCCAAGCCAATAACGATATCCCTCAAGACGTGATGGATATTGAGGTACAACCGGATACACAGCCCAAGCCAGAGGCCATTGTGAAAGTGGTCATGATAAAAAGGAAGAGAAAGAAGACGGCTACTTCTCCTGAGCGAGTGGACGCAAATAAAACCGCTCCTTCCACATCAACAGCTGTCAAAGACAAAAAAGACGAAGTAACGAAGCATCAACAACACCAGACATCACAGCCAATACTGCAACTCCAGCAACACAAGTTAGGACAACAACAGTCAAAATTGCTGAAGGAACTCCAAGGTCACAACTAATGCCACCGATTGTTTGCTTCAAGCTCAACGTAGCGGAACTCGATAGGCACCTTCGAGGCCAGGACATAAGCTACAAGGCGCACAACTACAAAAACAACAGAACAATCATCCTGACAAAAACGAAGGAAAACCACAAGAAGATAGAAGAGTACTTGCGCATGAGGAAAACCGAATTCAACACGTATACACCAAAAGAAGACAAGAAGGCTCTTCTATTACTTAAAGGAGTTCATCATACTTTTGACGTCAAGCAAATTATGGAGGAACTGCAGTTTGAAGGGATCCCAGCAATCACCGTCAGCCCCCAGAACCCAAGGGCAAATAGAAGTTTCAACAACTTTGTGGTCGAAGTGGAGAAGAACAGTAACATAGCTGCTATCTTCAGTAAAACCCTTCCCCTAAATCAAAAGGTCTATTGGGAGAAATTCAGATCCACCGGCATCATACATTGCAAGAACTGCCAATCATTTGGACACATAGCCAGCAACTGTGGTATGAGCTACAGATGCGTTAAATGCAAGGATCAGCATCTTCCAGGACAGTGCCAGAGGAAAAAAGATGACAACAAAGACAAAAATGTTTACTGTGTAAACTGCCAGAAAACAGGACACGCAGCTAGCTGGAAAGGATGTCCAACTCTGAAAAGAAAGCTAGAAGAGAAGAAGAAATCCACTGAAAGGAAGAAGGAGCAAGTGAAAGCTGACAAGAAGACCACAGTAGAAGCTATTCGTAAAGGATTCTCTTACGCCGATGTAGCTGCTCTTAATTCTGCAAAGAAGCCAACTTCTAAGGTGATGAAACCTGCCAAAGAAGAAACACCCAGGAACCCGCAACCAGCCAACACAATACCACAAAAACAACATAAGATCCAGAGCAACAGTGACGTTTTCGCGGACGCCGAAAGACTATTCGGTGCTGACCTTTTTACACTAGTTCAAAAGGCCAAACAAATAGTCCCCAGCAACTACGCAAACCTTGATGATAAGGCTAAAACATTAATAATTGGACGTGTTATATGCCAATTATGCTTTTAAAAAACCTGCCACTAGTAACCTACAATGTTAACTCTATTTACTCACTAACAAGACGGGTTTCTTTAAACTTGTTTTTAAAGTCAAAAAAACCCGATATTCTTTTCTTACAGGAAACCTTCTTAAAGGCAAGGAACCGATATGAACCGGATGGATACAACAGAGAAGACAGGACCGAAGAAGGAGGAGGCACCGCTATACTTATACGGAACCTCATCCCGGGTGACCAAATCAAAATCCATGGACTCAAGGCTACAGAAGCAACCTGCGTGATCATTCGAACATCTGACACTGAAACTCTACTACTTATATCCATCTACATTACAGGAAACTCATCAAAGACGAACATACAACACGACCTTAAAACGTTGATGGACCTTGCCAACCGTCATACGCAATGCGTCATAGGAGGCGACTTTAACGCAAGGCATCCGAGATGGTTGGACAGCAACACTTCGCTTCAGGGGGAAGCTATCGTAGACTGGCTGGACACTAACCCACATCATCACTCAATGGACATAATTTCCCAACCCAGACCCACATTCCCACGCACGCCATCAACACTGGACTTGTTCCTGGTCACAACAAACTTCATCAGCATACTCCCACAGCTCGCGAACTATCATAGTGTGGCTCATACTGCCGATTCAGATCACCTTGCTGTGGAGCTGAGTGTTCGTCTCACACGGAGGATATTGGCTGTCCAACCTGATCCCGAAAGAACACTTCTCTAGACTGCTTAATGGCGAAGACAGCCAAGATGCCGCTAATAGGCAGAACGCTCCATTCAACTTGGACGATGATGGCCAAGAGTTCCGTCCACCCGACCTAACCGAAGTTCGGCTGGCGATATCCAAACTTAAGTCGTACAAGGCTGCAGGTGCGGATGGCTTACAAGCCGAACTATTTAAATCAGCGGGAGATGAATTGGCTAGGAGCATACACCAGCTCATCTGCAAAATTTGGTCGGAGGAAAGTATGCCCGATGAATGGAACCTCGGTATAGTGTGCCCCATCCATAAAAAGGGAGATGTTCTGAAATGTACCAACTACAGAGGAATTAGTCTCCTAAACGTCGCTTATAAAATCTTGTCGGCCATCCTGTGTGACCGCTTAAAACCTTTTGTCAACGATCTGATCGGCCCTTATCAGTGCGGTTTTAGGCCAGGCAAGTCAACCGTCGATCAAATGTTCACACTCCGATAGATTTTAGAAAAATCCCGGGAATTCCAGATCGATACACACCACCTTTTTATCGATTTTAAAGTCGCGTATGATAGCGTGAAAAGGGACGAATTATACAGAGCCATGTCGAGTCTCGGCATCCCTGCCAAACTCGTCCGCTTGTGCAGGATGACGATGGAGAAATCTCGCTGCTCCGTCAAAATTGGTAAGAACACCACCGATTCCTTTGATGTTGACAAATGATTGAGGCAAGGCGACGCGTTATCATGCAACCTATTCAACATCGTTCTTGAAGCCATTGTACGCAACGCACATGTCAACACCAGCGGTACAATCTATCAAAAGTCCGTTCAATTGCTTGCGTATGCGGATGACATAGACATTGTCGGCAGAACGAAGCGAGCTGTGGCAGGGGCATTTGCGAGCATTGAATCGGAGGCGGCTAGAATGGGATTGGCGGTTAATGAGGACAAGACGAAGTATATGCTGTCATCGAGAGAGGAATCTCAACATCGTCGACTCGGGCAAAATATCACGATGGACAGATATAACTTCGAAGTTGTCAAGGACTTTGTCTACCTGGGCTCCACTATTACATCGCAGAATGACATCAGTGCAGAGATCAAGCGAAGAATTAATCTGCTAGGGTGCTTTGAGAGGAAGATTCTTCGTGTGATTTTCGGTCCGGTGTATATCGAAGGAGTATGGAGGAGAAGATTCAACGACGAGCTATACGGGCTATACAGCGACGTTGACCTGGTCAAAAAGCTGAAAATACAGCGGCTGAGATGGCTGGGGCACGTGGAGCGTATGGACAGCAACGCACCTGCCCGACGAGTCTTCGAATCCAACCCCGATGGGGTACGCAGCAGAGGAAGAACCCGTAACAGGTGGCGCAATCAAGTGAATGACGACATCAAAGCACTCGGTGTGCGCAACTGGAAGCGGCTAGCTAGGGACAGAGCTGGCTGGAGGGGCTTGTTAGTTGAGGCCGAAGCCCATCCTGGGCTGTGAGCGCCATCAAAAGTAAAAGTAAGTAAGTAACCTGATCCCGAATACCATATCAGCTTTAATAGGATCAACTGAAATCAGTTTCGTTCTGACACCGAAGCTGAACTACCAGAGATAACTAGAAATGCTAACCTCAACAACACGGAAATTGACGGAGCTATTCACCAGTTTGGAAGGGCAGTCAGCAATGCAATGGACAACCAGAAGACTCTAAGGAAGAGTAAGGACAGATTTGCTAATGTACCTGCTCACATCCTTGCCATCAACCAGCATAGGCAAAGGCTAAAGAAGAAGCTCCAACGCACACTGCATCGGACCTTCAACACTGAAAATAAAGAGTATAAGAGAACCCACTCTTAACTGAAGTGCACTTAGGCCATGTTTGATCAGGCGGTTAAACATTTCCAGAACTCCCAACTACAGAAGAGACTGAAGGAAATCAAACCTGGACCAGATTGCTTTAAACAAATAAACAATATTGTTGGAAAAAGAAAAACCATACCGGAAACCATCAACTATGGACAAAGTAGTAAGGCATCCACTCCAGCAGAGAAGGCAGAAAGGCCAATCACTTCGAGGGAAATTTCATCGATCGTCCGCCAGTTCACCTCCCAGAGTTCTTGATGGAAGTCGAGGCAAGAGTGCAACAATACCACCTCACAACAACAATTACCACTTTCAACGAAGAGAATCATACCCACAATCCGAACATTGATGACGTGTTCACCAATTTTGAGGAAGTGGGAGATATCATAAATACAGCGAACTCAAAGAAGTCAACCGGACCTGACGGCATATCCAACTATGTCCTTAAGAAGTTGCCCAATATTGCTGTTTTCCTGTTGACGGTCATCTTTAATAACTGCCCTAACAACGGATACTTTCCAGCAGTTTGAAAACCTGCAAAGATTGTTCCAGTGCCAAAGAAGACCAACAGACAAAACGTGGACGGATACAGGCCAATATCGCTACTTTGCTGCATAAGCAAAGTCCTGGAATCCCTGCTACTAAGAAAAGTTAAATATTTCTGTGGGGAAAGAAATATTATACCAAACTTCCAGTATGGATTTCGGGCGATGCAATCCACAATACATCCTCTACTGGGACTACACAGCGACGTCACCGTGGGATTAAAGAAGAAGGAAACGACAGTGGCATGTCTAATTGACATTAAGAAGGCATTCGATAGCGTCTGGATAAAAGGGATAATTTTCAAACTGATAGAATTCGGCTTCCCAGGACATTTGGTAAGAATAATTAAAAAATTTCTAACTAATAGACTTTTTTGTACAGGTTTTAACCGAAAAATCAGGAATGAAGACCATCAGGGCAGGTGTACGGTGTACCTCAAGGATCTAAGCTAGGACCATTTCTCTTCAGCATCTACACGGCAGACCAACCGGATAGCATGTCAAGAACAAAGACAAAACTGTATGCCGATGACTCCATCACATACACGACGTCCCTATCCCCAGAGATTGCAGCTAGTAGAGTACAAACCCACGCCAACAACCTTTGGAACTCCTATATGAAATGGGGTTTGAAGATCAACACTAGTAAAACGGAACTCATCTGCTTCCGGCCACCTCAAACACAGACAAGAGCACGAAGAAGAATTGCCGCTAGAAGCCGAAATATCAACATCAGTTTGCCAGATGGAACCATCATCCAAACAAAAGAAACCACCAAATACCTTGGAGTGCACTTCACCAACCAGATGATATTCAACAAGCATGCGATGGCGATTCTAAAGCGTGCAAACTTTTCGTTTCATCTTCTTCATCCTCTACTGAGAAAACAGAATGGACTTAGCAAGAACACGAAGCTTCTCATGTATAAGCAGCTGATCAGGCCGGTCCTTACCTACGCCTGCCCCATCTGGTTAACCATGTCTCCTTCAGCGATGAAGAAGATAAAACTACTCGAGAGAAAGATCTTGAGAATTTGCACAGGACTATATTGGAACCCCCTTACAAAAAAGTACTGGCCAAACAAAATGCTCTACGAGGCAGCAGGCGTGATCCCCATTGACCACCATATGATGGAACTCACCAGCAAAATCATAAAGAACTTAGAAGAACATCCAAACCCTGAAGTACAAAAGATGCTACAGGAGGAAATTCAGCCCAGCCAGCGATACCTGAACCCCAGAGCTATCATTTATGACAGATTCCAGGACGTGTTTCACAATGAAGGAAGACCATTCTATGAACGAGCCGATAGTGGACACGACAGGGGATGACACCATAACCTTTTCTTAAACATTTTTAATTATTTTAAGAGACAATTGTTTAGTTATAAAAAAAAAATTATGTATTAGATTAAGAAGCCAGAAATATGTATTTTATACTTATATAAAAAATCATTTTAAGTAGACATAAGAAATAAGTTGGGCCCCTTCTGAGCCAACATTTAAAACATTAGTTAATAATAAGCTTCGTTGGAAGTCAATTGTATATAAAATCTAGCTAAATAAAACAAAATCTTAAATCAGTTCTTCTTAGGACTCAGCCCAGAAAGCACCTCTTAAAGGGATATTATATTTGATTTTCTTGCTTGTTGTGTCTTGTGTGGTGTAAGCTGTGAGGTTGTTTGGCCTAGGTTTTGGGTATTTATTTGCGGTTTCGGGAAGGGGATTGTTTTCGTTTGGTAGGGTGCTCTAGTAAAAATGGGACGAGAAATTTTTGTCGTAGTAAAACTTCTCGTCTAAAAAAAAGTATTTAGACAAACATCGATTGAAAGATGGCAGTCCCTAGATCACGAATATGCAATTTATAGTTTTGTTAGATGCCTAGTTTAGCCGCAAATCAAGTATGAATGTGCAAACTTTGGGGGGTTTACGATGCTTCTTTTACTCGCAAATCGAGTTTAAAGATAAAACCTGATTTTTCGTAAAGTTTATGTTATCAGTTGATGTGATTTCAGTTTGTGTGTAGTAAACAGCACCTTGGGTGGCCCGCTTCGAGGGTTTAATGATTTAAACCCCCTTTTCGGGTCCCCCTTCTCGGTCCCGCTCACGCGACTCCGTCGCTCCGGTTAGGGTATGCTCAGTCGTCTGGCAGGCGCCTATGTTGTCAGTCGATCTGTTATCAAAGTTTTTTTTGTAGTAAACAGTCCTTTGGGTGGGCCGCCTCGCCGGTTTAAGGATTTTAACACCCTTTTCGGGTCCTGAGGATGTGTTGACCACAGTGGACCTTACCAATAATCAAATTTAGAAATCAGTTAAATATTTAAGTGAACTCTAAATAATGAACCATACCAATAATCAATTTAATAGTCAGCTTAACGCTAAACGTCACTTTAAATATTAGAGTAAAGAAACGCATGTTAACTCGTAATTAGGTGTAAACGCCACGTTTTTGCTGTTATTCTGAAAAGCCAAGTAGACAAATAATTACCCTTATCCTCTGGGACCTAATAATAATAAAATTTAGTAACGACTTAAATATTTAAAGAAAATAGACCATAATGCTATGGACTATAAAAAATGAACCATAAATGTTATGTTTCATATTTTAGAGCCCATACTATGTAATATTCATTATTTATGGTCCACCTAAATACTTAAGTCATACCATGGTTGGTTTATTATTTAGAGCCCATACAATTATGGTCCATTTTACTTAAATATGTAAGTCGTTACTAAATTTGATTATTGGTAGGGCCCTCTATGTTTATCGCTTACAATTGAATTAAATTTCTTGTTCGTGAATTTTGTTGCAAAGCTATAAAACTATAAGGTTATAAAAATAAACAAATAGATTTATTCCTTCTTATTCGTTTATTTGTGAATTTCAATTTGAGAGTGAATGGCAAAAAACTAACACTAAAAATCGCACGCAGCCTAAAATTTGTTTGATGACTTTTTTTACTTACTTACTTTACTTTTGATGGCGCTCACAGCCCAGGATGGGCTTCGGCCTCAACTAACAAGCCCCTCCAGCCAGCTCTGTCCCTAGCTAGCCGCTTCCAGTTGCGCACACCGAGTGCTTTGATGTCGTCATTCACTTGATTGCGCCACC
Organism: Melangyna quadrimaculata; assembly: GCA_949320155.1. NCBI lineage: Eukaryota > Metazoa > Arthropoda > Insecta > Diptera > Syrphidae > Melangyna > Melangyna quadrimaculata. The sequence continues at coordinate 365,626,625 of OX439483.1, forward strand.
TGTTACGTGTTCTTCCTCTGCTGCGTACCCCATCGGGGTTGGATTCGAAGACTCTTCGGGCAGGTGCGTTGCTGTCCATACGCTCCACGTGCCCCAGCCATCTCAGCGGCTGTATTTTCAGCTTTTTGACCAGGTCAACATCGCTGTATAGCCCGTATAGCTCGTCGTTGAATCTTCTCCTCCATACTCCTTCGATACACACCGGACCGAAAATCACACGAAGAATCTTCCTCTCAAAGCACCCTAGCAGATTTTTATCCGAATCTTTCAGTGTCAATGCTTCTGACCCATAAAGCAGGACCGGGATGATTAGGGTTTTGTATAAAGTCTCCTTGGTTCTCTGAGAGAGGGCCTTACTACTTAAATGCCTTCTTAAACCGAAGAAACAGCGGTTGGCAAGAGTAATTCTTCGCTTGATCTCTGCACTGATGTCATTCTGCGATGTAATAGTGGAGCTCAGGTAGACAAAGTCCTTGACAACTTCGAAGTTATATCTGTCCATCGTGATATTTTGCCCGAGTCGACGATGTTGAGATTCCTCTCTCGATGACAGCATATACTTCGTCTTGTCCTCATTAACCGCCAATCCAATTCTAGCCGCCTCCGATTCAATGCTCGCAAATGCCCCTGCCATAGTTCGCTTCGTTCTGCCGACAATGTCTATGTCATCCGCATACGCAAGCAATTGAACGGACTTTTGATAGATTGTATCGCTGGTGTTGACATGTGCGTTGCGTACAATGGCTTCAAGAACGATGTTGAATAGGTTGCATGATAACGCGTCGCCTTGCCTCAATCCTTTCTCAACATCAAAGGAATCGGTGGTGTTCTTACCAATTTTGACGGAGCAGCGAGATTTCTCCATCGTCATCCTGCACAGGCGGATGAGTTTGGCAGGGATTCCGAGACTCGACATGGCTCTGTATAATTCGTCCCTTTTCACGCTATCATACGCGACTTTAAAATCGATAAAAAGGTGGTGTGTATCGAGCTGGAATTCCCGGGATTTTTCTAAAATCTGTCGGAGTGTGAACATTTGATCGACGGTTGACTTGCCTGGCCTAAACCGCACTGATAGGGGCCGATCAGATCGTTGACAAAAGGTTTTAAGCAGTCACACAGGGTGGCCGACAAGATTTTATAAGCGACGTTTAGGAGACTAATTCCTCTAGTTGGTACATTTCAGAACATCTCCCTTTTTATGGAGTGGGCACACTATACCGAGGTTCCATTCATCGGGCATACTTTCCTCCGACCAAATTTTGCAGATGAGCTGGTGTATGCTCCTAGCCAATTCATCTCCCGCTGATTTAAATAGTTCGGCTTGTAAGCCATCCGCACAAGCAGCCTTGTACGACTTAAGTTTGGATATCGCCAGCCGCACTTCGGTTAGGTCGGTTGGACGGAACTCTTGGCCATCATCGTCCAAGTTGAATGGAGCGTTCTGCCTATTAGCGGCATCTTGGCTGTCTTCACCATTAAGCAGACTAGAGACTGCTGTGTGTCTACTACCATATTCCCACTCTCATCTCGGCAGGCTTCCGTTCTAGCCTTGAATCCTTGGGTGGATCGCTTCACCCTCTGATAAAATTTTCGAACATCTCCCCCACCGCTACTACCAATAGACTACCGCCCGCTTCTCGTGCTCTCTCTTTTTCCTCCTGAGAAGTTGGCGTTTCTCTTTTCGTTTCAGCCCGTAGAGCTCCCGGGCCACTCTCTCAGCAGCTCTTGTTCGAGTCTGCAGCATTGCCTGGTAGGCCTCGTCCTTAGCTGCATGGGCTAGCCGGCACTCGTCATCGAACCAGGGGTTTCGTTGTATTCGCCTAGTGAAACCCAGCACAGCAGAGGCGGCACTTCTGATGGCTTGTTGACAGTGTTCCCACTGGTCCTCTGCACTTGATGCTGGTGGCGGACCTCCTGAGAGATTAAGAGTTACGTGGACTGCAAAAGTTCTGGCGGTCTCTTGCGATTTAAGCTTCTCGACATCGAATCTTTTCACAGCATCTGCTCTTTGTTGTCGCGTCATGGATATCCGCATACGTAGTCAAGCTACCACCAGGTAGTGATCCGAGTCAATGTTGGCCCCTCGGAACGTTCGGACGTCCAAGATACTGGAAGCATGTTTCGAGTCTATCGCAACGTGGTCAATTTGGTTGACGGTTAGTTGATCACGCGACCGCCAAGTCCCTTTGTGTATATTGAGGTGTGGGAAGTAGGTGCTTGAGATGTTGACATTTCGCCCCGCCGCGAAGTCTGCCAGCCTGTGTCCGTTGCCGGAAGTTTCGTCGTGTAGGCTGTGTCCTCCGACTATCGAACCAAAGATGCCCTCCTTTCCGAATCTTGCGTTGAAGTCACCAAGAATGATCTTCACGTCGTACTTCGGGCACATATCATACGTTGTCTCCAGGAGATCGTAGAATGCTTCTTTGGTTGAGTCCTCTCTCCCTTCATGGGGGGCGTGAACACAGATCAGCGAAATGTTCCAGGCGAAATGTGACCAGGCGCTCGCTTACACTTCGGAAGCCCAAGACTTCTTGCCTAAGTCTTCCCCTTATCACAAAACCACAACCAAAGAGCCGCTGACCCTGTTCCTTCAAGCACCCGCCGTAGTAGATGTCACACGTTTTCAGTCTCCGTATGCCCTCTCCATCCCATCGCACTTCTTGGATGGCTGTTACGTCAGCCTTTAGCCTGTCCAGGTTCTCAACTAATTGTTCGGCTGCACGTGTTCTGTATAAGGACAGGACGTTCCACGTGCAGATCCGAAATTCATTGTCCTTGTATCGTTTGCTGAGGTCGTCAACTTTAAAATCATCCATATCCGAGGCTTGTTGTTGTTTTGGAACAACTTTTTTTTATGTGGTAGGGAAGTTACATCCAGTTGTATTTAGCTAAAAACACTTTCAATTAACCTATCCGGTTTTGGTTGACCAGAAACCTATATGGATAGGAAGCTATCTAAGATAGGCTATCGCATCGATTCTTGAACGTGGCCATTTCCATTCACAGAAGCTGTCTGTTTGGCAACAAATGTAGTAGATAATGTAATATAGCACTGATTAGTTAAAGACGTGTTCAATTTGGTTATTGGTAAACACACAAATTAACTCATCTCTAAAGTTTAACGTGGCGTTTATTGGTGGATTAACATGTAATTGCATTTGGTTTCTGCACAAAAAAAGGGATGCCAAATACAAAATATGTATTTGTTAGATAGAGAGAAAAGATCAAAATGCAGAAGAACTTCGTTTCTGCATTATAGGATAGTGCCCACTGATCTCTATTTATAACTGGATAGCGTATCCATAGAAAAAGTTTGACTCCATTTGAACAATTTTGTAACAGTAGTCATGTACCTTACAACTGTTATAAATTATAACAGTGTGTAGTGTAACAACCACTGATCTCTATAATACACTGGATAGTGGATTCATATAAAAATCTTGAAGCAAATTGAAGGAAAATTATAACAGTGCAAGGATACAACTGTTGACAGTTGTCAATTTTTTTTTTTAGTTTATAACAGTTTAAATTGTATTAAAATGGTGGTTTTTGTTTACATTTTTGTATTAGCTGATGTTTTTCGCGAGTGAGTAAGTAAGTTATTTATAAAAGATCATAAAAAAAAAGATTTTAATTGACTTTTTCATAGTTTTCTTCGATATAAAACACAAAACATTATAGAGATCATCAGTGATAGTGTCCCATTATCCTTACATGGTGAGATTGCTCTGGTGAAATGGACAGAACAGGTTGGCTTAACACTAATCGCAAGAGATATGAATTCCATGACTCTGCAACTGAAGGCACCCAAATTGCTGGGGAAGAATATTCCATATCTGCGAAGAGAACAGTATTCGTATCCATTAACCAGCAGTGTAAGTACTGCGTCTGTTGATGTTGCAAAATAAATAGGAATAATCAAATGTCTGTGGTTTTTGAAATTCATAATTTTAGTTTAAATAAAGATATCGCGATGCCAAGATCGCTTGCCACTCGAGTCTTGAAACAGAATTAATGAATCTTGAAATCGTCCCTTGAAATCAAATCACCCTTGTCAATATCTTCTGAGAGACCATCCCAACAATCATGTGTTCTGCAGATTCTTCAATGATACATTGTACCATAGGATCCGTTTTTTTTTTTGCCAAACGCTTAACACCTTCAACAAGTTTTGGAAAATCTTGTTGGTGCAGTTCTTCAGCCTCCAATTTAGAGCACAGTCCATCTTTCATGAACAAGACTGGCTAAGATAGTTTCAGTTTGTAAACACACGCATACAATATTTCGAGATACTTTTAATTTAATTAACAATTTTAATTTTATAACATTTTATAAGACGCGCACTACGGAAAACGAGCGCTCGGTATATATTTTATCTGTTAAATACGCAGAAACAATTCATAAACTGAATTTCTTCAACATGTATTTAAGTTTGAGAGAAATATAACAGTTTTTAATGAACACTTATTAAAATTAATGGAAAACAATAGCAAATTAAACAATTTTATTTATGTTTTGTTTTCGTTTGCGTTTGTACTACAAACAAACCAAACCATTGCTGTCAAACAAACAGCTGATATCAATGCACAATTTTTTGTGATGATAAAAAACTATCTCTTTCTTTCCTTCGGTAAAAAAAGAGATACATGCACAGGATACAATTGTCAGATTCAATTTGCTTCAAAAAAAAAAAACTGTTATACGTATAAGGAATCCACTATCCAGTGTATTATAGAGATCAGTGGTAACAACACATGAACGTCAAAAGAAAATCATATCATAACCTCAAAATAACTTTGTTGTGTTGTGCAGTACAATATTTTAATTTTGTTTGCTTATAATATTAGTTTTTTTGTTTCTTATTATAACGTTAATATAAATAAATAAATTTGAAAAATACGAAGAATAGAAAAAAATCATAACTTTCGACGATTCAAGTAAAAAAAGGAATTCAGAGTCCAACAAAAATTGTTTTCTTGCCGGTTTTCGAAAATTATTATTGGGATTTTTTTCTTACGACAAAAATACATCAACTTATTATCTTTCGGGGGCCCATCAGGACCCCATGGAACTCCCGAAAGTGAATTTTGCATAAAATGTTTTCAAAACTACACTGCCTCTGAGGTCTTCGTCCAAGGACTGGCTGCTTTGGTAAATCGAGAGACGTAGAAAGTATGATTAGAGCACAAAAACAAATGTAAGTTCATTCTCAAAAACATGTACTCGACTCTAATTTTAAACATTCATACCAAATTCTAGATTACAACGCTTTGAAAAAACCAACGAAATGCTCCTCAAATTGCTATGCCCTTAGCCAAAGTCGCATCAAACTTGCTTTTTTTGCAAAAAAACTAATTAAATAACTATAAATTAAAATGAGTGCCATTCGAACGCTCTATCCGGTTATACGTCAACTCAGCGATACCAAAGAAAGCAGAATTACTCCACGAATCATTTAAAATGTTTCTCTGCCATCAAAACAAACTGCTTAATCTCACATTTGCCCCAACACCATCCTCGGATTCTAATGAAACCCTAATCTATCACGGAATGAAAATAGGCCGAACTGGCATGGCAGTTGATCTCTGCTGCTGCATTTCATCACCAAGAAATACGTCACTGATATTCATTACAGACGAGTATACCGCGACGACGATATCGATTTTATTGTTTAAAATTAAGGTTAAATATGAATTTAGAATACTACTAAATTATTTCAATTCACAGACAAAGTTTCGACCGAGCGACGCACAGTGTGACATTTTCAGATTCTAGCGGAACTTAAGTCTATATTTAAATAATATTTTTTTTTAACTTGTTTTTTTTTTTTCATGGAAATGATTTACATATATCAGATTAATTTAAATTTAATAATTCATTTTAATTTTATTTTAACTAAAAATAAATTAGCTAAAGCATAGTTTTTAAATAAAAAATAAATACATTATTGAAAATAATTTGAAATTCAGTTAGTTTGAAACTGTTTCTTCAGGAAGATCATGACATTTAGTTCTTGAAAGTCTTGACCTGAACGAAAGCAGTGGATCTGATGACATTTCGAACTTTTCGTTACTTGGAGTTTGGTGCCAAACTTCAAAAACACTTTACCTATTAATTTTTCTGTAAAATACAAATATTTGTATGGGAGCTGCAAAAGGTTGCAAGAACTTATTTCTGATTCTAATTATAAAAAGTACACAGAATCAAAATATGAAAAAAAAGAGCGGGTACACGCAAGTTAACTTAAAAACCTTTGTCTCAAAGTTAAAAAACACGTTTTTTTATACCCTAGCGAAAATGAATTAAAAAAATAAAAATAAATAAATAAAATTAATAAAACTCACTTAAGCATGTACTATAAACTTCAGAGATATAAAATATCGAATAATTTTACCGTTCACAAAATACATGTAAAAACAGCAGAGCTCAGCTCATCTACTGTACAATGCCTTTAATTCTTTCTTCACACGGTGTTTGGCTTTGACAGCTAACTGTACAAAATATAATGGAAACATGAAGCTTTTACTACCTGAAATGAATCATCCGTTATGTTAAGAACTGATAAAAATCAGTCTTGTACTCGACAGCTCAACTTTTTTTTCTTGACTTAAGTTCCGCTGGATTGTGAAAATTTCACACCGTGCGACGTTAAGGTTCCAGATGTTCCAGGAAAGCTTACATCCTTCAAAGTCAAGGACAAACCTATGTTCATCGAGCCATTTTTATTCGAAAATACCGACCATTATGTAAGGATCGCCATGAACTTCAAGCTTGACATCCAACCGGACGAAAAGAACAAAACGTCCACACCTAGTAGTAGTGATAAAGTAAGTAGGAAATAAATCTTAATTTATTTGTTTTATTAAAATAAAAGAAAGAAAACCAACAAAACACAATTACACAGGTCATATAGTTGTAAAGGTTCAATAATGATTATTTTCTATTCATAGCGTCCTACTTTGGTGACTTGATTTATTTTCTGATAGAACTGGTCAATTTTCGAAACGTGTTCCGGTTCACGAAGCCTCTTCAGATGTATCCGTGGCTTGTAATCGAATTGGCCAATCGAATTGGTCAACAAAAAATTTATTTTGATTTTTTAATAAAAAATAAATAAAACTAAGACCATATGACGTTAATTATCTGGATTTTTCAGCTTTATTTGGAAGTTGAACACTCGGATCTATCATGACTTTCCGTCGGTCCCATATTGTCCATATCTGTGGTGTTTGGTTTGGTTTGGTCATGATAACTCAATAAAAACAAATTCCTTGGGCGTAGTTTTCATCGAGCTAGAGCCAAAACGAGTTGACCGATTTGCTTCGAATTTAGTTAAAATATGCATTGAATTGAAAATTAATATTTCCCTTATGTTTGATAGATTTTGCAACTTCTTAGTAGACATTTAAATGCCTTTACTTTACGTTTATGGTATTATCATGTCTGTTCTAAATGCCACAGATACATATATATACAAGATTACGAATTTCATGTCGAGACAAACATTAACTCCCCAACAAAATTTTGTCCGAGGTTATGGAACCATACCATACTTCTCAGAAAAATAGATAAAACATATAATCAGCCCAATTCTAAATGAAAATTCCCGAGGAAATTTTGGGAGTGGAGTGATAACCAAAATGTATATACATGTATGTGTAGATATACGCAGTATTAAGGCTCTCCCAAACCAATGCGGAACATTCGTTGCGGCGAAGAAACTTTCGCATGTCATAATTTATTTACATGGTGATATATGAGAGTGCCCAAACCAATGTGGCGGAGAAACATATGAATTAATTCTGACGGACGAATGTTTCTTCGGCGCAACGAATGTTTGGTTTGGGAGAGCCTTTATGCTAAATTCGACCGTCTGGCAAGTTTCTTTTTCAGCCGGGGCCGGGGGTGGGCTTTTGAAACGGTAATTTTTTTCTGATTTTGGGGTCGAAGTGATAACCACTCAAATTAAATATAAACCATAGAGGATGGTGTACTGATGTCAAAAAAAAATTCATTCAGTTCGGTAACGTGGCTAACTCGAAAAACGGTAATGCAGAAAATGGTTCTATGCAAGCTGCCACTATTTTTGGTCCAAAAACAAAAATTTTAATCAAACATATAAAATATACCTTAAAAACAGAAAGTACTAAGTTTTATAGAAATCGATCCATCCGTCCAATCTGTAGGCCTAGGTGTTAGAAATTGACAGATGGACAGATAAAACTGCGGGACTCACTATTTTCGAATTCTCAATTATCGTAATGACATATTTGATCAAAATCTCTACTTAAAATTATTTCCAGAATGGGAATCTTGCCATACAGTACCAATGAATTGCAAGTCAAAAAGATGCTTATAAACAAAAACTGCAAAAAAATATAAATAAAAGGTTATTTTTAATAGGATATATTCTTGCCAATTTGCATCCAAATTTTTTTTTTGATCCGTCATATTAAAGATTTGAGCATCTTCTTTGTTTTATTCTGATATATCTCGCGGAAACCTTTGCTACAAATTTGAGCAATTTAGCAAACAAAAATTAAAATCAGTGATTTTTAGATTTTTTTTAAAGTCAGTTTTTGACAGATTTCCCTGCTTAAATTTTTTTATAAAATTTTTTAAACTACCAATTTTCATTGAAAATCTAATTTCCTACCAAAAGTTTCTTAAGTTTAATTCACAAATTCGGCTCAGTTTTCGTGTTATACCGCCAATATTGAAAAATGACCAGTGTGACCATTCTCTCAAAAACGCATGGATGAATTTAAGCGAATTTTTTGTTTTAAGTAAGCTTAAGTTCCACACAAACATAATCAATAATAAAATCCCGTGAACGCAATTGTTCCTTTCTTCCCTTAAAATTCCGGTCTATTCAATAGCCTAATAACCTAATAATATGAATGAATATCAAGAAATCAAAATAAAATTTTGTTGTTAGGTGTATAACCTCATAAAAGAAACGTCAACAAATCAATGGAAAATATTTTCACTATACAAATAAGTATTTCTGGTGTAGCCGTAGCCTGAAGCTGTTGCATATAGCACTGTCAAATTTTAATGATACGAAAATGGTGTACATCGCCACAATGGGAAGCTGTAGTAAGAAAATTGTGTCCAGCGAAAGTTGACTCGACTTTAACTTTTGGCGGCCGGCGCTACAAGCTGCATTTGAGATGACATATGGGTTCCCTTATGTCATTTTTTGACTTTTCGCTTTTTTTTTGGGACCGTTCAATGCATTTTAGGAGTTCTTTCTGGTTTTGTAACTTTTTTATAGTCAGCTATCATACAAATTCAATTCGAACATTAATTTCATATGCGTTGGACACGTCTCGAATAAATTTTCAAGCCAAAACAGCTGTGATGATGCGCTACATCATTGTAGACGTCCTTTGCTACATAAATGAGCGTTTTTATCGACAGCTTACACTACAGCGATTATTTTAGCTTCAGCATCCCATTGTGTTCAAGGGGTAACGAAGAGTAGTTCGATGCAGGTACATATATATATGCAATTTTTCAGCCCCCTCCCATAACCCTGGCTACAAAAAGTCCTACCAGACGACTGAAATCGAAATCATAATTCTTGTACTTCAGCACACGCACGTTCGTGAACTTTGGTTATACCTTCACTCCCAAAATTCAACATTCAGGAATATTTAGATACCAACACTAAAGTTGTGTCACTAGTGTCACGCTAAGACCCTTAAAAATGATTTTTGTAATTTTGTTTCAATGTTTCAAAATTTGGTTTAAGAAAACTGAATAAATATAACCTTTGTTCAACGACGTTGTTCCGTACAGTTTGGAACAGAAAAAGTACAACTTTTTGTGTTAAATGACAATGACGTCCCTTATTTTGGCGGACACTTTGTGGCGGAATCGAAAAAAGTTGATATCAATTTTTGTAGCTTATTAAATGCTAATTTCTTGCTCAATCCAAAAATTTGTAGCTCGCTTAGTTTTTGAGTCATTGAAAATTCCGCTAAAATAAGTCTGCAATTAGCGGACTAAATCCAAAAAAATAAGAATTTCGAAATAAAATTGGTACCCAAATTTGTAGCTTTTTTAATGCTCTTAAGTTCTGAAAAAATAAATTCTGTAACTATAATAGTTTTTTAATTATTCAAATTTCCGCTAAAATAAGTCTGAAGTTAGCGAACGAACATTCGAAAATGACAACTTTTTTGACGTCCAAATTTGTAGCTTTTTAAATACTAATTTGTTACACAAAAATAAAATTCTCATCTCTTAAGGGTAATTTTTTATTTGAATTTTAAGTTTAAAAGGTGCACTTCCGGTACGTTGAAGCTGGCGGACAAAATCTAAAAAAATGAGAGGATTTTAGGCAGAACAACTTCTTTGACGTTTCTCACAACCTGTGCTGTTCTGATCTGACTTTTTCCTCATTGAACAATCCTTTAGTTATTTTTCATTTTGTTTCTCAAATCTCTTCTTATTATGTCACCATTAAATGTATGTAAATGCTTTAGTAAAAGAGAATATCTAATCAAAACACTCTTTTCTGAATGTTTTATTAGAAGATCATACCAGAAGCTTTAATAAATTAAATGATTTTGAGAAAATTTGTTGGCTTATGTCGAAGTAAGCCTGTTTTCATTATTAAATTTGGAATAATACCATTATTGTTTGCACTGCGTAAAACATCTTATTTGAACTTAAATCAGTGGTTATTTAAGATTTGCTTTTGTTGCAATGGCTTATGTCAGTTAGGCCAATGTTCAAAATGAAAATGTTAATGTATACATATAACTCTCTGTGCAAAAGGTAAAAGGGCTAAGGTCGACTTAAGCCGAAAATGATTTTTTTTTTTAAATTTAAATAAAGTGAAAAATAAGCTACATTTCTGTGTCTTCAGATTGTTTCTATTCCATCTAGAAGTCACTGTCCAGGATTGTAAAAATGGCTTAATTCCAGCATATTTAAAAATTTGCTTTTGGTAAAGCGTCTTAAGTATAGGGTCTTTTTTTCGACTAATTTTGTTTTGGCTATGTGTACCTAAGCCGTTTTAAAAAATGTACAATTTCAGTTTTTCTGACAAGGAAGAATATTTTAAGTTCAATTAAGCCACTTTTCCAAAACAAAATCTTATTTGAAGTAAAATTTTATGTACACTTAAGCCGGTTTTCCATTTTAAGTTTTTAATTTAACTGACATAAGCCTTTTTACCAAAATTCAATCTGTGACTTTGTTTGAACTATGTGAACATAAGCCACTTTTCCAAATGAAAGAACAAAAAAATAAAAAAACTTTTTCGTTTGGAACAACGATTTAACGGACATAAGCCACTTTACCCGATACATTTTTCAAATAAACGCTGTTTTAAATTCAAATAAGCCATTTTACTCCGATCAAAGTATGCTAGATTTAATAAAAAATTTATAGGGGAGACTGATTTATGTCGACATAAGCCATTTTAATTTGAGTTGTGAAAGCGTAAATACGGTCGTTTGATAAAAGTGAAAAATGTGTATAAGTATTTTAATAAATCGTTACATACGAGTATGTAAAGAAAGTGTTTTGTGAATAATATATTTGTATTAACAAAAATCAGAAAAATAAATCGTTTTTAAACAAAAAGAAAAGGTTTTAAACAAAAATTAAAAAAAAACATCTCCAATAATTTTGTTCTATTAAATATCATAAACTAAACAATAAGTTTTTTTTTAACATCAAAATGAATAGAGCAATGCAAATGATTCTTCTTGCACGTTTAAAAGGCGCTAGGAATAAGCATCAGAATCCTGAACCTAAAGGTTTAAATAAATCTGGTAAGTTGGCTCTCCTCTGTCTTTGTAGTTTGTTGAGTGTCATATGATATAAATAAGTGCTTGATCTTGATCTTGTTATTTTTAATTTTCATTTTTTTTCAAATAATACATACGAAATACATATAAATAAACTACATACAAGTTATTAAGGGTATTCATTCAATGATGTTAAACACTAAAATAAAGATTTTGCTGCGGTAAATTATTAATACAATTTGTTTGATAAACTTAACCAAACGTTGTGTCTATTAAATTATACACCAACCATCTCTTCTTTTTCGGAATATTTCTTAAATTTATAAATCATAAAAAACAATATGTAGACAGCTAATTGAATTAATTTAATTTTTTTGCTCTCTCTTTGGCATCTTTGAACTAACTTTTATAAATGTTTGACATTTAACGAACAGAGATTCAGTAATTACACAGCATTTAAGTAAATGAATTATAAGGCCGTTCATACAAACTTCTATGTAAACTTATCATTTTACACAAATTTTACACTTGAATGAATTGAATACCGTTATTACTTATACCAATATTATATTCTTAAGAAAAAAAAAATATTTTTTTAAGTAATAAAAAGCAGATCATTCACGTTAGATAGAATTATTATTTTCGATTTAAAGTTATAGTGTCTTATGAGTTTGTTTTCAATAAGATGAAAAGGGTTTAATTCCAAGCTGCTCTGGGAAGAACTTCAACTCGTCCTAGGGTGTTTGATGGTAAAATTTAGTTATAGATATATTGTCTAGGTGAATGAATTTAAGTCAACTTTCGCTTTATTAAATATGGAAAACGGGATATTTGTGCCAGTTGTGGCTAATGAAACAGCTACAACCAGTGTCAATGACCTGACATACAATTTTCACAGATTTTAAATCTACATTAGGTTCAGAAGATCATATCCCAGAAAGTAATAATTTAAGCCCTGAGAATGTATCAACCAAAGAATCGCGGAAGGGAAGACGTCAAAAACGAAATTTGGGCCAGAACTACCTAACTAGTACTAGAAAAAACGTTCCTGCTAAAAGGATGAGACTGTTGACAGATTGCAAAAGAAAATGTATGCATAAAGTTTCACCATCAGAACAAAAAATGATTTTTAAACAGTATTGGAGTCTGGCAAACTATGATCTTAAGTAGGCGTTTGTGTCTGGACTGATCTAAATTGGAGAAAAAAAAAAAAACAATCCGTACAAAGAAAAGTGGCAAACCTTGAAATCGTAAGTTTACGTACTCATGTTTCCTGAATCTGAAAGGCATCAGGACACAGGTCTGTCAAAAAGACTTCAAAACCATTTTGGATGAAACTGGCCGCTTTTTGAAAAAAAGTTATTGCAAAAAAAATCGAATCTCCAGGTACCGTGGTAATAAAGGATATGGGAGGAAAGGGAGTTCCGACTAATAAAATCTCAGATGCGAACAAAAATGAAGTTCTTAATCCTATTATGAGAATCCCTTCATACGAGAGCCATTATACTCGAAATCAGTCCAGTCAAAAGTATTTTGATACAAATCTCAATTTATCAAAGCTGTACAATCTTTACACAGATATAACTGAAAGCCCAATTTCCTTAACAAAATATGCAGAGATTTGTAAGACCCTTAATATTAAATTCAAGAAGCCAAAAGCAGATACCTGCACAAAATGTGACTTGCTGGCCATACAAAAATCATCAGCTGGCCATACAAACATCATCAGTCACAGGAGATGCTCTTACATCGGTTGAACTGGAGCTAAAGCAACACCATGAAGATGCAGATTCTGCATATGAATCGAAAAAAAAGAATCCGTACAAAGAAAAGTGGCAAACCTTGAAATCGTAAGTTTACGTACTCATGTTTCCTGAATCTGAAAGGCATCAGGACACAGGTCTGTCAAAAAGGCTTCAAAACCGTTTTGGATGAAACTGGCCGCTTTTTGAAAAAAAGTTATTGCAAAAAAAATCGAATCTCCAGGTACCGTGGTAATAAAGGATATGGGAGGAAAGGGAGTTCCGACTAATAAAATCTCAGATGCGAACAAAAATGAAGTTCTTAATCCTATTATGAGAATCCCTTCATACGAGAGCCATTATACTCGAAATCAGTCCAGTCAAAAGTATTTTGATACAAATCTCAATTTATCAAAGCTGTACAATCTTTACACAGATATAACTGAAAGCCCAATTTCCTTAACAAAATATGCAGAGATTTGTAAGACCCTTAATATTAAATTCAAGAAGCCAAAAGCAGATACCTGCACAAAATGTGACTTGCTGGCCATACAAAAATCATCAGCTGGCCATACAAACATCATCAGTCACAGGAGATGCTCTTACATCGGTTGAACTGGAGCTAAAGCAACACCATGAAGATGCAGATTCTGCATATGAATCGAAAAAAAAGGATATCGAGACTGCAAAAAATCAGCGAGGCATGGAAGTTTTCACCTTCGATCTTCAGCAGTGCCTTCCCACTCCATTTTAATAATCTTCGGTAACTTTTTATAAACGTCAGTTATACACCTTTAATTTGACCGTACACGACTGTGTAAAAGGAACTCTCCATTGTTACATGTGGCATGAAGCCGTTACCAATAGAGGTGAAAATGAAATAGATTCATGCTTATTTGAACATATAAATTCGCCTTCTGCCCTATCACCAGACACCGAGCATGTCACTTTTTACAGTGACAACTGTTTCGGGCAAAACAAAAATAAGATGGTTGCTTTAATGATGTTGATGTGCGTTTATAATGAAACCAGCAATTTAAAGTATATTGATCACAAGTTTTTGATTCCGGGCCAAACCCACATGGAATGTGACATAGACCACTCCATTATTGAAAGAAAGAAAAAAAGAACAAACTTAAAAATTCACCACCCAAGAGATTGGTACCAGTTTGTACGGGGAGTCGGAACCAAAACGAACTTCGTAGTATATGAGATGCCTCAATCCAAGTTTCACAACTTTGGGTCGATTGTTAAAAATAAATGCATTTTTCGCAAAGTTAATGACGATAACAACAAAGTAAATTGGAAGAACATTAGATGGCTTCGTTTCGCATCAGATGCTCCATTCAACATTTCTTATAAAAATTCTCTAAGCGAGCAAGAACCGTTTCAATCGCTCAATATTAAAAAACGAGGCTGTAATGAACTAAACACAGACTCTCTTGAAATGCTGTACGATGGACCAAACAGAATCAACGAAGCAATAAAACAAGATCTTCTCCAGCTGCTCCCTTTGATCGATGAGCAGTTTCGTGACTCTTATAAGACTCTTTGCACTGAAGCAAAACCGGACTTTCATCCGGATCTTACAGAAGAAGTCGAAGATGATACTTTTGACTACGTGATATTAAGCTCTCTTCATTTTTTGCAGTCTAATTCTTGTATTAACTTATTTCTATGTTTTTTGTCCATTAAAAACTTTTATTTCAATAAAGCTAAATAAAAATTTCCTAAGGGAAAAAAGGCTTAAGTAACAATAATTATTGTGATTGGAAGTGATTAAAAATAATCTTTCCGTCGGCTTTTTTTGGTCACTGTAGTTTTTGCAATGAAACAATTAAGTTACATTAGCTTTCCCGACGTTTCGGCAGGGGTTGCTGCCTTCTTCAGGGGAACTTTATTTGGACAACAAGAAAAAATATATTGTTTACATTATAATAACAATAATTGAAACAATACAAAATACACTCACTTTAATAAAACTGTGTTTAAATTTAAACTGACATTTAAAATTATTGTATCTAATAATCGTAATATTATTTACAAAAGTAAAGAAATAACCACTTCAAACGAAGTTTAGTCTATGGAATTTAAACAAGGAGTAAAGAAACTGAAAGAATACTGTGTTATGATGAGACAAGAGAACAATAGATGGCAGAGATGTTTTGGGTGTCTTGTTTTCTGTTCATGTTGTTGTTGTTGTTGATGATGTGTAATGTTTCTAGGGTGTATCGTTTCGAAACATGTTTCTCTCTCTGTAGGACTTTGACACCTTCAAAATCTGGAGAGTGGCCGTTTTCGATACTGTGGCTCGCCAGGGCTGTCTTTCCAGGATTGTTTGATTTGATATCCGATTTATGATTAGAAATTCGCTGTTTAAGAAATTGTTTTGTAGTTCCGATGTAACACTGGTTGCATGGTTCATTGGGTTTACCCTTACAATTTATTTTGTAAATGACATCAGTAACTTTATCCTTATCCGCTTTCGTTTTAAGTTTAGTGAAAAGGTGACTCAGAGTTTTATTTGATTTGAAGGCCAGGCGAACATCTGTTAGTTTTTGGTTTATCACTTCTTTAAAATTCTCAGTCAGTCTTGGGATGTAAACCATACTTTTGTAGTAACCATTATTCGGGTCTTTAGTGTCTTCACTTGGAATTTTGCAATTGTGTTTCTGAAGTAGACCACGAATTATAGAATTTGGAAAACCATTGTCACTCAGGATTTTTTTGATTTTTTTCTCATTGGCAGAGTGAAATTGTTCATCGCTGAGTGCGAAAACTTTACTGACGAGATTGGATGCAGTGTTCATAACTATGTGCCTCGCTTGGTTAGACCGAAAGTTGACTAATCTTCCCGATGCAGTATGTTTTTGGTACCAGTCAAACAATAGACGGTTGTTTTCACGATGGATTTTTACGTCCAAAAATGCTAATGACCTGTTATGTTCAATTACATTATATCTTCAATAAAAATTACATTATAAGGAAAAAAGCACTAAGTCTAATTAGGCCGTTTCTCCAAAATCAATTTTTAAATTTTGTTTCGACTTAAGCTATTTTTCTATTTCGAAAGTTAATTTAAACTGACTTAAGCCGTTTTTCCAATCTATATTATTTTCTTTTATTTGATTTATATAGACATAAGCCTATATGCTTATGGATAAGTAAGTACACACAAAAATTAAAACGAAATACGGAAAACCGGCTTAAGTAACATAAGCCAATTTAATACACAATTTAGAAAAAGGTAAAAGGGCTAAAGTGAGAAAATTTGCTAATAAAAACTTCAATTAAACCAAATTTGTAAATCCTTAAATGCATATATAACGAGAAGAAAATTATAATGCTAGTGTCCAAAATTCATGTTTCTACTCAAAACGGTTCTCCTTATATATTTTTTTTAAAGTTTAAATTCTTTCTCCTGAAAAATGAGAAAAAACGACTTAAGCCGCTTTACCTTGTGAGCAGAGAACTCTTTCTCCATTTTGTAATGGAGGCTTATGTCTATATAAATCAAATAAAAGAAAATAATATAGATTGGAAAAACGGCTTAAGTCAGTTTAAATTAACTTTCGAAATAGAAAAATAGCTTAAGTCGAAACAAAATTTAAAAATTGATTTTGGAGAAACGGCCTAATTAGACTTAGTGCTTTTTTCCTTATAATGTAATTTTTATTGAAGATATAATGTAATTGAAATAGGCTTAATTAGACATAAGACAACAAATAATTACACAGATTTGAAAACCTGGAATTGAGACGTTGTTCTAAATGTAGTTTTTATATTTTCATGGAATCAGGTCGTTTTTATAAATTCAACAAGGGTGTTCCAGACGACATTTAAACAAACCGATTACACAGAAATGTTCCTAATTTTTTATTTTTTTAAATTATTTAAAAAAATGGTTTTGGCTTAAGTCGACTTAAGCCACTTTACCTATTAAGTAAAGAATTGTATACAAATAAATATTAATTCATGAATATCTTAAGAAGCCTTAAAAAACTAGCATAATTATTTAAAAATATGTAATGAACATATATGTACATATGTACAAAGGTTTTCTTCTTTAAGGTATTTTCAATAATCTACATTAGTGTCTATATATTCTAAACCTTCAACCGAATCCGGGTTTCGGAAGATGATGGAAATACATCTTCATTCTTCACAATAAAATCTCTCATAAGGAGGGCAATTGATATCGAAGTTCAAGAGCGCGGCATTAATTCCCTGCACAAAGCGATGCGTGGCTACTAACTGGCTACGATGGAAAAAATCAACTATAACGCGTCGACATGACCTACAGGAAAAATTATTGTCCAGAATATTGTTTCACGTAATTTCCCAAAGGTGATTATTAGGACCGGAGGCGTGTCCCTACTTCATACTGCAAGAAATATAAAACCCTAGATAATAATAAGGAATAGGGACCGACAGCGATACCAATGAGTATGACAGCTTTCTTCCTGTTTTCTTTTTTCCATCTTTCTCTCATAGAGTCCTTGGAAACTTGGAATCATTTTCACATAGTTGTTTACGCTGCTTTGTTCGTCATTTACTTCATTTTGTAATGTTTACTAAAGTACTCTCAGGACGACGGGGAAACATTTATATGTTTGTTCAAAGAATAAGATGCTGTGCTGGCGAGGACAGAACGGAAAGGCTGTTTTGTGTCTGGTCAGGATCAAGAAATATTTTGTTCACTGCTGAGTAATAGTATGACATTTATAAAATTATAATTTAGAATAAATTGTCCTGGAAAGTTTCTGTTTTGAGTTATATAATTTAACCGAATGTCGTCTTTAAAAAAAAATGTCCTTGGGTATAAAATTAAAGCTACATAACCTCTTAGTTACACCTAATATTATATTAATGTGATTCTTTTAAAATCATTTTATAGCTAGGTAATAGCGTACTTCCTAAGTCTTCTTTTTACGTGCCTATAGTCTAAGAGCCCACAGCAAATTTAGGGGTGTGAAAGCGAATCAAAACAATCGATGATTTTTTCTTGCATGCCCCTACGATAAGATTTTAATTAAGGTTTTAAAAAGAGCTCGTGAAATTGGTCTCAAATTTAATAAAGACAAATCTAAGATTTGTTTAAAAGAAGTCAAGTTTATTGGATATGTTTTTAATCAAGTCCGTCCAGATGAATCAAAAGTCAAAGCCATTTGCGAAATGTCCCGTCCTACGTCCGTCTGTGAATTACAAAGATTTTTAGGTATGGTCACCTATTTATGTAGTTTTGTAAAAGACTTGTCAGATCAAAACAGTAATCTTCGTCAACTCTTAAAAAAAGAGGTAGCATGGCATTGGAATGATGATCATGAAAAAGAATTTAATATGCTGAAATCTCTTATATCAAGTGCTCCAATTTTAACTTTTTATGACCCGAACATAATCATTACGCTTTCCGTCAAAAGGTGCGGTAGGTGCTGTGATATCGCACGATAATGGTCCAATCGGTTATGCTTCTGCGACTTTGACACTGAGCCAGCAAAATTAAGCTCAAATTGAGATAGAGCTTTTTGCCATACCGTTTGGGTGTGTCAAATTCCATCAATATGTTTATGGAAAACGTGTCCTTGTCGAGACCGACCATAAGCCGCTTGTCCCATTGTTTACAAAGGCATTATATAAAGTCCCCACACGGCTTCAAAGGTTTATGCTTCGTTTGCAGTCTTATGACTTGCAGGTAGTTTACAAGCCTGGCAAATATATGTATATAGCCGACACTCTTTCGAGAGCACCATTGTCAGAAGAATCATAAGCCGAATTTGACAATGATTTATCACTTCATTGCAACTTATTAATTTCAATGTTGACTGTTTCACATGAAAAGTTACAAAAAATCAAAGAAGCTAGTAATAATGATAATGTTCTTATAAAAGTTAAAAAATACATACAAATCGACTGGCCAAATGATAAAAGAACAGTAATGAAAGATTGCATGCCTTACTTTAAGCACAAAGATGAGTTGCAAGTAATTGATGATAATGATATCAAATCGTATAGTGATTCCGTCTTCCATGAGGATTCCATGAGGAATGACATTTTAAAACTCATTCATGAAGGCCACTTAGGTATTCAAAGATGCCAGAGTCTTGCAAAGGATCTTGTGTTCTAGCCAAATATTAATAATGATATAATTTAAATTAGTAACCGACTGTGAAACTCGCATGCGTCATCGTTCATCTTAGCCTAAAGAACCTTTACAACCACATGAAATTAAACCAATTCCCTGGTACAAAGTTGGAACACATTTGTTTGAATTTAACAAGCAAATGAATGTTATTGTTGTTGACGTTGAAGTTGAAAAATTAAGCTCTGGTTATAGTCAGTTCGTTGTGAGCAAAATCAAAGCTATTTTTGCTGGGCATGGTATTCCTCAAATAATGATTTCTGATAACGGTCCCCCGTATAATTCTGACGTTTTCAAAAAATTTTGCCACGATTGGCAAATTGAACATATTACTTCAAGTCCTTATCTTTCTCGTTCTAATGGTTTGGCAGAACGCTAAATACAGACTATTAAAAAACTTTTAATAAAGTGTACAGAATCAGGTTCAGATCCGTATGTGTCATTGTTACACTATAGGACAATTTCTAAAGGTAAGATACCTTCACCTGCGGAACTTCTTATGTCACGCAAGCTTCGAACAAAAATACTTGCAATGTCAAAAAACTATCTTTCAAATTCAATAGACTGTCAAGAAGTAGAAAAAAAGCCTACTACGATAAAACGACAAGATCTCTAAAACCTTTAAATGAAGGTCAAAAAATACACTATAAAAAAACCCTACGTCATATTGGACTCCTGGAATAGTTATTAAAAAATGCCAAGAGCCAAAGTCATATATTATCGAAGACAAGGAAGGCAATTCTTATAGACGAAATAGGCAACATATATTCGAAACAAATTCTCTCATTATATTAACCCCTGCTTCGAAGGAGGTTTTGGAAACCTCACCGATAGAGGAAATTCAACCTGCATCAAGTACAACAAGGTACGGCAGAAAAACAACTCCACATAAAAGATTTACGTATCCGAAAGATCACATAAAATAACTGAAATTGATTTGCTGAATTTGAATTTTTCAATTTAAATGAAATAATAAAATAATGAAGTAATAATAAAAATAAATATTTTTTAAGATTTTTATATTAGGTACATAATATACCTATGTATTAACTTTCATGAAAATTGTATATGAATTATTTTATAATTTTGTTGAGTTTAAATGAAGAACTAAAATAAGTTAATTTTTCATTTTGTTGGTATGTTTATAAGTAGTTTTTCTTCTTAATAATAGGTTAAGAAAATAATGATTTGTAAAATGAAATTTGTTATAGTTTGATATTTGATCATAACTTTAAAAGGGAGATGTTGTATGAAGTATATGTCTCTCTCACTCTCTTCTAGGTTAATTAGTTAGTAAGTTAGCTTAAGTGATCAGTCATACTTTGTCATCGTAACTATTAAGATATAATAAATATAGTTTGACTACAATTCGTCTCGTCTATTCACATTTTACATAAATACCCCATTACACAATTTGAATGAAATGGGTAAAAAAATTATTAAAAAACAACGGTAAGAACTAAAACGCCCTATTATTTTTGTATGTAAAGTCAGAAGTCTTTTCTATCATTTCCTTTTCAAATAAAGTTCTTTAAGTAAACAGTTTTTGAAATATTAATTTTAAAACTCAAAGTACCTATACAGTAATGACATTCATATTATGTGAGTATGTTCATATACCTACCTACATACCTTCATTACATATATTATTGTTGGAGGCCAGATTTCGGATTTAATTGCTCCTAATGGGAAGGTATGTAGTAGCCCGTAGCGTAATGGTTAGTGCGTTCGACTCTCACGCTGGAGGTCTGGGATCGCTTCCCAGCCTCGTCCACCTAAAAAAAAAAAACTAAAGTTTTTTTTCAGGGCTACTGCCTCTTGCGAGGAATTGACAAATCCTCCAAGAGTATCACTTGTCACGAATAAGTGCTTCTCGTCTGGCCGTTCGGATTCGGCATAAAATTGTAGGTCCCTTCCATTCCTGTCGAAAGGCGCACACAGGAATGGTTGCGAGTTGTTAGTCACTAGGCCCTGGTTCTTCATGAGCCGTTGTGCCACCCGATTTATTTATTTTTTAATGGGAAGGTATAGGTATAATATAATAAAAGCTTGCAAATAAAATAGCATTTAAAGCGCAGTGTAGACACTTCAAAACATTGAGTCCGTCTTGTTTTATGTAGATATTTGGCCTCATTGCAAACGTCTTGGACGCCCATATTCTTGTTTGGCTGCTCATTTTTTAAATTTAATACTACATATAGTAGATCCGTGCTTGCGTTGCTTCTCTTAATTTTGAAGGTCAAAAGTTTATATAATTTAAATCCTGGCTCTTAATTTCTATCAGTATATTTTATGTATATATTTTATGTATTTATATGTATATTTTATGTATATATATATTATATTAGTTGGTTGATTGTTCTTTAATAAAAAACCTATAACGACCCCTAACATAAAGAAATACATGAATTTAAAAAAGGGAGGATTTTAAGATGTATGTTTTATTTCTTTTATAACGTTATGGTAAAGCTTTTGCCTAGTGCACAACTACACCTGCGGTCAAAATAATAGTAGTACGCCTTGTGGTACAGCAAAATCGAAAATAAAATAATCAATTAATTTTAAACAAATTAAGAGTCATGATATTTTCAAGTTAATAGTTTAAAGCTTTTATTCATAAAATAACGATTTTTTAGTTTAATATATTGAATTCACAATTTCAAATTTTCTCAGGTGCCTCCCAAGAATAGCGGCAAAAAAAAGAAATAGTAGTGCAATAAAGATTCACCTACCAGGCTGGAAAAATGCCAAGTTTCTGTGTAGTTTGGCCAAGGTTCTAGTAAGTTTTCAGTAGGGAAAATCTTGACGAGAAAAACTTGTCAGACGGTTTCAAATCCCAAGGGGTTATCAGTTTAAGTATCTTAGGAAAAGAGATTTTTTTAAAAACACTTTTGCCTACGACTAGGTATAATCTTCTCACAAAATATTTTGTTTCTTAAAGCAAAAGTTTTGAATTTTCCAACCATTTCTCGCACCTGATTCAAAACATCTACTGACCATCCCTCAGTTCTATCATGATTTAGCAAGTGCTTTTATAAGCTTCTAAACCAACCAGAAAAAAAGCAACTGCTGTATAAAAAAAAAATCTTCAACAGTTTATAAATAGTAAGAGGTGTGAGTGCATGTGTTCGAACAAGTATCTAATGGATAAATGAGTACTTTGCACTTGACCTACATCATAGCCATAGACCAGAAGTCCACACTCTGCAGTTAAGACCATTCTCTGCTTTAGAGGAAGTTTCTTTGACTTTTCAGAAAGTTTTTCCGGTATTTTTCACTTTTTTTTTTTGTTTTTGTTGCCATCTAGTATCCACGCCACGTTCTTGTCTTCCTTTATAGCAGCAGAATGCATCGCACTGCAGCGCAAAAGAAATGCTAAAATTTATATCTTCGTTTCTTTTGCAGATTTAAAATTTAACACGAAACTGCTTTTAGAATAGTTTAACAATTTATTATTTTCTTTAACGTAATTTTTTTTTGTAGTTTCTGTTTTTTTTGTGCTGTGTGAATGTATATGGTTGGGACTCAAGGCGCGTATACACATAGTTGTTGGAACTCCCATTGCAGTAATGCTCGCTCAATTTGTTCCATTAATTGGAAATGCAATCGCAAGAGAAACAACAGAACGTCCATTGCATTGGACTGTAGAACAGTCAGCATACGGAAAGAGCAGTAGTGCAACAATTTGGTGGTTAAGATTTAAGTGGTGTAAAACTCTTCTTCCTCATGGATAATAGGAAAGATGAATTTTGAAGGAGGAATTCCAATGGAATTCTTAAGGAGCTTACATAATAATACAAAAATGAAAATGAGGAGTTGAATGAAATCCAGATTTCAAAATCTGTGGCAGTTAAATTTAAGCTGTGGGGTTAAAACAAAAATATTGTTCTGGATATAACTCTTTCTGGATCAAAACACACAACAACATTTACAAGACGAATGATAATGTGTTTGTTTAAAATTTAAACAACTTTTTACTGAACAATTTTAAAAGCTTTAGAAGGAAAATTAGCACCCCTCTCCCCAACTCCTCTTAAAAAAACCCTCACTTTTGATTTGTAAAATTATATGTACCAGTACATAAACCATTTTTTTTTGTAAAATTTTGGAATGGAAAATTGTTAATTTTTAGAGTAAGCATTTGCCTGCAAAACTTAAAGAACATTGGTCAACTTAATTAACGGGAACAACCAAAAAGTATCATATTTCTTTCAAAAATCTATTTCCTTTATGTGAAATTTTTACTAAAAATCTAAAACCCAATCATTTTACTAAACTAATGTAACATAAATATACAATACATATACCTATGTATTTAAAATTCGAACTCTAAGAAATTTAAACCGTTAGTCGTTTATTTAAAAAGAATACAGAAAAAAAAACGATTGTTGTATGGCAACTGACTTGAGTTGAGCTTAAAAAGAAGTTCAAATTTCTTTCCAAGGGCATCAATTAGAACTGATCTATATGTACCATAATTGGTCGAAAATGTGTTAACCAGACAGGGCTCTACCAAGGTAGAGTCTACCCCGATGTGCAGTGGTTGTACAGACGAGCAAACTCAAATGAAGAAAATCCCTTTCTTGAACTTCTTCAGGGTTAAAACTTTTGTGTGTGCAAAAATTCTGTAAACCGAAATTCCTTATTTCGAAATTTTGTATATCCACTTTCTGTATTTGAAAATTCTGAAAATCCAATATTTTTTAAATACATATCAGGCAATTTACTCACACTTATGTATAAAGGTATCAGTGGCGTGGCGTGAATTATTTGAACTGAGAAGTCGAAGCAAAATCAATCAAATTAATCGCAAATTTAAGGGCCTTAATTTTCTGTACTTAAAACAAGGCCATGTAAAGTTCAATCATTATCACATTAAATAAATACATTTGTGCATCATCCGAAACTTTGTTGAATATATGGAAATATCAATGCTTTGATATGCGTTTAATCTAATTTCAGACATCTAATATGTTAGATTTGTCAGTATAAAATGTTTCTCTTAAAATGTTTTTCAATAAATTGTTTCAGTATTATTTTCCTGAGATTTTAAGATACTAGTCTTGAAGATCCGATTATTAGAACTCAAGTTATATTCTTTTTACTCGAGCCATGAACAAAGTTAAGATAAATACGCCGAGAAAAGGCGTCTTGTTCCTTTCATAATAATTTATTAAATTAAATTATTATTAAAAAAGTTAGATACATACAAATGAACATGAATGAGTACGCTTTCGATCGTCTTAAGGCTTAACTACATAGACCTACTTTTGTAAAAAAGTACAAAAGTGAGAAATTACACACATACTCTAGCGTCATCTGCTTGCGAAAAATTGAACGATAATTGTATTTAATGTTGAGAGTTTTTGACATTTGTCAAAAAAAAAAAAAAAAACACAAGAAAACAATTGTTACGCTACGTATTCGATTTTTATTATGCAAAATATCTATTTTAATTTATCTTTCTTTAAAATAAAATCGTCCTTATCTATCTGAACAATTATAAAGCCAACTTTTCGGGAGTGCACTTTATTTTGTTTAGTTGTGCTGTCTAGTGTATTCAGGGTTCCAGCGCAGATGTGCCAGGAAAATACTTCGTTGACCTCACACAAATCCCAGACTCATTCATATTAATAATACTTTTATTGTATTATGATATTAAAATACAGGCTATTTCCAATATGCTGATGAAAATCACACATTGGCCTCCACAAGAATGAACAACCCTCACATTTACCATCTGCAAGCTCTGCAAATTAAGATGATCGTTAAGCATTCGATGTGATCCAAGGAAGGCGCATGATATAATAATTACAAAATGATGCTCTTCATAATAAAAAAAGAGTTTATTTTGATGAAGAACATAGTTGAATCTCTGGTGCAAGCTCCGTCATGAATTTAAAATTTGTATAAATAAAATTCATACATAGGTACATTTATTTAAACACACTTTTTTTGCATTGAATTGAATTTTTTTCCTGAACAAAAAAAAAAGTCTTCAGCTATCAGCTGTCAAGATAAGGTGTGTTCGTGATTTGTTAACCTTAAGCTGGCCTTAGACTTTCGTTCTTCATTCGGTGTCCGTTGTTCGGTGTTCGTTCTTCTCTCAACAACGAAGAAAGCATTTACATTAGAAAGTTAAACTCTATTTACAAAATTGTTTATTTATATAACTAGGCTTATTTTGCCATTTAGTAATTAAAAAAACTTCGAAAATGTACCTACAAGTTGCACGACACTCCAAAACAATGTTCATTTAAACAGTTTTCGCATTTATACAAAAGTTGTTCGGGTTAGAACGAACAACGAACACCGACATTTCTGACCTGATTTGAATTTGCACGTTCTGCATTCGTTCTTAGTTCGTTGTTCGGTTTTATCATTTAAATTGTCGTTGTTCCGCGTACGAACAGCAACAAACAACGTACACAGATGATAACACCGAAAGTCTAAAGCCAGCTTTAAATTTCCCTACAGCCAGTGACATACAGTTTATATACCGTGATACAGTTTATACCTTTACAGATAGGTAAGAAACAAAATGTTGGCTTACACAGAATATTTCGTTTCGAATGTCACCCAGAAGCCCTAAAATCGTCTTTTCCCGCGTGAAAATTTAGTATAAAAATTGCGGTTTTTTAATAATAATTCTAAAAAAATTGGATTTTCTGCGCTTCCATGTTTACGAACACAAATTTATTTAAAAAAAAACTGCCGCCTGCTTGCTGTCTAACGGCAGAAGAAGAATAAAATCGATATGCATAAGCTTAGCAGGTATGCGGCAGATTTTTCTGCGATTACGAATTCGCCCTTAGTTCTTAAGAACTGGAATCTAGAAGTCTTTGAATACAAACCAGTAAATACTAATATAAATTTGCTCATAAGAGGACCACAATACATACAAATGTGAACAAAATAATTTATTTCTCAAAAAATGTCACCCTAATTCTCAGCAGGAAAAAAATTTAAATGAAAACAGGAACCTTCTAAGAGTACCTTACTTATGGAAATAGAATTTTTTTTTTGATTTGTATGCAAATGATTATGAAATAAATAGTTTTTTTTGTCGATTAAAAAAAAAAAATCTTGTTTTTTTTGTCGATTAAAAAAAAATAAAATCTTGTGCTGTCTCAGGCTGGTAAGTCATGTTTTAATTCAGTGTTTTTTTTAGAATAACTGTTGTAATTTTCAAAATAGCTGTTTTCATTTTAATCGGAGTTGGAACACTACTGTCTTTCAAGTCAAGAATTTGACTTTTCGTGATAAAATATAATATTTATGAACATACCGAAATTTGTTCCTGCGTTCAAGCCTGGACATATGTAACTCAACTTAGTACATATGTATATGTATGTATGAACATTAGTACATATTTGCCTTAGCTCAAAATAAAGAATCATAAAACACTAATACTTGTTCTAAAGATATTCCAAATATAATATATAGGTATGCAAAACTGAAAACGATACTTTTAATTAACAATCAACAATTTATTGTTACACAATTTAAAAATCTCGTTTACTGAAAATTCCTAATATAACTGGTCCTATTCCTGTCAATGTCGTCAAAGAAAATTGAAAACAGAAATTATGTAATAATTGATGAATGAGGAAAAACAACTTAATTTCCAACTCCTTCTAGGTAAAATAACAAAATGATGTACTAGACATAACCTTCCTTCACTATGAGCAAGATTATTCTGATGATGTAGGCCTAGTTGAAGTTGAAACGCTGTAACGACGACGATGAGGATGAGGACTATTATAAAATTCATGATGACAAAACAACGATACTCAGAATATAGAAATTCTGTATAGGTATCTAAAATGAAAATTTTCAATTAAATGCACGAGCGAAAATTTCTGTTATTACCTACCTACCTGTTATTAAGCAACAACAAACTGCTTTGGCTATTTTATCCGATAAAAATATACATACAGCTAAATAAGTAAATACTTCAACTTATAACAAATTACTTTAGGTACATTGCAAATTGCAATATACAAACGCCATTCCTTTCAATAATTTTATTTTATATGTTCTTTTCTATAAAATGAAGTGAACGAATGGGCACTGCGCATTATATGTATAATTGCTGCATTTAAAATTTCAAAATTACCCGACTGGAAATATGCCAAAATTCTGTCTAGTTTTGGGAAAGCAAGTGAAATTCTAGACGAGCAAAACTTTTCAATCACTCGTGAGGCCCGCCCTAGTAATAACTTGTTGGACATCTTTCAGTACCCCATCAGGAATGTCTCTTATACACCAAAAACAAAAATTTTATTCACTTTCGACATTTATTGTTTGTGTAGCGAGTTAGCCCAGTGCGTAGCGCACAGGACTGATAAGCAGAAAATCGAGGGTTTTGCTTGACAAGGGAAAAGCTTCATTATCGCCGAGGTCCTTGTTCTAGCCTTTACTTACCCTTCCTAGCCTCTTGCCTTGCCAGAATCTATGTAAAACTCTCAAGTGCCTTGTCGAAAACTAGATTATTTTTCTGCGTGGGTAAATAGAATTAATTGATAAAGTACCTACATACCTACTTTGGGTGCTCCAAATCTATGGTTTGCTATACCTACATAATTTACTCGAATCTGTTGGTTTTTTCGCGAGAAGTTGATAGTTTTCGAGGTGAGTTTTTTGTGACAAGTATCAGATTGATGTTGATGTTTAGCACCCAAAAACATAATGAGTGCGAAAGGAATCAAAACTATATTGTTTCTTGGTAAAAACACAATTTTATTGTATTAAATTACAAAGCCTACAAATGTACATATATATTTTTTTTTTATATATATTTAGCGCGCGCTAAATGGGTTGTGACTACCCTTCATGTTATACACAGCACGAGCGACAGAGGTAGGTTGGAGGGGATTTAAAAGGAGATACCGATGCAAATTGGTTTTGAATGTCTGTAAATCACAATGGGAGGGAAAAACAGGACTGGTTAGAGCATTCCACATTCGTGTAGTGCAACTAAAGAAAGAATCCCTGTACTTATAATAGTACGTCCGAAGTTGGGCTCAAGGGTAAACGGATGAGCATTCCTAGAAGCGCGAGTATTACGGTTGAATTGTTTAAGGGGAGGAATGCAACTGGCTATCAACCATAAACACATAATATAAAGATGCCAAAACTTCGTACGTCTTACCCCCCAAAACCCATTTGTTTACATTGTTGTATATGCAATTTTATTTTGTGTCGAAGAATAGATGTGAATTACAGCAACAATTTAACGCGGTGACTTTGATTGGTCTGACAGTTCTATTTTTTTATGAATTCTTAGTGGTGGCTTTTGCTTTTATGTCGGTATCGGTACGTGCGTCTCAATTGCTGTCGTGTTTTTAACAATAATTCGCGGTTTTTCATTAAATATTAATAAAAAAAAACATTAAGTCAATCTGCCTTCAACATTGCTACATATTTTTATAAAGTGTTTTTGATAATTTCGATGAACAACTGCCCAAAGCCTTGCTAAATCTCAGCAAAGGTAGCGATGGCTCTAAGAAGATATCACCAGAATATCTATTTTAGGTTATTAAAAAGTAGTTCCTCAATATCGTCGTCAACATAAAGTCCATGAATTTGTTTGCTACATGTTGGGCAGATAACGAACCGAGCTCCAGCACCCCACGATTAGCGTGATACCTTTACTGGCTGCCGAATGTAAAGCTGCCACAACACAACAACCATTGAAATCTTATGTCTTACCGAGACTGCAATATTTGAAAGTGTGGATCACGTTATAGATCACGACTCAAGTGTAAGTAGTTAATAATCTATCATTGCCTGGGATGTCAAGCTGATGTGTTTTTGTTTTTTTTAATCTTCGGTATCTACCCTCCGACCACTTGTTAATGTGTCCGCCCTTGTCCGAAATAAAGACAACATTCAACAGTTCTGTATTGAGTACATTGTCCGCGAGTATATCACAAACGACAGAGACTCCGTGAAAGCGACGATGCAGTTCCAGAGACTGATGTCGAAGAGGACAAATTGAATTTCCTTGATAATCTCAAATTTGCAATACAACAACACACATAATTCTATTTCTTAGTGCTTAAGCCTTATTTAGAGACAATATCCGTGTTTTTTTGGCATTCTATAAATAGTACAGTAGAAAATTACAAAAAAACGCATCCGCAGTAGCCTAGTTTTCGTATTTCAAAATTGGTTTAACTGAAAGAACACCTGTCAGAATATTAAAAAAAAAAAAAAATAGTATTTGCGAGAATCAGAAGCAGTCAAAATTAACTAATAGTAACCAACATTTGAGAATGAAATCACCAAAAATCTATTCGAGACTCGGAAAACTATCCGCAGTATGATTCTACTTTAATTTTTATCGGCAGTATACATACTGTCGATGTTGTATTTGTTGTTCATTTAAAATTCTACTATGGATAGCTACTATGGATAGCTACTATGGATAGCTACTATGGATAGCTTTTCCAATAAAACACGGGTAATGGCAATTTTTGTTTGAAAACGAACTTGCAATTTTGTGTATTGGTTGTTCAAATAAGAAATTGGTTAATAAATACAAAATAAAGATATAATATTGGTGTGATTTCACTTCTTTTTGCGAAGATTTATTTTATCGGACGAAAGTAGGTTGAACAATTAAAACTGTCCCTATAAGGAATATTAAGTTCTCAATTTCCTTTTTTTAATTTCATTATCCTGCGACTGTAGGATGTGCCCCATATAATTGATATCAATCCTAAGTAAATGGGCGGATGCCACGGCCCATAAGTGAAAATCTTCAAATTTTCCACAAACAAGACCTACCGTGCGTAAATATACATAACTACACGCAGGGCTAAAATAATATAAAAATATATACATATGTACATATGTATTGTACACATAAATAATAAATTCAAATAATTTTGTAGGAAAAAAAAAGTAAAACCATAAACTTAAACGCAGCGAAGAAACTTACTTTTCTGGCTTTACATTTTGCAAATTCAGAAATCATCATCAACTAAAGAATGTTTTTGTAAAAAGCTAATTTTTGTTTGTGTTTTTCTTTTTTATAAAAAAGTCATTTTTTTTTTGGAAAAAAGTTAATTTTTGTTTGCAAAAAAGTTAAATTTTTTTTTTGTAAAAAAGATAATTTTTTTTGTAAAAAAGTTATTTTCTTTTTGTAAAAAAGTTATTTTCTTTTTGTAAAAAAGTTATTTTTTTTTTTGTAAAAAAAAGTTTTTTTTCTTGTAAAATCGCATTGAAGCGTTATACAGTCAGTGAGTCAGGGATGAGCGTAAATATTTATTTTAAAACTTACATTGTTACATTGTTACATCGCTTGTTCCTCGCTGCGTTTTAAAAATGTTGCGAAATGTTTGCTCTGTTCTTTATTTTGGCCCCAACAAGCCTTCGCCTTTTTCTAAATTCTGCCCCGAAGACTTTTTTTTATCCATATTGGAAAAACGAATAATAAACACTTTCACAAAATACGTCACTTCTATTAAAAACTGATAGCTATTTATTTAATCTTAACCAACAAAGCAAAACTTAAAACAATCTGCACCAGACCAGATACAACCAACGCGACTATATTCTCCTTTTCCATTCTATTTAAATTTCCATCTCCTGTGTAAGCAGGCACTTAACCACTTAAACCTTACACAGTTACAGTGTGCAATAAGAAAACCTGCACGCTCTGACCCATATGATTCCGTATAAATAAGTTTTTTTTTAATATTTTCCCATGTTAGTTTCGATAGTGTGCAAAAAAAAAAACTTGCACAATGCACATCCATTGACTATATCGTAGTAGTAGGTAGCACAGCAACCTACCTGTTCTCTTTTTCGGATACATTTTTTTGTTGTTTTTTTCGTAGATGAGAAGTCACATGCGTAATACAAAACCTGCACGTTCTAGCCCACATGATTCAGTATGAATAAGTATTTTTCGTTGTCATATTCTCTGTGTTAATTTTGGGACTCAGTGTGCATGAAATAAATCGTGTTGAGATTTATTTCTTTTGTACGAACAGGGTGAAATATTTGGAAATTAGGTAGGTAGGATTGAACTTGCATGGGTATAGTGGGATTTTTAATTCTACAATATCTTGACTCTTGCGTTAAATTTTCCTTGAATGCAACAATGAAAGTGATGTTAGTTAGTGTGCAAGAAATAACTTAGTACGGTTGTGATGGATGTTATTTTGGGATTATTTGAAGAATGTTTTAATTTTTTGACAAAAAAAAATTACCTTTTTTACAAAAAAAATAAACTTTTTTACAAAAAAAAAATTAACTTTTTTACAAAAAAAAAATTATTACAAATAACTTTAAAAAAAAAACTATTTTACCAAAAAAAAAAATAAAAATGTTAACAAAAAACATTAACTTTTTTACAAAAAAAATAAACTTTTTTACAAAAAAAAAAATAACTTTTTTACAAAGAAAAATTAATTTTCTTACAAAAATAAACTTTTTTATTTAAAAAAAAAATAAGCTTTTTAGAAAAATAAATAAAAAAAAAATAAAAATTTTTATTTAAAAATGAAATTAAATTTAATGAAAAAATTCATTCTTTTAAGTTTTTTGATTTTTTTAACTAACTAGGGGTGTACAATAACAGATTTTTGATTTAAAAGCTTAATACTATAGTAGATTATATTTAAAAATTATGCAGACATCAAAATTCGCTTTAATTAAGAAATAAATACCAGAATAATTAAATGAATGAAAAAGCCAGTTTTTTAAGTTTTTTGAAAATTTATTTAAAAACTAACTAGGGGTGTACGAAAACAGATTTTTGATTTAAAAGTTTAAGATTGAAGTAAACAATATTTTTAAATTATGCAGAATTCAAAATTCGCTTTAGTTAAGATAGAATAACCAAAATAACAAAATGATTGAGTAATTCACTTTTTTAAATTTTTTTAAACTAAATTTTTTCAACAAAAGTTGAATGAAAGTTATTTTTTTTTTGTACAAATTTTGTTTTTTTTTTGTAAGAAATTTATTTTTTTTTTGTAAAAAAGTTTATTTTTTTCTTTTAAAAAAGTTAATTTTTTTTTTTGTAAAAAAATTAATCTTTCTTTGTAAAAAAGTTAATTTTTTTTGTAAAACGTTTATTTTTTTTGTAAGAAAGTTAATTTTTTTTTGTACAAAAGTTAATTTTTTTTTTGTAAAAAAGTTTCTTTTGTTTGTAAAAAAGTTTATTTTTTTGTAAAAAAGTTAATTTTTTTTGTAAACATTTTTATTTTTTTTTTAATTTATTTTTCTAAAATAGTTATTTTTTTTTTGTAAAAAAAGTTTATTTTTTTTTGTAAAAATTTTATTTTTTTTTGTAAAAAAATTAATTTTTCTTTGTAAAAAAGTTAATTTTTTTTCTTAACTAAAGCGAATTTTGAATTTTGCATAATTTGTAAATATTACTTACACTTAAATCAAAAATCTGATATTGTACACCCCTAGTTAATTTTTAAATAAATTTTCAAAAAACTTAAAAAAGTGAATTTTTTCATTTATTTTGGTTATTATTTCTTAACTAAAATGAATTTTGAATTCTGCATAATTCAAAATATTATTTATTTCAGTCTTAAACTTTAAAATCAAAAATCTGTTTTTGTACACCCCTATTAAATTTAAAAAAAAAAATTCAAAAAAACTTAAAAAAGTGAATTTTTTCATTAACTTTGTTATTTTGGTGATTTTTTCGTAACTAAAGCGAATTTTGCTTTCTGCATAATTTTAAAATATCTACTTCAATCTTAAACTTTTAAATCAAAAATCTGTTATTGTACACCCCTAGTTAATAAAAAAAAAAAAAATAAAAAAAAACTTAAAAAAGTGAATTTTTTCATTAATTTATATGTAAGTCAGTAATGTTTTAAAATTATGCAGAGTTCAAAATTCGCTTTAGTTAAGAAATAATAACCAAAATAACAAAATTAATGAAAAATTCAGTTTTTTAAGTTTTTGGAAAATTTATTTAAAAATTAACTAGGGGTGTACAGTTTCAGATTTTTGATTTTTTTTTTGCTAAATCAAGTGTACAATAAGAGATACATCGATTGGCATTTTTATTTTTCCGAAAATCGAAAGTGCGCCGGCTGACTTCGAGGTGGTGAAGGCAACGTTGTTAAACTTCATTCTACGAGGGAATGGTCTTGCAACGTTGCGATATTACATATTTTATGCCATATCATAGTATGTATCTCAATTGGGTTTTTCGTATGTTAACAAACTCGCAGTTAGGCTGCATAGCTTTTGCTCCGTCTTATAGGTACCTATTAATTATGAATGTTTGAATAATCTACCACCACTTAAGTACATACCTGTCTACTTACATTTTTATAAATAGTTGTAGCAGGTAGGTATTTAAAAAAAATTAAACTTAAAAAAAATAGGTAGGTAGGTATGTCGGAAAAAACTTTTTTTGTAAACAAATATGAAGGTGGGTACCTATTTTTAATTGGAAAATTAATTATTGAAAACAATAAACAAAAATTTATTAGGTAAGCTTTTTTTAACTAGATACCAATCAGTTGAAATACTTAGGTAGGAAGACCAAACAAAATAATAAAAAGAGACTGGGTGCGAAACCCACTAGTAACTTCCCATTGGTGCCCTTGAAAACTTTTAAATTTGATATTTAACATTCATGGGGCGTGGTATCCGCCCCTTTTGTCAGAATTGTTATTAATTATATCGATCACTTTTGATTGTTGCAGAATAATAAAATTTGGTAAACTGGTAGATCATGTGGTCAGTACAACGGAGATATTGGAAAATTTTAGACTATCCATTCAGAATTGATATCAACTATGTAGAGAACTTTTGATTGTCGTAGAGTGATGAAATTTGGTAGAGCGAAAGGACTTGACATGAAGGCAAAGGAGAAATTAAAACTTTGAGATCTTATATTCAGTGGGCGTGGCAACCACCCATTTTCACAGAATTAATATTTAATATATTGAGAGCACTTTCGATTTGCGCAGGATTATGAAATTTGGTAAAGTGGTTAGTTTTCAGGCGTGGGTATGCAAAGAAAAAGTTAAAATCATGAACTTTTTCATGCAGGGGCGTTTCATCCACCCACTTTTCCTGATAAAAACAATCTTTGCAAAAAGTAGTGAAATCACAACAAAAACATAAATGTTAAATAAGTAGCCAAGTTCTTTTATACACAAAAACCTATGCGTAACAAGTCAACCGTAAAAAGTAGTGAGATCTAAAAGTACGCCAAGTTCTAAGTTTATTAATGTTAAATATCAAATGTTTTAAGTAGAGTTATATGGAAGAACCTTAAAATTATCAGAGAAATCTGTTATTTAATGATTACTGACATAAATTGAGTTAGTTTACTTGGCAAGTTTTCTTTTCAAAATGGAGTAATTAGGTAATAAAAAAAACTTGCCAAGAAACTAATATCTAAATAAAAGGAATTAAACACTAAGCTGATGATATCAACTAGAAATTATATCATTTAGCTTGACTGGTCTTAGGTTTATGAGAAAATTTGTTAATTTATTTTTAAATATTTTTAAAAGACTAAATCCTAGGAGAACCCTGGTTTTCAGTATTTGGCTTAAAATTGATAAAAGCATTGAGTTTTGGAAACGAAAACTGTTCCTTCCTAACTTTTGTTTACTCTATCTTTCACCCACTACTTACCCTTCTCAACATTGCATAGGTTTTTTTTTGTAAAAAAAATAATTTTTCTTTGTAAAAAAGTTAATTTTTTTTCTTAACTAAAGCGAATTTTGAATTTTGCATAATTTGTAAATATTACTTACACTTAAATCAAAAATCTGATATTGTACACCCCTAGTTAATTTTTAAATAAATTTTCAAAAAACTTAAAAAAGTGAATTTTTTCATTTATTTTGGTTATTATTTCTTAACTAAAATGAATTTTGAATTCTGCATAATTCAAAATATTATTTATTTCAGTCTTAAACTTTAAAATCAAAAATCTGTTTTTGTACACCTCTATTAAATTTAAAAAAAAAAATTCAAAAAAACTTAAAAAAGTGAATTTTTTCATTAACTTTGTTATTTTGGTGATTTTTTCGTAACTAAAGCGAATTTTGCTTTCTTCATAATTTTAAAATATCTACTTCAATCTTAAACTTTTAAATCAAAAATCTGTTATTGTACACCCCTAGTTAATAAAAAAAAAAAATAAAAAAAAACTTAAAAAAGTGAATTTTTTCATTAATTTATATGTAAGTCAGTAATGTTTTAAAATTATGCAGAGTTCAAAATTCGCTTTAGTTAAGAAATAATAACCAAAATAACAAAATTAATGAAAAATTCAGTTTTTTAAGTTTTTGGAAAATTTATTTAAAAATTAACTAGGGGTGTACAGTTTCAGATTTTTGATTTTTTTTTGCTATATCAAGTGTACAATAAGAGATACATCGATTGGCATTTTTATTTTTCCGAAAATCGAAAGTGCGCCGGCTGACTTCGAGGTGGTGAAGGCAACGTTGTTAAACTTCATTCTACGAGGGAATGGTCTTGCAACGTTGCGATATTACATATTTTATGCCATATCATAGTATGTATCTCAATTGGGTTTTTCGTATGTTAACAAACTCGCAGTTAGGCTGCATAGCTTTTGCTCCGTCTTATAGGTACCTATTAATTATGAATGTTTGAATAATCTACCACCACTTAAGTACATACCTGTCTACTTACATTTTTATAAATAGTTGTAGCAGGTAGGTATTTAAAAAAAATTAAACTTAAAAAAAATAGGTAGGTAGGTATGTCGGAAAAAACTTTTTTTGTAAACAAATATGAAGGTGGGTACCTATTTTTAATTGGAAAATTAATTATTGAAAACAATAAACAAAAATTTATTAGGTAAGCTTTTTTTAACTAGATACCAATCAGTTGAAATACTTAGGTAGGAAGACCAAACAAAATAATAAAAAGAGACTGGGTGCGAAACCCACTAGTAACTTCCCATTGGTGCCCTTGAAAACTTTTAAATTTGATATTTAACATTCATGGGGCGTGGTATCCGCCCCTTTTGTCAGAATTGTTATTAATTATATCGATCACTTTTGATTGTTGCAGAATAATAAAATTTGGTAAACTGGTAGATCATGTGGTCAGTACAACGGAGATATTGGAAAATTTTAGACTATCCATTCAGAATTGATATCAACTATGTAGAGAACTTTTGATTGTCGTAGAGTGATGAAATTTGGTAGAGCGAAAGGACTTGACATGAAGGCAAAGGAGAAATTAAAACTTTGAGATCTTATATTCAGTGGGCGTGGCAACCACCCATTTTCACAGAATTAATATTTAATATATTGAGAGCACTTTCGATTTGCGCAGGATTATGAAATTTGGTAAAGTGGTTAGTTTTCAGGCGTGGGTATGCAAAGAAAAAGTTAAAATCATGAACTTTTTCATGCAGGGGCGTTTCATCCACCCACTTTTCCTGATAAAAACAATCTTTGCAAAAAGTAGTGAAATCACAACAAAAACATAAATGTTAAATAAGTAGCCAAGTTCTTTTATACACAAAAACCTATGCGTAACAAGTCAACCGTAAAAAGTAGTGAGATCTAAAAGTACGCCAAGTTCTAAGTTCATTAATGTTAAATATCAAATATTTTAAGTAGAGTTATATGGAAGAACCTTAAAATTATCAGAGAAATCTGTTATTTAATGATTACTGACATAAATTGAGTTAGTTTACTTGGCAAGTTTTCTTTTCAAAATGGAGTAATTAGGTAATAAAAAAAACTTGCCAAGAAACTAATATCTAAATAAAAGGAATTAAACACTAAGCTGATGATATCAACTAGAAATTATATCATTTAGCTTGACTGGTCTTAGGTTTATGAGAAAATTTGTTAATTTATTTTTAAATATTTTTAAAAGACTAAATCCTAGGAGAACCCTGGTTTTCAGTATTTGGCTTAAAATTGATAAAAGCATTGAGTTTTGGAAACGAAAACTGTTCCTTCCTAACTTTTGTTTACTCTATCTTTCACCCACTACTTACCCTTCTCAACATTGCATAGGTTTTCCCACAAACATACACTGAATATAACAAAAAATTCACTAAATTATTACTACCTATAGGTAGATAACCTATAGGTAGATAATGTAGGTACCTTCATGTCTATCTACTCGTAGATATAGTCGTAATTAATTGTTAATTTCAAGTCAATTAAAATACATAGCTACATGTGTACATTACTACTATGTGGCAAGCTATTTTCGATCGAAATCTATTGGATTTTTTAAAATTTTTCTAAATTCTACCACCCACCACTCACAGCCGCTGAAAAGTAACAAGAAATAATGTCCGTCTCCATACCTATTTACATATATACGTAGGAACATTATGTACTTACCCACTCGTAGAATAAATTGTGCATTCCAACGCAAATAATTACATATCCTCAAAATCTTGCAAGCAAATTTAAAACCAAATTGAGATCTTGCAAGAAAATTTAATACCCATAAAACCTACCCTCGAAAATACACGAATGGATACCTTCATACTTACATACGAACATATTTTTCTTTCCCGCCTTAACCATCAAGGAAAAAATCTGTCTCATTTCTTCCCTGCAAACAGGTAGGTAATTCCTTCAGAATGAATTACAAATTTAAACAAAAAAAAATCTAACCAAAATACAACAACAACATCCATAGACGCATAATTGTTTAGGTTTTTTTTCAGCTTTACTTCCTCTCATACTTCACATTATACCATCTTCCTATAGAAAAAAAAACTGACAAAAAAACTTAAAAAAGTCTCCCTTGCAATCTCATATATTTGTCTTCATTTTTGTTGTCCTACTCTAACTCTATTCTATTTTCAAACCAACCGAGTGTAGAGACCTTAAACACAAACCTAAAAGTTGCTAAAAGTCTCCCAAAGTATAGCCAAATTTTAGTTCTTACTGTCCTCACTTCGACTAGCGCCAGTTTGTTTGTGCATGATATTACTATAGAGTTTAAATACAATGGTGTCACTCTATCATATACAACAACCATTATGAATATGTTCCTTCCGTAAATTGGTTCCATTTGGGCAATTACTTCTTTGTTTGAGGAAGAAAAGGAAAGCATGTTTTTTTCATTGGGAATGAAAACGAACAACAAGGACGACACAAATATTATGAGCGAGGAAATTAAGAGGCACATTTTCGTTTAAAATAAATGGAAGGCAACAACAATAACAACCACTTCGTTTTTTTTTTGATCGTTTGCTGTCTGCATTATAAGTCAATGCCAATCTCAAAGGAAGGTACGTAGACTGGTAGTGTGAAGGTTGTTTTTTGTTTTTTTAATGAAAATGGCTTTGTTGCTCGCAAGTATGTAATTGGGGATGACAGGGGCGAACGCAGGGGGGGGGGGGTTGGGGTTCAACCCCCCCATCCGAAATGTATGAATTTAATTTCCTCGCCATACAATTTCACTCTTAATTTTGAGTTTTCAGTTTAAACCCCCCCCCCCCGAAATTTGTTCAACGAAATTTTGTAAACGTACCTAGTTTTGCTATAAACATGTTTAATTTGATAGTTCCAAAAATCACTTTTATAAATGTATTGTACCCACTTTATTTTTATTCACCACTCCTTTTTTATTGTGCTTCAATTGGTTTGATTAGAAATTAGCTTATTTATGTGTTTAATTAAAAAATAACCTCCGAACTATTATGGAGGTACATACCTTACATAATTTTTTACAAACAAAAAAATAAATAACTTTTTAACACAAAATAAAACTTTTTTTCCAAAAAGAAAAAACTTTTTTACAAAAAAAAATAACGTTTTTACAAAAAAAAAAAAAAACTTTTTTTACTAAAAAAAAACTTGCAAAAAATAACATTTCTTACAATAAACAAACTTTTTTAAAAAACTTAAAAAAAAAACTTTATTAAAAAAATAATTTCTTACAAACAAAAAAAAAATAACTTTTTTACAAAAAAACTTACTTTTTTACTAATTTTTTCTTACTTTTTTTAAGTCTAGGCAAATTAGTATCAAACTGAAGCATATGTGGAGCTAACATATAGCATCTTAGATTTATTTTACCAAAGCACACGCAAACGAGCTTGCATGTAGTTGGCCCACCAACTATTGAGCAAAACTGTTAATTGCAATCGTTTGTACATCGTTTGTCTACGTTTGTACAAGTTTTACATTCGTTTGTACACTTACCGTTTTTTTTATATATAATTGTGATTGGAAGTGATTAAAAATAATCTTTCCGTCGGCTTTTTTTGGTCACTGTAGTTTTTGCAATGAAACAATTAAGTTACATTAGCTTTCCCGACGTTTCGGCAGGGGTTGCTGCCTTCTTCAGGGGAACTTTATTTGGACAACAAGAAAAAATATATTGTTTACATTATAATAACAATAATTGAAACAATACAAAATACACTCACTTTAATAAAACTGTGTTTAAATTTAACGTAGAAATAACAGAGATGCACCATAAGGTCAAGCGCACTAACAATTTAATTCGCCTTCACGACCAACATATCAAAGAGAACTTATCCCAAAACGAATACAAACAATTCACAACAAAACAAAAACAGATGTTTAAAGACACATATAATAAAAAACAACAATCGAACGCACATAAAATTGACAGCCTAAAATCATCGCTTTGGAAGGAATTCAATATAGAAATGCATGAAAAATGGTTTGAAAATCGCACTAACATTGAATTCCCTTTAGAGGTCAAATGGCTTTTATCGTTGGGCAAGAAATTTGCACTCCCAGTGGATAAACATAGCTTTCCTCTTTTTCAATTGATAGCTGATGGAGAAGAAATAATTCGAAGTGTGCAAGACGAAAGAGAGCAAGAGCTTATGAGGGCACAATATAGCAACATGCTGCACTCGTTTCAACGCCACCAACAAAATGATCGATTTGCCAAATATTTGCTTAATGTAAATAAGCAAACAATCCATTTTCTTAGGCAGCACAAAAACATTGTTATTGTACCAGCTGACAAAGGTAACGTCACCGTGGCGATGGAGCGTGTGGAGTATGACGATAAGATGATTGAATTGTTGTCAGATCGCAATACTTACAGACGGGTAAGGAATAACCCAACAACAACTTTACAAACTCGCAACAACGATCTAGTCAAATGGCTAAACAACAACAATTGCATTGATGATAGGGAAAAGGCGAAGATGACAACGTATACATCGCAGCTTCCATCCATATACGGACTGCCAAAAATTCATAAAGCAAACATGCCCCTGCGTCCCATTACGTCATCAATGAAACTACCATGTTATGAGCTTTCGAGGTTATTGGCAGAATTTTACAGTGCGCGACGGCAAAATCAAGCTACTCGGTTATTAATTCATTTGAATTTGTTGAGAAAGCTAAAAAAATAAAATTAAAAGACAATGATGTTTTAGTTTCGTATGATGCAGTGTCACTTTTTACAAACATTCCCATACAACTAGCCATCACCATTATAAAAAAGAAATGGGAAATAATAAGTGAAAACACTAGAATTAATCTGAACAAATTTCTTGAAATCCTTGATTTCTGCCTCAAGGAAAATAACTATCTACAATTTAAAGATGACATTTTCAAACAAATTTTTGGCATGCCTATGGGCAACCCTTTGTCACCCACGATTGCAGATTTAGAACTTGATCACGTACTAGATGAATGTTTTAGTGGAATGGAAGAAAGGCCTACTTTTGTTGCTAAGTATGTAGATGACATTTTTGCCGTGATGGACAAACGCAACATTGAAAAAGTGCAGCTGATCCTTAACGGATTCCACCCGAAAATCCAGTTCACTGTGGAAATGGAACATAACAGGTCAATAGCATTTTTGGACGTAAAAATCCATCGTGAAAACAACCGTCTATTGTTTGACTGGCACCAAAAACATACTGCATCGGGAAGATTAGTCAACTTTCGGTCTAACCAAGCGAGGCACATAGTTATGAACACTGCATCCAATCTCGTCAGTAAAGTTTTCGCACTCAGCGACGAACAATTTCACTCTGCCAATGAGAAAAAAATCAAAAAAATCCTGAGTGACAATGGTTTTCCAAATTCTATAATTCGTGGTCTACTTCAGAAACAAAATTGCAAAATTCCAAGCGAAGACACTAAAGACCCGAATAATGGTTACTACAAAAGTATGGTTTACATCCCAAGACTGACTGAGAATTTTAAAGAAGTGATAAACCAAAAACTAACAGATGTTCGCCTGGCCTTCAAATCAAATAAAACTCTGAGTCACCTTTTCACTAAACTTAAAACGAAAGCGGATAAGGATAAAGTTACTGATGTCATTTACAAAATAAATTGTAAGGGTAAACCTAATGAACCATGCAACCAGTGTTACATCGGAACTACAAAACAATTTCTTAAACAGCGAATTTCTAATCATAAATCGGATATCAAATCAAACAATCCTGGAAAGACAGCCCTGGCGAGCCACAGTATCGAAAACGGCCACTCTCCAGATTTTGAAGGTCTCAAAGTCCTACAGACAGAGAAACATGTTTCGAAACGATACACCCTAGAAACATTACACATCATCAACAACAACAACAACAACATGAACAGAAAACAAGACACCCAAAACATCTCTGCCATCTATTGTTCTCTTGTCTCATCATAACACAGTATTCTTTCAGTTTCTTTACTCCTTGTTTAAATTCCATAGACTAAACTTCGTATGAAGTGGTTATTTCTTTACTTTTGTAAATAATATTACAATTATTAGATACAATAATTTTAAATGTCAGTTTAAATTTAAACACAGTTTTATTAAAGTGAGTGTATTTTGTATTGTTTCAATTATTGTTATTATAATGTAAACAATATATTTTTTCTTGTTGTCCAAATAAAGTTCCCCTGAAGAAGGCAGCAACCCCTGCCGAAACGTCGGGAAAGCTAATGTAACTTAATTGTTTCATTGCAAAAACTACAGTGACCAAAAAAAGCCGACGGAAAGATTATTTTTAATCACTTCCAATCACAATTATTAATTCCAAATTGGTCAATAAATCATTTTTAGTTTTTTTTATATAGCCACTTCAAAAAAATTTACGGAGTTTGGCCCATCTGGAAATGCAGTTCGATAGATAATCGTGTGTCTATGTTTGTCTTTTTTTTTTCGTTTGTATACGTCCCAAATTTTTTTGACAACAAATTTTTGTTTAACCAAATTTTATTAAAATTTTGAAACAAAAGAATTCGTTTGTCTCTTTTTTATAATGATTTTTCATCGTGTTAATTTTTTAAATTTGTATTTTTTTCTATTTTTAATTAATTATTATTTTTTTTGGACATGTAGTTGGCCCACCAACTGTAACGTTCGAA
This sequence comes from Melangyna quadrimaculata, assembly GCA_949320155.1. Taxonomy (NCBI): domain Eukaryota; kingdom Metazoa; phylum Arthropoda; class Insecta; order Diptera; family Syrphidae; genus Melangyna; species Melangyna quadrimaculata. Next base: position 365,669,598 of record OX439483.1, read on the forward strand.
AAATCTAAAAACGCAGTTCGTTAGAAAATCGTTTGTCTATGTTTGTCTTCTTTTTTTTTCGTTTGTATACGTCCCAAATTTTGTTGACAAAAAAATTTTTTTTAACCAAATTTTATTAAAATTTTGAAACATATGCATTCGTTTGTCTCTTTTTTTATAATGATTTTCCATCGTGTTAATTTTTTTAATTTGTATTTATTTCTATTTTTAGTTAATTATTACTTTTTTTGGGACATGTAGTTGGCCCACCAACTGTATTCTCTTTTATTTGGGAATCCACAGTTTCAACTTGTATTCGAAATTGCGATAATTAAGACTTTATTCGTTTTTTCTATTCTTTTTAAGGAGTGCCCTGCATTTAGGCTGCATTTAAAAAGACTTAAGTTACACCTTGAGTATATTATTTATTCAGTTAAAATAATTTAAAAAAAAGCAAACAAAAATAATTCTAATTCTATAGGTACTTGTTTATTAACTTGAACTTTGCCGTCGGCTTAAGGCTTTTAATGAGTTTTTTTTTCTGTATGAAATAGAAAGTAATTATGGGTACAAATACCTATACATGCCTATTATAGATATTAATAGGTAGTAGCCAAATTTTTGAGTACCTACCTAACTACCTACGAGTTTTGGCTGTTTTTTCAGCGAATGACTTAGGGGGGGTTTATTTAAAATAAATCAAAATTATTTTAACTCGAACATAATCATGAAATGTGTATTTCCTGTAGGTCCAATAACCCATTTTTAATACAAATTCAGCATGCCTGAATAAAAAAAATACCTGCATGTGTTTTACTCGTGTCAGAAGCAAATACATTTTTGTCTCAAAAACCTACTTTTACAAAGAAAAAACCTATACGCCTTTTAAAAAAATACCTCAACCGAATATTAAATAGCTACCCAGCTCATTTCAGAAATTGTTAATAGGTACCTAGTTTTAGAAAACTAAACTTCACTCATCGTCATCCTCATCTCATCGCTGACCGCACTCAGTGTTGTCACTTCAAAATTTGAAAACTTGGTAGATTGAGCTACGAAATAGTAGCTTTTATTTTGTTGGTATTATAAACCAAGGTATTTAAAAAATCGAAATTAGCGGCAACTAAACTACATACAATTGTTAACGAATACGATGTGAACTTATAGTTCCTTTTTCAACATCAGCCACAAATCTTAATCAGTCTTTTTAAGCATTCTTTTTAAAGATTAGATCAAAAAAGTAATTTGTTAACTGAGGACTTAAAATTCAATTGACCTTAGCTGCCGAATTCAAAATTAAATGATCTATCAAACGAAACTACAAAATTTGCAAAAAAAATACCGTCATTTAAGGCTCTCCCAAACCAATGCGGAACATTCGTTGCGGCGATGAAACATACGCATGTCAACATTTATTTACATCGTGATATATGAGAGTGCCCACACCAACGCGGCGGAGAAATATATGAATTAATTTTGACTGACGAATGTTTTTTCGCCGCAACGAATGTTTCGCATTGGTTTGGGAGAGCTTTTATGCTGTAATGAAAATGTAGCATTAAATAATAAATAGGAAGGTATATAATGACTATTGTCTACTAAGAACATAGAGCAATGTGCGCAAATAACTCTGCAATCTTTTTGACCTTAAAAATCGTAGGCTGAAATTGCTCGGTGTAAACGCATTAAGCAGTCTACCTACTTACTTTTCCTTATATGCCGCCTCCACTAGCCATGAACGATGGCAGGACTATGTACATGCCTAGAAAAAATCCAAATCAGATTGTGGATTAGATTGTAGTTTGCAGTAGCGGATCTAGGATTTTGCTGTGGGGGGCTTGAAGTTTGGAGATCCAGTATGAGACCTTAAGTAATAAAATATAATTATTAATTAATTGTCCTAAGATCAATTTTATAATTTATAACAAAAAATAGAGATAAGTTTAGGTTTAAAGCAACACCGTACTCAACTTCAGTGGAACTACACTTCACGACGACCGACGCGGCAAAGCACTATTTTTTATGAAATTTTAGAGGCTATATCGTAGTAAGTGGCAACTGAACCTCATACAAATTCATACGAATTCGTGTGAAGTGTAGTTCCGCTGCAGGGCAGTTACATCGAGTGAGGTCTAACCCATGAGGTTCAAGGTTTTTTTTTTCAAAAGATATATGGAGATACACATACACTTTATATTTGCGCTCAAAAAATATGTCGACAAATTTGCGAGTCACTCTGGAGTCTATAGAGAGATTGGAAATGTTCATTTGCTTTTGCATGATTTTCTGAGTGTGCACAGAAAAAACTCACGCTTGTGGAATTTGGCTCCTTGAATTTGTTTGTAATTGCTTAGTCCAAAAATGTTTTGTAAGTACAATTTTTTTGGCCCTCCGAAATTTTGAAAACTAAGCCCGAAAATTCTCTAAGTCCACCCAAAGCCGTAAGAAACAAATTCTGTTGTATTAAACACTTACACTAAACTTGACACTTCTTTGTTCTCCAATTGTTTTAGTCTCAACTGCGTTTCATTCGTTAAATTATCTTTGTTTTTAGTATGTTAACAGTTGTTGCATTTGACACGTTATATTTAGCCCCGACCACTTTTTTTTATCTCTTTTTACTTATCTCTTCAAGCCTTAGCACCAACATCGGACTTTGACAGTCCCTAGACTTAAGCCCCCAAAACTCTCTGGAATAAGTCTAGTTTTTAGGGAGTAAGTTGCTTAACCCTGGCTATGTTGCTGGTTTTTTCGTCCAAATTTTCTGGGTTTTATTTTTAGGGAAACATTAGGGGGGTTCACACTCATCAACAAGTCGATCAACCTGAGTCGTGTTGCAAGCGTTCACATTCAACGACCGCCTCATCAACTTCATTTGTAAATAAATTTTCAAAAAGCAAACGCGGCGCAGATTTAACTTTTTGCACTAGTTTCAGTGATGGAAATTCATATTTTCTCCCTTCCTTTTGTGGGTTTACTTCTATTTTAACCCATTCTCTATGAATCTCACATACAAAATTGAAAAGAAACACTAAAATTCAAATTTTCAGACATATCAGTTGTTCAACTAGTGTTCACATTAGCTACAGCAGTCGCTCGACCGAGCAAAATATCAAAAAATTTGAAAAACTTCCAACAGTCGTTCAACTTGTGTTCACATTACAATTATGTGACGATTCGACACGAGTTGATGAAATTGTCGATGAGTGTGAACCCCCCTATTGTCGTTGCATGAAACATGTTTATTATTCATAGCCCCCAACTTGGGTTTCGTCCAATTCGCTTCAGGCTTTAGCCCCAATCTTAGGACTTAGAAAAAAAGTTACATATCATGCATGCAAATAGTTCAGCCCCAACCAAGTAATTTGGCCATCGAATTTCATATCTTATAAATATTTTAGACAGAATATACGATTACACGTTGTAGATAATGTATTGCTTTCTTTCAAATTATTTTAGGAATCGGCTGTGGGGGGGGGACCTTTAGCCCCTTAAGCCACCCCCTGGATCCGTCACTGGTAGTTTGGATTATGGACATTGTTCAAAGGCACCTACATTGACCTCGTTCACTAACCAATTCCGAGTGCTCTGAAGATGAAACGCATCAATTTATATTAATTATTAAATAAAACTACTTATAAAATTTGGAAAAAGCAAGAGTATTTATTCAAAAAATAAAAAAAATTAAATTTGTAAAAATGCTTATAACAGAAATATCAGATAATTTACACACACACACTTTATATATCGCAAAATAAGCTTGGAACAACAGAAAATAATTCGATTGAAATCAAAAAGGAGCAGTATTGATCTGAAACCCAACCGAAAACGACAAAAGTTAACCTATCCGGTTTTTGTCTTTCACAAACATATACGGATACTCGAGTATCCAAGATACCATATCTCAGGGTAACTGAACGTGGCCATTCTCATGTTAGACCACTTTCATACAAGGAAACTGAGTTGCCAGAAACTAGTTAGTTTGTAGGCGAGAAGGGTGAGAGGGGAGATTTTTTTTTTTCTTTCCCTAACGCCCTTCTCGCCAACAAACTCCCAGTCGCCGGCAACTCAATTTCCTTGTGTGAAAGCAGTCTTACGAACGAAGTTACCTACCGCTACCAAATATTTCGTCTTTTATAACAGTTTAGTTTCGTTTCGTTTCTCATTTAGGTTCTGTTCCAATTCACTGGAAGAATAAATTGTGCCCAGCGCTACCGGAGTGAGTACTAAGGGAGTATTCGTACTCCCCAAGCATTCACTGTACTCCCGTACTCCCTTTGAATATAACCAAAACTTTTGCAAAGATTCAGTCTGATTATACGTTAAATTTTTTATTCGTTTCGTCTTTCGTGCTTTTGACAGGCACGCCCCTTCATGATTACATGAATCGCGAAAAAACGTATGTACTTCCTTTCGTTATTTTGACGTTCATGGAATTTAGGGTTGTTTTGTGAGAAAATAATCAGTAGTTATAATTAAAAATGTTTTGCAATTACGAAAAACAATTTTCCCTTTCATTAATTTTTGTTTAAATCGTTTTTTTGCTAACATCGAAGAGCACGATGGTTGCAAAATCAGAAACGTCAACGTTCAACCAGAAAAAAGTCTTGAAATTTCCATTCCTGCTTTGGTTACTTCCTTCCCACAAAAAAACAAATCGTGTAATCGGGCACATTCGTTATAATTGTGCCAATTTCAGCGCATTGAAAATATTTATTGATTCATTGATGTTTTTAATTTACAGAAGTGTCAATTTTGAAAAAAATATTCTGAGTTAATATTAAAAAAAGGCAAAAACAATAAAATCAGCATTCAGCATATTTATGGAACAAAATAATATTTTCTTAGTTCCTTCATGGCCGCCTTCGATATGGAGAAATATAAAATCTACTTAGGCATCTTTAAGCCACAGTAAATTTCATTTTAATAGCAAAATCGGTTCTCCTGAGATCACATGTTAGATAAAATGTGTATAATGCGAAAGTTTGAATTAAAAAAAATTACATTTATCGTAATTTAAGGTCCTAAGACCACCATTTTCATTTTGGTTTAAGTTACTGTTTTTTTTTTTAAATTGTACGCGAGTTATGTATACGACACATTCCTCCCCATCATTACTAGATATCCGGTTAGCAGATACTTTTCAATCTTTGCATGGGAATATTCTCTAAGCAATTGTATGTTCCCATACAAAATGCTATAGTATGCACATTCCTTCACGGAGCAGAATGTAACATGAATCTGATTTAAATGCAACGTATTCATAGACAGAGTCTTTTGGAAGATCTCTATAGTTATTAAGTTGAGTTGTTTTGTATCCGTTGCAATGTTAAGACGTGTTTAATAATAAAAACAGTTTACGCTTAATAAATTGAATTTTTGTTTTGATATTTTATTTTTTTAAAAAACCTTTCGGATCACGAAAATAAATAAATGGCGCAGTCGGTAGGATAATAATAATATAAATATTATCCAGTGATACGAATCTTGCAACAAGTGACACTAATCGAAAAGATTGAATTGTGTAGTGAAAATTAAAAAAAAAAATGAAGCAGTGAACTCAATTATTATAAAATCGTGTAAGATTAAATTGAGGCTGCTTACCATTGATAAACGCGAAAAGTGTACATCAATTAATAACTACACTTAATGTTGACAAGGAGTCAAACAAAAAATAAACAATTTGACGTAAACAGAAATCTTAAAGAAGCGGAAATGGAACAACTCCAGGAACAATTACGAGTAAGGGAGCAGCAGTTGGAACAATTGAATGCAGCTTTCCAAAACCTGCAGACCAGGGAGGCAGCCCGTCTAGATAGAGAACGGGTATTCAGAGAAGTTAAGCACATGAATACATTCACCGGGACTGGTGATATAACCATAAATGGATTTATAAAAACAATTGAGTACTACATTGGAGAAGTGCAACATGAAGCCTTAAAAAAATTCATGGTGAGAACCATATACAATGAGAAGATCCAGGGACGAGCCAAGGAGATTCTGATTAACATACCGGATCCTGAAAACTGGGAAGAGATAAAGAGGCAACTAAAGCTGCACTATCGACCAGACGTGGAACCGAACGACATATACACATCAATAAACAACTTAAAATGTAACACTGTAAGTGAACTATTATCACAAACACAAAAAATAAAATATAAAAGTGATGAGTTGAAAGAATATTATAAAGGCGATAGCGCCATCAATTTAGACATGGTTAGTACAATGCTAGTAAATACAATAAAAAATATGTGCCAAGGGGTACTACTAGATAAAATTTATGAGGAAAAAGAATTAGATAGAATATTCGAAATAATGATTAGAAGGAGATATGAAGATAGTTGCATTAGGGAAGAATTTAGAAACAATAGTACTCATAAAATAGCAAATCGCTCACAAAATAATAATTTCAATAATAGAAATTCAGGTAATTTCAATAATTTAAATTATAAAAATTCAAATAACTCAAATAATTTCAATAATAGAAATTCAGGTAGATTTAATAATTTCAATAATAGAAATTCAGGTAACTCAAATAATTTCAATAATAGAAATTCAGGTAACTTTACTAATTTTAATAATAGAAATTCAGGTAACTCAAATTATTTTAATAAAAGAGACTCAGGTTATTTTAATGGTCAAAACTATAGAAATGCAAGTAATAATTATAATTCAAACCCCAGAAATTCGGGAAATTATAATGCAAATAATTATGAAAATTCGGGTCAATATCGCCCACAAAATCAGAACGCTCAAAAGAATGAAACACCAATGTCTATAGGAAATATAGAAACAAATAATCTAAAAAATAACGATGAGGTTAATTATACAGAGTTTTTTATCAACTAGCCTCGGAAGAACTACCAAATATAGAAATTACTATAAATAAGAAGAAATATTTAGCTTTAATAGATACAGGGTCTACCCTAAGCATTATTGACGACAAAATTAAAGACTTTAAGACAGTTAAAATAAAACCAATACATTTTACCACAATAAATGGTAGGGATGCTATTGAATACGAAGTACATACACCAGCACCTGATGAGCTTAAGTACCCTAAAGGAGCTTGTGTCAGATGGAAAGTTAAAAACTTACCCAACAGACGCTATCAATTTATAATTGGTATTGACAAACTAAACACCCTTATTGACTTAGAATCAGGAACTATATGTCTCAATGAACAAACTATACAATTATGAGGGAAACCATACACATATGACGAAATATATACATTAGAAACAATAAATGACAGTGACATAATTAATCGACTTAAACTTGACTATTTAAATAAAGAAGAGTATGTAGCTATAACCAAAATAATACAAAGATTTAAAAACTTATTTTTTAGAGAAGGAGATAAGCTAACTAGCACTTCAGTAATAAAACATGAGATAAGGACAACTACCGATTCTCAGGTAAACGCGAAGTTATATAGATATCCTCCTAAACATGAAGAAGAAGTAAGGCGACAGATATCAGAAATGGAAGAGCAGGGAATTATTAGAAAAAGCAAATCGAAATATTCTAGCCCTCTAATTGTCGTTCCGAAAAAGAATGATAATTCAGGAATTCAAAAGTTTCGTATAGTAATAGACTATAGGAAATTAAATGAAATTACTATAGACGACAAACAACCACTTCCTAATATGGACGCCATATTAGACAAGATGGGAAGGTCAAATTATTTCACAACGTTAGATTTAGCGAAAGGCTATTATCAAATTTTAGTTAAAGAAGAGGACATCGAAAAAACAGCCTTTGTAACACCCAGAGGATTATATGAATTTGTAAGAATGCCATTCGGCCTAAAGAATGCCCCAGCGACATTCCAAAGGCTAATGAATGAAATTCTAAGAGATTTCATAAATGTATCTTGTGTAGTATATCTCGATGATATACTTATTTTCAGCACTTCACTCGAAGAACATATACAAGCAATTACAGCTATATTTAAAGTACTGGAAAGTACAGAATTAAAAATTCAGATCGATAAATGTAGTTTTATGAAAAAAGAAACTCAGTTTTTGGGTCATGTTCTTACAGAAGACGGTTTCAAACCAAACCCTGATAAGATTAAAGTAATTGAAAATTTAGAATTACCTCAAACACAAAAACAAATTAAAAGTTTCTTAGGTCTCAGTGGATTTTATAGAAAATTCATTAAAGACTATGCAAAAATTGCGCACCCTATGACCAAATTTCTTAAAAAAGATACTAAACTTAAAACAACTGATCCAAATTATATAATGGCTTTTGAGAAACTTAAAAGTCTTATAAGTTCTCATCCTATTTTAAGATTCCCAGATTTTAAAAAACAGTTTCAATTAACAACCGATGCATCCAAATATGCGTTAGGGGCAGTTTTGTCTCAAGAGGGACATCCGGTTTGTTTCGCTTCGAGAACACTTAATAAACATGAAATTAGTTATTCTGCAACAGACAAAGAATTTTTGGCTATAATGTGGTCAGTCAGTTATTTTCGACCGTATCTGTACGGCAATAAATTTATCATTTATACGGATCATCAACCAATAAAATATTTACATGCAAAATACAAGGGTAAAGATATGTCAACAAGGCATCAAAGATGGCTTTTAAAGTTAGGCGAATATAATTTCGAAATTGAATACTTAAAAGGCAAAGATAACAAAGTGGCTGATTTTCTCAGCAGAATAGAAATTAACGGGGACGTTTAGTCTGAAGAAGAAGGGAATAGTATGTACAATAACTTTTCAAAAATACATGAAGACGATGTTTCAGAAATAGGTTTATTATTTAATTTAGAAGATGATGAAAATGAAACAACTATGGCTACAGTACACTCCGCAGAAGAAGAATTGTTAGATCATATTCCGATTAAGGAAGAAATCGTAAACAAGTATAAGACTCAAATAATTTTGACGAATAATAAAGTCCAAGAAATAGAAATAATTCATGGTAAGAGAATAATATACATTGCCGAATACGATTTTGAACATTTAAACGATATTTTTAGAAGATTTATTAAGAAAGGATTGACAGGTATATATTCAGAACTACCTGATAGTAAATATAATGTAGTGCAAGAAAAGTTGAGAGAACTATTTTCTAATGATAATCAAATAAAATTTATAAAGTGTTCATACAGAGCACAAGACATTAAAACAGAAACAGAGGCAGTGAAACAAATTTCACTTTATCATGTTAAGGAAAGTATGCACTCAGGAATACAAGAGACATTTAATGGTATCAAAAATAAAATTTACTACCCGAAACTACTTGAATTGATACAAATCATAATTAATCAATGTGAAGTTTGTCAGCAGGTTAAATACGATAGAAAACCCATAAAACCAAAGCTTAACTTTACAGAAACACCTTCAGATTTAAATGAAATTATACATATAGACACATTTGTAATTCTTAAATGCAGTTTTTTGACTATAATAGACAAATTTTCCAAATTTGGATTTGCCTATTATCTATCAGATAGAAATCATTTAACAATAGTAGAGGAACTAGAGAGTCATTTTGCTAAAGCAGGAAAACCAAAGAAGATAGTTGCAGACAATGAATTTAACTCAATTCACATAAAAGAAATTCTACAAAATGAAAACATTAATATTCATTTTACTAAACCAAATTCGCATACCGGAAATTCTGATATAGAGAGGTTTCATAGCACCTTGCTAGAAAAGTGTAGGATTTTAAAATTAAATGCAGTACATGTATCATTTAAAAGACTAATGCAACAAGCAATTAGAAATTATAATGACAGAATTCATTCAACAATTAAAACAAGTCTAACTATAGTACAATTTCATAAAATAGAGTTCGATAAAATCAGAAATAATCTACAGATGGTTAAGAAAAATAGCATTGAAAAGGCAAATAAAAGAAGAGAAAATTATAACGAAACAAGATCTACAGGATTTATAAAAAATTACAAGGCAGTTAGACATAAGCATCAGCCTAGATTTAGGAAGAGTAAACTTTCTAATATACACGTTACTAATATAAAAAGACAACCAAAATTTTCAGCTCTTCATGACAATATTCCTATCTCTGGTGCTAACAATAGTTGAAGGAAGACTTACAATTAACGATATAAAAGAACAGAACGGTTTTACAGAAATAAAACTAAATAACGCAGACGTAATTACAAAAACGGATATCATTGTTCACGTAGTGAGCCCACAAGAAATTTTAAACATTTTAGACAACATTTCAACAAATATACAAGGACTGGACATAGAACACATGGAACTTATACGAACTGAACTAAAACATTTAAAAAACAGAGTACAAACTTTATTACCAAAGGATAAAAGACATAAAAGAGGACTGGCTAATATTGTAGGAAGTGCATCTAAATGGTTGTTTGGAACCATGGATGAAGAAGACAGACTAAATATAGAAAAACATTTTACTGACATAGAAATAAACAATCATAATGCAATAGGCAATATTAATCAACAGGTAGTTATAAATGATCATTTTAATAAAACTTTTCAGCAATTAAAAACAGTTTTAGAAAAAGATAGAGTATGACTACTTCTCTTTAGGACAATTAAATAGTGTATCAAGTAATGTTATTAAGAGAAATTTATTTTATGACCAATATTTTAAACTTCAAATTATAAAAGAAAAAATTGATCATATTCAAAGTAATATAGCTTCGGCTAGATATGGGCATATAAATGCAAATATGTTAACTGATATTGAAATACAAAAATATGAAATTGATTTAAATAAAATGAAAAATATTAAAATGGGTGTAATTAAATTTAAAGAAAATTTATTGTTATTTGCTTTTAAAATTCCCAAAGACTTTGAAAAAGTTGAACTTAAAATTATTTTACCCATTCCAAATTTAAATAAAGAAGAAATTGATAGCCCAAAAGAAATAATATTTAAATATAATAATGTAACATATAAATATGAAGAGAATAAATATTTAAATGAATTACAAATAAGTAAACATTGTGTATACCAAGAAAATTGTAAACTTATAAAAAATAATCAAACTGATATTTTAACTATTGATGATGAAACCATAATTATAAAAAATGCTAAAAATATGAATATAACACAAAATTGTGATGAAAGAAATTTAAATGTAACAGGAAATTTGTTAATTAATTTTAATAATTGTGAACTAAGAATTTTAGACCATTATTGGACAAATGTAAAAGAAATTTTTCAAGATCGATTCTACTATCCAATGAATAGAAGTTTTACCAATTTTAGTAGCAAAATAACTTTAGAAGACATAACGAAAATAACATTGAAAAAATTGAAGAATTACAGCATCATAAGAATATATCTTATGGAATTAACTTCACGTTAATTATTTTATTAATTGTTTTAGTTATTTCCAGTTTTATTTTTCAAAAGAAAATAAAAGTTAAAATTAATAATAAAATTCAGGAGAATTTTGAACTAAAGGGGGGAGAAGTTATGTATACGACACATTCCTCCCCATCATTACTAGATATCCGGTTAGCAGATACTTTTCAATCTTTGCATGGGAATATTCTCTAAGCAATTGTATGTTCCCATACAAAATGCTATAGTATGCACATTCCTTCACGGAGCAGAATGTAACATGAATCTGATTTAAATGCAACATATTCATAGACAGAGTCTTTTGGAAGATCTCTATAGTTATTAAGTTGAGTTGTTTTGTATCCGTTGCAATGTTAAGACGTGTTTAATAATAAAAACAGTTTACGCTTAATAAATTGAATTTTTGTTTTGATATTTTATTTTTTTAAAAAACCTTTCGGATCACGAAAATAAATAAATCGCGCGCTCAAGGGGTTTTAATACCTTTTAAATGTTAGATTAAATACAGTGCGAGCGTTAGGACAAAAAGGGAAGGATTTAAGAGGAGATACCGGTGCACATTGGTTTTGAACCCTTGAATATCGAAATCGAAGGGAAAAATAGAGCCGGTAAAGCATTCCACATTCTTGTAGTTCGACTTAAGAAAGAATCTATATATTTAACAGTAGTTCTGAAGTTGGGCTCAATGGTAAACTGATGTGCATTCCTAGAAGTACGAGTGTTAAGGTTATATATTTTTAGGGGAGAAATGTAACTGGCTATTTCAGTAGAACACTGTTTATAAAAATAACGGTAAAATAACGAAAGACATGAAACATTGCGGCGGTGTTCCAGGGTGGCAAATGCTTCCGTTATATTTCTAAGTTTTTCTTTACTAAAACAATTTATCAGCTATATTCTTCTTTTCACTTTTAAATGATAGGTATGAACTGAGGTATAAATTATAAAAATGTTTTAATTATGTTTTATTTCTAGGTCTTGTGCGAATTGGAAATCGTGTTAAATTTTATCTGATGATATACTAACCAGGTGCATTATACGTGGAATCATCAAAATTATGTTTCGGTTGGAATTTGTTCGTAATTTAAATCCAATTCCCATAAGGTCATAGTATTAAAGAACACTTAAATACTACCCTCCAAATTTTTAAAACGGCAGCCCTGATTGTGTCATCTTATTGATGTTTTTTTTTTTTTTTTGCAAAAAGCTGAGGAGAATAAAGCTGATCCACAATGCGACGAGTAATAACGCGACGAGAGCGTGACGTGATTCGCTGTCATTTTTTTCTAGTTATAAAATCGTTCCCAAATTTACAATGCGACGAGTTTTTTGATGACGATTTTTTTTACAGCGTTAAGTTATATATTATTTTTGTTTTTGTTGTGCAGTGTGCGTTCAAAATAATGACAAAAATCAAACTGAAATTACGCTTATTATTTAAATATTATATTTGTGTTTGTCCATAGCTGGGCTGGTGAAATGATTTTCGGCTAAAAATGTAAGGAAATTAAAACAGTACAACATTATAATATTGTCAACACAAAGATATCTATAAATATAATTTCATTGTCAACAAAATTTATATTTATTTTTGTTAATTTCCACTTATCTGTTGTGTTAAATATAAAAACAAAAAAAAAACATAAAAAACGTCGACGAGAGCAATTTTTTTTTTCAATTTTCCCAACTCCGGCGTTACGTGACGACGACAAACATTTCATTGTGCATACCCTGGCGTTTCCTCGTATACTTACATACATGGTTTAAAATTGGTTTGACAACTACGACGAGTTCTCGTCAAGCTCACGTTGCGTTTTCACGTCGCATTGTGAATCGAGCTTAATAGTTTTATTGTATTTTATGTAGGTATGTATGTTTATTGTATATAAACAACCCCTTGAAAGGATTGCGACCTACTGTCTACTGTCTGTGGCTACTGATACTGACTTTTCTGTTTTGAGTTCTGCTTCAGCCTTCAGCGTTCCCACTTTCGGTAAAAAAGTCGAACATGATTTAAAGAAAGAAGTTAAGTAAATTGAGAAAAATCAAAGTAGATTTCAAAAAAAATTTTCATTTTACATAAATCCATATGTTTAATCTTTTTTGTGTAAATTTAATTAAATTAAACAAAAATAAAACTATAATCAAAAATTGAAATCCTTTCAGATCTTATATTTACATACATATGCTTTGTTAAATTACTCAGTTGTGCATTTGTATTGTGTTAAAGGCCTTCTACACTAGCCCACTGTGTATTAATACATGTGAAAAAAGTGGGACGTAGAATAGTGTGGAAACAAAATATGAAAGCCCAGCCTACACAACCCGACATTTTATCCCACACGATTTGACATGTGTTAATACATGAATAATTTTAGGAATGCAAGCAAGGGTGGAAGAAAAATATGAAAAGTCATTTCTTTCACACAAATTTGGCAGTCGCTTGGAATTCTTTCCCACTTTCAATTTGACATGTATTAATATACAGTGGGCTAGTGTGGAAGGGCTATTACAAGTTAATTTTTGTAATGTAATGCCAGATCTACACGAATTTCCAGATCCAGCCAGATCTACACGAATTTCAAGGTTCTGCCAAAAAAATGGTAAAATAATGGCAGAAATAATTTTTGTATGACATGCATTTACACGAGTTCAAGTAATGGCAGATTTCAAAAAACTGGCAAATATGTCATAAAAGAATGAGCAAGTTCATACTTTTTCTAGAATAGCATAATTTGGAAAATGGCATCAGTAAAGTATTAACACATGGCCATATTATTGGCAGCATTTTATGCCAAATTCTCTCTTCCATTATTTTTGTTGGCAAAAATATTGCCAGTATTTAGAGCGTTAACACGATGCAAAGAAAAATGGCTATAATTTGACAGATAAAATGGCATTTTGCCTTTCGTGTAAATGCACCATAAATCCCTACTAGAGTGAAGAGAGAAAAAAGAATTATATTTGACCTTTTTTTTAAGGTTGAAGTAGGATGAAGCAATGATTTTAAAAAAGAAGTGGATTTCAATATAATGGCGATAGTGCAAAGTAGGAAGTATTTTTAAAAATAAATTGAAAAAAAAGAAGTAGAGCTACTTCAATTGAAGTAAAGTGGCAACACTGCCTCTAGCTAGTGCGATCTGCGATGAGATGAGGATGACGATGAGTGAAGTTTAGTTTTCTTAAACTAGGTACCTATAAACGATTTCTGAAATGAACTGGGTAGCTATTTAATATTCGGTTGAGGTATTTTTTTTAAAAGGCGTATAGGTTTTTTCTTTGTAAAAGTAGGTTTTTGAGACAAAAATGTATTTGCTTCTGACACGAGTAAAATACATGCAGGTATTTTTTTTATTCAGGCATGCTGAATTTGTATTAAAACTGGGTTTTTGGAACTACAGGAAATACACATTTCATGATTATGTTCGAGTAAAAATAATTTTGATTTATTTTAAATAAACCCCCCCTAAGCCATTCGCTGAGCCAAAACTCGTAGGTAGTTAGGTAGGTACTCAAAAATTTGGCTACTACCTATTAATATCTATAATAGGCATGTATAGGTATTTGTACCCAAAATTACTTTCTATTTCATACAGAAAAAAAACTCATTAAAAGCCTTAAGCCGACGGCAAAGTTCAAGTAAATGAACAAGTACCTATAGAATTAGAATTATTTTTGTTTGCTTTTTTTTAATTATTTTAACTGAATAAATAATATACTCAAGGTGTAACTTAAGTCTTTTTAAATGCAGCCTAAATGCATGGCACTCCTTAAAAAGAATAGAAAAAAAGAATAAAGTCTTAATTATCGCAATTTCGAATACAAGTTGAAACTGTGGATACCCAAATAAAAGAGAATGCAGTTGGTGGGCCAACTACATGTCCCAAAAAAAGTAATAATTAACTAAAAATAGAAATAATTACAAATTAAAAAAATTAACACGATGGAAAATTATTATAAAAAAGAGACAAACGAATGCATATGCTTCAAAATTTTAATAAAATTTGGTTAAAAAAAATTTTTTTGTCAAAAAAATTTGGGACGTATACAAACGAAAAAAAAGAAGACAAACATAGACAAACGATTTTATATCGAACTGCGTTTTTAGATTTTTCGAGCGTTACAGTTAGTGGGCCAACTAAATGCTCCAAAAAGCTTATATACATATGTAATTAATTAAAAATAGAAATAAATACAAATTAAAAAAACTAGTACGGCCAAAAATCATTATAAAAAAGAGACAAACGAATGCATATGTTTTAAAATTTTAATAAAATTTGGTAAAAAATTTTTTTTGTCAAAAAAATTTGGGACTTATACAAACGAAAAAAAGAGACAAACATAGACAAACGATTTTCTATCGATCTGCGTTTTTAGATTTTTCGAGCGTTATAGTTGGTGGGCCTAACTACATGTCCCTTAAAAAGTTATAATTAATTAAAAATAGAAATAAAAACAAATTAAAAAAACTAAAATCATTATTAAAAAGAGACAAACGAATTCATTTGTTTCAAAATTTTAATAAAATTTGGTTAGAAAAAATTTGTTTGTTAAAAAAAATTTGGGACGTATACAAACGAAAAAAAAATACAAACATAGACAAACGATTATCTATCGAACTGCATTTCCAGATTTTTCGAGCGTTATAGTTGGTGGGCCAAACTCCGTAAATTTTTTTGAAGTGGCTATTTAAAAAAAAACGGTGAGTGTACAAACGAATCTAAAACTTGTACAAACTTAGACAAACGATGTACAAACGATTGCAATTAACAGTTTTGCTCAACTCAATAGTTGGTGGGCCAACTACATGCAAGCTCGTTTGCGTGTGCTTTGGTAAAATAAATCTAAGATGCTATATGTTAGCTCCACATATGCTTCAGTTTGATACTAATTTGCCTGGACTTAAAAAAAGTAAAAAAAATTAGTAAAAAAGTAAGTTTTTTTTTGTAAAAAAGTTAAAGTATTTTTTTAATAAAGTTTTTTTTAAGTTTTTTAAAAAAGTTTGTTTATTGTAAGAAATGTTATATTTTGTAAGTTTTTTTTTAGCAAAAAAAGTTTTTTTTTGTAAAAACGTTATTTTTTGTAAAAAAGTTTTTTCTTTTTGGAAAAAAAGTTTTTTCTTTTTGGAAAAAATTTCGGGGGGGGGGGGCGTTTAAACTGAAAACTCAAAATTAAGAGTGAAATTGTATGACGAGGAAATTAAATTCATACATTTCGGGGGGGTTCGAACCCCCAAAACCTGTCATATTCATAATGGACATATTCATAATGGTTGTTGTATATGATAGAGTGACACCATTGTATTTAAACTCTATAGTAAAAAATGGCGCTAGTCGAAGTGAGGACAGTAAGAACTAAAATTTGGCTATAATTTGGGAGACTTTTAGCAACTTTTAGGTTTGTGTTTAAGGTCTCTACACTCGGTTGGTTTGAAAATAGAATAGAATTAGAGTAGGACAACAAAAATGAAGACAAATATATGAGATTGCAAGGGAGACTTTTTTGTTTTTTGTCAGTTTTTTTGTTCTATAGAAAGATGGTATAATGTGAAGTATGAGAGGAAGTAAAGCTGAAAAAAAACATAAACAATTGTGCGTCTGTTGCTTGGGTTTGTGAATTGTTTGCTTTTCGTGACCTTCTATGGATGTTGTTGTTGTATTTTGGTTAGATTTTTTTTTGTTTGAATTTGTAATTCATTCTGAAGGAATTACCTATCTGTTTGCAGGGAAGAAATGAGACAGATTTTTTCCTTGATGGTTAATGCGGGAAAGAAAAATATGTTCGTATGTAAGTATGAAGGTATCCATTCGTGTATTTTCGAGGGTAGGTTTTATGGGTATTAAATTTTCTTGCAAGATCTCAATTTGGTTTTAAATTTGCTTGCAAGATTTTGAGGATATGTAATTATTTGCGTTGGAATGCACAATTTATTCTACGAGTGGGTAAGTACATAATGTTCCTACGTATATATGTAGATAGGTATGGAGACGGACATTATTTTTTGTTACTTTTCAGCGGCTGTGAGTGGTGGGTGGTAGAATTTAGAAAAAATTTAAAAAATCCAATAGATTTCGATCGAAAATAGCTTGCCACATAGTAGTAATGTACACATGTAGCTATGTATTTTAATTGACTTGAAATTAACAATTAATTACGACTATACCTACGAGTAGATAGACATGAAGATACCTACATTATCAACCCATAGGTTATCTACCTATCGGTAGTAATAATTTAGTGAATTTTTTGTTATATTCAGTGTATGTTTGTGGGAAACCCTATGCAATGTTGAGAAGGGTAAGTAGTGGGTGAAATATAGAGTAAACAAAAGTTAGGAAGGAACAGTTTTCGTTTCCAAAACTCAATTCTTTTATCAATTTTTAGTCAAATACTGCAAAACCAGGGTTCTCCTAGGATTTTGTCTTTTAAAAATATTTAAAAATAAATTAACAAATTTTCTCATAAACCTAAGACCAGTCAAGCTAAATGATATAATTTCTAGTTGATATCATCAGCTTAGTGTTTAATTCCTTTTATTTAGATATTAGTTTCTTGGCAAGTTTTTTTTATTACCTAATTACTCAATTTTAAAAAGAAAACTTGCCAAGTAAACTAACTCAATTTATGTCAGTAATCATTAAATAACAGATTTCTCTGATAATTTTAAGGTTCTTCCATATAACTCTACTTAAAATATTTGATATTTAACATTAATAAACTTAGAACTCGGCGTACTTTTAGATCTCACTACTTTTTACGGTTGACTTGTTACGCATAGGTTTTTGTGTATAGAAGAACTTGGCTACTTATTTAACATTTATGTTTTTGTTGTGATTTCACTACTTTTTGCAAAGATTGATTTTATCAGGAAAAGTGGGTGGATGAAACGCCCCTGCATGAAAAAGTTCATGATTTTAACTTTTTCTTTGCAAACCCACGCCTGAAAACTAACCACATTACCAAATTTCATAATCCTGCGCAAATCGAAAGTGCTCTCAATATATTTAATATTAATTCTATGAAAAATGGGTGGTTGCCACGCCCACTGAATGTAAAATCTCAAAGTTTTAATTTCCCCTTTGCCTTCATGTCAAGTCCTATCGCTCTACCAAATTTCATCACTCTACGACAATCAGAAGTTCTCTACATAGTTGATATCAATTCCGAGTATATGGGCGGGTGCCACGCCTCTGAATGTATAGTCTTAAATTTTCCAATATCTCCTTTGTACTGACCACATGATCTACCAGTTTACCAAATTTTATTATTCTGCAACAGTCACGATATAATTAATAACAATTCTGAGAAAATGGGCGGATACCACGACCCATGAATGTTAAATATCAAATTTAAAAGTTTTCAAGGGCACCAATCCCAACTAACAATTTAACTTGTATAAGGTCCAATTTTAAGAATTGGCTATTGCTGACATAGAAAAATTTTAAGGCTAAATAATGCAAGTCAAGTATTTAACGATTTATTTATTTCAAAATAGCTTGTTTAGTGCCTTTAAATTTGTTCCTATATGAGACTTCATGTAATGAGTTCTACGGAGACCTCTTCAAGGCCTGCCAAAATTGGTTACATAAGCTAGAAAAATAATAGCTTTTATAGAAAATTCAGCTGAAAGTCATTACAGACAACTCCTTTACGGCTTGTTTAAGAAAGTAATCGCGCATCATGAAAATGACAGAAAGATTTTTAAATAGTTTGATTTTATTCAGTGTTGTTATATTGTTTGGAAGAATGGATTTTTTATAAATTTATAAAGCATATTATAAATGCTTGAACATACGCTTACCTTAATTTTTAAACCTGAAACAAATAAAAACTATAATCTGCTTCTGCAATTTTGTGCATGAAAATATCTTCGTTTGAGTTTCTCAAAAGTGAAGTCTTGCAAGAAATTTGTTTAAAGTATTTAAAACTCCAAAAAGTTTAAAAAAAGTTGTTCTCATATTTTACTTAATAGCCTCAATTCGTTTTAAGAGTAAACTATTATCCTTCGTTTTCATTGACCACTTCACCAAAGTTAAACAAAAAAAAAAAAAACGAGATTCATTTTTGAAATCAAAAAATAACAAGACTGATGACGGTAATCAAATATTTTGCACGAGAGGGACTTGCACTTTTCTTGTAATAGATATTGACTTACGTAAGGGAACATTATAGGTTTTGCATTTTGTTAATAGCAAACTTAAGGAAATCAAAAATTAGTTAAATATAGAGCGGGAATTTCGCTTTGGTTGTGACATCTATATTGGCTTCCGTAATTAAATTATAGCTTTTGCATTTTGTTAATAGCAAACTTAAACAAATCAAGAATTTATATTTGTGACAGATATTGCATCCATTTGAAATGTATAGCTTTTGCATTTTGTTAGTAGCTTGCCTACAGAAATCAAAAATGAAAGCTAAGAAAAAAGAGGAATTTTGTTTTTTTTTGTATATGTATTGCCTTCCTTAATTATATCTTTTGTATTTTGATAAAACAAACTTAGGTATATCGGAAAATGAAATATTATGCATACCTAATTGTCCCCTTAGGTGAGACTTTGGTAGAATTAAGCAACTTAATAACACTACTGCATCGCACATGCATATCTATTTGCTTGAAAAAAACTAAGATATTTTTTCAAACATATGGTACGATAAAAAAGGTCATGCATACCTTATGTTAATGTAAGTTTAAAATATATACTTAACTTATGGTATATATTTTTCAAATACTTAAAGAATTTAATGATTGGTACTTCAAATTTAATCTTCTAAAACCCTATTATGGGGTACCAATGTTTAATGAAAATTTAGTTTGATTTCCTTGGGCTTGAAGTATCAACTCACTAAAATTTTTACACGCGTATGGTATATTGCCAATTGGCTTGGTGTGTTGCGTGGTGGCCTAGTAATAGAGAGGAGCTGAGATCGATCCCTGGATTCTGAAATTTAATTTGAGTAAAAGTTGAATTTTTTCAAATAAAATAAATTTCGATGCATTTCAAAATAAATAGAAAAGCGGTTCTAACTTCCCTAACGTAATGGAAAAATGAAAGGAAAAATAAAAACAATAATAATAATAAAATTTAAAGCAACGATTTTTGTTTTTAATAATACACTGCTTTACTAGGCCTTTGTAAGGCCTTACAATGTGAGTCATTTCATTTATGCGAACTGAAAGTGAATGTCTTATAAAAGTCAGACAACTTGTTTAGTGGAGCAATAACACTGTTTTGCTTTGTTTATTTTATCAATAAGACTTTCCATGGAAAACTATTTAATTATATAGAACTTCTGGTCAAAGGTCTTAAACGAAATGAAATAGCTTGTATAATGTGCGCCAAACTGATTTGCATAAGGTCTTTATTAGTTACTATACAAACTAGGAAAAAGCTTGTGTAGACACTTAAACAAGTTAAATTGTTAGTTGTTATTTTGTTTGCACTTCCTACCTAAGTATTTCAACTGATTGGTATCTAGTTAAAAAAAGCTTACCTAATAAATTTTTTTTTTATTGTTTTCAATAATAATTTTCCAATTAAAAATAGGTACCCACCTTCATATTTGTTTACAAAAAAAGTTTTTTCCTACCTACCTAGTACCTACCTATTTTTTTTAAGTTTAATTTTTTTTAAATACCTACCTGCTACAACTATTTATATAAATGTAAGTAGACAGGTATGTACATAAGTGGTTGTAGATTATTCAAACATTCATAATTAATAGGGACCTATAAGACGGAGCAAAAGCTATGCAGCCTAACTGCGAGTTTGTTAACATACGAAAAACCCAATTGAGATACATACTATGATATGGCATAAAATATGTAATATCTTATACTATGTATATACTCCTATATCCATAAGCCCATAAGCGCATTTTTTTTTTATTTTCTCGTTTCATCCCCCTTATTATCGTCGTTGCCTGGCGCTAACATTTGAGTCTCTTACTAAGGGTAGTAAGAGAGTCAGATGTTTTCGGTGTGCGAATTCCATTTATACAATCCTCTCTGTCTTACTAAATATCTTTATTATTCTTCCTTACTCTACACTTAGGTCTCCAATGGCGATTTCAGCGCTAATTTCTGCCAAATTGTGAGGAGAGTAAGTACTACAAAATTGAGCCCCATGATAGTACTATAGATTATAAATACAATGGTGTATTTTTTCGATTCTAATAAGAATCAAATGGAGTAAGTGAGATTACCAATTGAAGGTTTTTTTAAAGGTATATGATGAGAAAAAGGTGAAGAGAATGAAAAAAAAATGTTCGTATCCTCTTTCATTGAATGTGCAAAGTAATATTTGTTTCTTAATTTACTGATATGATATATGCGAGAAGAACAAGAGAAGTATAGAGTTGATATACATTATGTTAGTCGTTCTCTTTTGCGTCGTCGTTGTCGTCGTCGTCATCAACCTTGAAGCAAGGAATATAGTTTTTTTTTTGTGGGAAAGAATAATGCGTATAGGTATATGTACATACATTCGTATATTATCAATGGTAGGTTGATTTTAATGCGGGAATGAAAAATATGGTCATGTTGTGTAAGTATATTTATATATTTGTATATGCCATCGTATAGGTATTATTGAGGGTAGTTTTTATATTAAATTGTCTGGCAAAGATTTCTTATTTGCCGTGAAATTTGTTGCAAGTGCAAGATTTTGAGCATATTTTTTTTTTTGTGGGAAAGGAAAATATAACTAAATAAGTAGATATATTCGTATAAATAATGAATGGTAGGTTTTATTAATATCTAAATTGATGGATGATTTTGAGTTTGACCTTTGTATATAAAAACTATAGTACTATTATGGAATCGATTTTTCTGTTACTGGGAGTGTTCTCGTGAGGGCGCAAACATCGTGCCACGTTGGTTTGGAGAGATGTGAATGAGGATAGGAAGAGGAATAAAAGCTGTTAGTAAGAAGGGGAGGAGTATATTTTGTTGATTCTGACAGTTGCTGACAACAATTACCTGGTGTGAGTGAGATAGTTTTTCGTCATGGCAACGAAGGGGATTATTCGCACAAAATGAAAAAAATGTTCTCGTTGTCATGGTGCATTGTACAACAGTATCGTTTTTTGTTTGAATTTGAATTAGCAAACAGATTTTTTTGTTGTTTTCTATCAAAGTCTATGATATTACACAATATACATACATATGTCTATAGATAGGTTAATTATGATTTGATTTGCTTCGAATTTGTTGAAAATCATATTATCAAGACTACACCGTTGCTAATTTTCACAATTCCTAGGCAAACATAGTCTTACAACGATGCTATATTTCTTTATGAGGCTTTTAAGAACAAACATTTTTTTTCGAAAAAAAAAAAAAAAATCAAGAAACATTTTTTTGAGGTTTATTTTTTTGGAAAAAAAAATCTAGAAAAAAAAAACACTTTAAAAGTAATTTTTGTACAGGTAAATTTATCAAAAGTTTGCTTACTTTAAACGTAAAGAAATTTTGATAAAATTTAAAAAAGAATAACCTTTTACCTTAAAAAAAACTTTTTAAGGTAAACAAAACTCGAAAATATTAAAAAAAAACAATTTAAATAAAAATTTTGGGAAAATTTAAAAAAATAAATATTTTTTTACCTTTCAAAAATACCTACTTAAGATAAAAATTAAAAAAAAACTATTTTACCTAAAAAAAATATTTTTTAAGAGTAGAGAAATTTAAAAAATAAATTAATAAATAAAAATGGAAAAAATTAAAAAAAAGTATTTAATTGTAAAAAATTAAATCTTTTTACTTTTAAAAAATACTTAAGATAAAACAAATTGAAAACAAATTAAAAAAATCTATTTTACCTTTAAAAAAAAGTATTTTTAAAGGTAGAGACATTTTGGCGAAATTTAAAAAATAAATATCTTTTTATCTTTAAAAGAAAATAAGATAAAACCAATTGAAAAAATTAAAAAAAAAATATTTTATCTATATGTTTTTAAAAGAGAAATTTTAGTAAATTTTAAAAAATAAATATCTTTTGTCTATTTAAGATAAGCACTTTGTTAATTTTTTAGTAAATTTTAATTTTACTTCTTAACGTTGTTTATTTTTTAACTTTGTTAAATTTTTACTTAACAAAATTCAAATTTCGTTTATGAAAATTGCATTAAGTAATTTTAATAAATTCGCCTTCAAACTAAAGAAATTTTACTTTACGAAGTATTTTTTTTAATTCACGTAAAAAAATTCAATTTAGCTCACCTAGTTTAAGAATGCTTATTCAAATTTTCAAAAACCAAATCTCAACTTTATGAAATAATATTGAAAAATTCACATCAAAAATTCAATTGTAAATATTTTAACAATAACTATTAGGCAATGTTCAAATTTCGGTTATGAAAATTGTATGAAGTAATTTCAATAAATTCGCATTTTGTAAGGTGTTTGAAATGAAATTTGAACTTTATTAAGTAATTTTTAAAAAATTCACGTGAGAAAATCAAATTAAGTATTCATTTTTCAAAATTCCCGTGAAAATTTAGACACTACTTACTCAACAAAAAAATTTCCAAATCTTGTTTTTTTTTATTCCCGCGAAAAGTAGTGTGTGGAATTTTTAGTAGGTAGTTGGAAAATAAGCAGATTAAATTTAATTTAAATCAAATTTTGTTTGTAAATTGTTATTTAGAGAATTTTTAAAAATTACTTATTAAATTCAAATTTCATTTTTGAAACTTTTTTCGCACGAATTTTCACATGGTGAACTATAAAATTTTTAAAAATATTATAATCTAGGATATTTTTAAAAAATAATCTCATAAAGTTAGAACTTCACTTCTACTTACTTTACTTTTACTTTTGATGGCGCTCACAGCCCAGGATGGGCTTCGGCCTCAACTAACAAGCCCCTCCAGCCAGCTCTGTCCCTAGCTAGCCGCTTCCAGTTGCGCACACCGAGTGCTTTGATGTCGTCATTCACTTGATTGCGCCACCTGTTACGGGTTCTTCCTCTGCTGCGTACCCCATCGGGGTTGGATTCGAAGACTCGTCGGGCAGGTGCGTTGCTGTCCATACGCTCCACGTGCCCCAGCCATCTAAGCCGCTGTATTTTCAGCTTTTTGACCAGGTCAACGTCGCTGTATAGCCCGTATAGCTCGTCGTTGAATCTTCTCCTCCATACTCCTTCGATACACACCGGACCGAAAATCACAGGAAGAATCTTCCTCTCAAAGCACCCTAGCAGATTTTTATCCGAATCTTTCAGTGTCCATGCTTCTGACCCATAAAGCAGGACCGGGATGATTAGGGTTTTGTATAAAGTCTCCTTGGTTCTCTGAGAGAGGGCCTTACTACTTAAATGCCTTCTTAGACCGAAGAAACAGCGGTTGGCAAGAGTAATTCTTCGCTTGATCTCTGCACTGATGTCATTCTGCGATGTAATAGTGGAGCCCAGGTAGACAAAGTCCTTGACAACTTCGAAGTTATATCTGTCCATCGTGATATTTTGCCCGAGTCGACGATGTTGAGATTCCTCTCTCGATGACAGCATATACTTCGTCTTGTCCTCATTAACCGCCAATCCCATTCTAGCCGCCTCCGATTCAATGCTCGCAAATGCCCCTGCCACAGCTCGCTTCGTTCTGCCGACAATGTCTATGTCATCCGCATATGCAAGCAATTGAACGGACTTTTGATAGATTGTACCGCTGGTGTTGACATGTGCGTTGCGTACAATGGCTTCAAGAACGATGTTGAATAGGTTGCATGATAACGCGTCGCCTTGCCTCAATCCTTTCTCAACATCAAAGGAATCGGTGGTGTTCTTACCAATTTTGACGGAGCAGCGAGATTTCTCCAACGTCATCCTGCACAAGCGGACGAGTTTGGCAGGGATGCCGAGACTCGACATGGCTCTGTATAATTCGTCCCTTTTCACGCTATCATACGCGACTTTAAAATCGATAAAAAGGTGGTGTGTATCGATCTGGAATTCCCGGGATTTTTCTTAAATCTGTCGGAGTGTGAACATTTGATCGACGGTTGACTTGCCTGGCCTAAACCCAAACTGATAAGGGCCGATCAGATCGTTGACAAAAGGTTTTAAGCGGTCACACAGGATGGCCGACAAGATTTTATAAGCGACGTTTAGGAGACTAATTCCTCTGTAGTTGGTACATTTCAGAACATCTCCCTTTTTATGGATGGGGCACACTATACCGAGGTTCCATTCATCGGGCATACTTTCCTCCGACCAAATTTTGCAGATGAGCTGGTGTATGCTCCTAGCCAATTCATCTCCCGCTGATTTAAATAGTTCGGCTTGTAAGCCATCCGCACCTGCAGCCTTGTACGACTTAAGTTTGGATATCGCCAGCCGAACTTCGGTTAGGTCGGGTGGACGGAACTCTTGGCCATCATCGTCCAAGTTGAATGGAGCGTTCTGCCTATTAGCGGCATCTTGGCTGTCTTCGCCATTAAGCAGTCTAGAGAACTGTTCTTTCCAGATCCTCAGCACTGACTGTGTGTCTACTACCATATTCCCACTCTCATCTCGGCAGGCTTCCGTTCTAGCCTTGAATCCTTGGGTGGATCGCTTCACCCTCTGATAAAATTTTCGAACATCTCCCCTACCGCTACAACCCTCAATAGACTCTACCGCCCGCTTCTCGTGCTCTCTCTTTTTCCTCCTGAGAAGTCGGCGTTCCTCTTTTCGTTTCAGCCCGTAGAGCTCCCGGGCCACTCTCTCAGCAGCTCTTGTTCGAGTCTGCAGCATTGCCTGGTAGGCCTCGTCCTTAGCTGCATGCGCTAGCCGGCACTCCTCATCAAACCAGGGGTTTCGTTGTATTCGCCTAGTGAAACCCAGCACATCAGAGGCGGCACTTCTAATGGCTTGTTGACAGTGTTCCCACTGGTCCTCTGCACTTGATGCTGGTAGCGGACCTCCTGAGAGATTAAGAGTTACGTGGTCTGCAAAAGTTCTGGCAGTCTCTTGCGATTTAAGCTTCTCGACATCGAATCTTTTCACAGCATCTGCTCTGCGTTGTCGCGTCATGGATATCCGCATACGTAGTCTAGCTACCACCAGGTAGTGATCCGAGTCAATGTTGGCCCCTCGGAACGTTCGGACGTCCAAGATACTGGAAGCATGTCTCGCGTTTATCGCAACGTGGTCGATTTGGTTGACGGTTACTTGATCACGCGACCGCCAAGTCCCCTTGTGTATATTGAGGTGTGGGAAGTAGGTGCTTGAGATGATGACATTTTGCCCCGCCGCAAAGTCTGCCAGCCTGTGTCCGTTGCCGGAAGTTTCGTCGTGTAGGCTGTGTCCTCCGACTATCGAACCAAAGATGCCCTCCTTTCCGAATCTTGCGTTGAAGTCACCAAGAATGATCTTCACGTCGTACTTCGGGCACATATCATACGTTGTCTCCAAGAGATCGTAGAACGCTTCTTTGGTTGAGTCTTCTCTCCTTTCATGGGGGGCGTGAACACAAATCAGCGAAATGTTCTTAAATTTGCCTTTGATGCGGATTGTGACCAGGCGCTCGCTTACACTTCGGAAGCCCAAGACTTCTTGCCTAAGTCTTCCCCTTATCACAAAACCACAACCCAAGAGCCGCTGACCCTGTTCCTTCAAGCACCCGCCGTAGTAGATGTCACACGTTTTCAGTCTCCGTACGCCCTCTCCATCCCATCGCACTTCCTGGATGGCTGTTACGTCAGCCTTTAGCCTGTCCAGGTTCTCCACTAATTGTTCGGCTGCACGTGTTCTGTATAAGGACAGGACGTTCCACGTGCAGATCCGAAATTCATTGTCCTTGTTTCGTTTGCTGGGGTCGTCAACTTTAAAATCATCCATATCCGAGGCTTGTTGTTGTTTCGGAACAACTTTTTTTTACGTGGTAGGGAAGTTACCCCGACGCACAACCCCCGACCCGGAGGACCAGACCCTTCGTATAACTCCAAGGGTAGGGAGCCGGATAAACCGCTCCTTATAGGCCTGAGCTACAAATATGTCGTAGTAGCCCATATAAGGTGTTCACTAAGTAGTTCAACCTAACTGGAACTGTAGACGCCACCGTTGATTCCATCTAGAGAATTCGTCCGCTGCCGCCTCGATGAAAGGAGAAGTGCCTTAGTGGGAACACTCCTCCCCCCCCTCTCTCGTTGGCTGTCCCCAACAGCTTTCCACGGGGATTTAAACCCCGTCTCCAGCTGAGGTACTAGACACCCGATGTTCACCACGTGGAGGTGAGAGTAGGAGTTGGTAGACAGAGGTGGATTTTGAGAAAAACCTGTGGACGCTTGTGTCCTCTTGAATGCACATAACTACCCTTTTGAACATCGAACTTCACTTCTGGAAATGTTATAATTTCCACGTGAAAATTCCCCGTGAATTTTTAAACATAGCTTGTTTCATTTTTGAAAACTTTATAGAAATTATTTATAATACTTTAAAATTCATTCTTGGACATTTTAAAATGATTGTGAGAAATCGTTAATTTTTTTAAGAAATAATAATTCTGCATCATCAGTTTTTTGAATTTCGAAAAAGTTTCATCAAGTTTTGAATTTAATATATGTAATATAAATTTGACGGGTCACTTACACACCTTACACACTTATTATGAAATTTTTCACCCCCCTCAATAATTTTTATACACAAATTTAGCCACATCGCATAGCTAAATTTTGAGATATTAACTTTAAATATCGGCCAATTAGAAATGAAGTTATGATTTTTCATATTAAAAATAATTGAATAAAAAAAAATTTGAGATAACGGGTCTTTGTAGTGGTTGACGAATTTTGAGAATGAACAAAGCGGAGCATTTCTATGGATTTTATTCGATTTTTTATGAATTTTAAAAAATCAATTGTGGCGCTAATATAGGAGGTATTCCATTGAGATTAAATATAAGAAAAAACTAAATCAATCCATGCACACACTCACATGTTATTAAGTTATATGTGTAAACAATATTATATTGTTAATTTCTCAGCTACACGGTACAATAGGAATATAGTTTTTACTTATACAAATTCCTAGAACATATAGCTATATTTCATTATTACATTGCGAGCCTGTATGACAGTTAATTAAAAAGATATTAATAAAAAAACAAAAAAAAACAAATTTCAAAATTTTTACTCCTTCTTGAATAAATCTGTCAAATGATAAGTAAGAATGATAAAATGTTTACCATTTAATTACTATCAAATTATTCTATAACATAGTAAAATTTGAGATTTTTCCAACAACCCATTAAAAAGATAAAAATCAAATACTTTCAAAAACTGTTCAAAAAAAATTACCTTTTATCAAAAATTATTTTGGGTATGAAAAAAAAAAAAATCCTATCAAAAATTCCTTAAACATGGATAATTTATTTTTGTATTATCTTTAAAAGTATGTAAAAATATTTTTAAAAAAATGTATCCTTATACAACTTTTAAGCACTTTTCGTAACGACTATGTGTGCCTATTTTAGTCTTAAATAGGTAAATAGGTGATTTGGATTTTTGCAAAAAAAAAGATGTACGTGTTTTTTTTCCTAATTCTTAAAGATCTTTAAAATAAATACAAAATGAAGTTCCCACGACGTCGCGTTTAGAAATCGGACTTTGCCCTACATTTACCCTCGTTTATCCTATTAAATACGCGAATTTCAAAAAATTCGATCTTATCGCTCACCTACATAAAATTTGCAATCGTATAAATTTTAGTTTGAATTTTTATGACTTGTAGTTTAGGCTGTAGCGTGATTTGTAAAAATGGTCATATTTAATACGATTAAAATTCTTTGTTTTATATAGTATAAATTTATAATAGATAATATAAAATAATAAGTACCTACCTAATAAATGGCGTTCACCATCTAATGTCATATATTTGTCATATCTCCTTAAATATGAACGCAAATATCAACCTACAAAATTAAAACAATTTCTTCCTATCCCTACTTGATATAAGAAATTCATGTACAACTTAAAGTGGCAACATTACTCAACTTGCTACAGCATATCTCACACACAACGAAAGAAAAAATATAAACATTATTTCCTTTTAAAATTATATTTATTATCCTACTTCCTCCTTAAATTTAGCAAAAAAAAGCTTCAGTCTTCCCCTACGTAAACAAAATTGGTGGAAGAAAATAACAAAAAAGAGTTTAGTGTTTACTCCCTTGCACTAGCTTTAATTATGTTTGCGTTGTTCTCGTTCATTTATTGTTGCCTTGAACGTCATTCTAATCGTCAATTCCCTCAGTTTCTCCCTGTCCTGTACTCTCCAATCTCTACAATTTCGTAGTACTGGTAGTGCTCACCTCGAATCTCTCTATCGATCTTCTTCATGATAGTAACTACTATAGTTTTTATATACAATGGTTTGACCTAAAATTTTTCACAAGAAATTTACAGTTTATTATGCCGAGGAAAACCTATATAAGTAAATGACAAAAGTGAGAATTTGTATGCAAGTTGAGGTAGGTAGGTTCTTGGTGGTAGGTAGATTGTATACCTAGGTACAGAAAATAAAAACAAATTTCCTGTTTTTGGCTTGAAATTTGTTTGTTTGATTTTCAGGGTAGGTAGGAGGTAGGTAGGTTTATTTGGTTTGACTTTGCATTCACAATTTAACATACGAGTAGGAATGTAGGTAGGTATGAAGGTACCTACCTAGATAACTTTCAATGGGGTGGTTGAATTTCAGCCAGTGGGCTTTATCATAGTGGGTAGGTAGGTTTTATAAGTTTTAGTTGTCAAATCATTTTTTTTATTTGAGTGTAGGTTAGGTAGGTACCTGCCTACCTAGCAATTTTTGAAATATATACCTAGGTACGCATATGTACCTACAACATTAGCTTTGTTCAGTGACGTTGTTCCAAACAGTTTGGAACAGTTTAGAACAGAAAAGTACAAGTTTTTGCTGTTCAATGAGAATTTTCTGTTCCAAACTGTTCTGATTTGCTGTTCAGTGAGTCTGTTCCGAACAGTTTGGAACAGAATAGAACAGGATTTTCTGTTCTTACTTTTAAAGTAGAACAACTTAGAACAGGTTTTTGACAACATCCGTCAGGCAGCTGCCTGTTCTATCTTGTCTGACATTTCTGTTCTATCCTGTTCCGTTCTATTCTGTTCTGATCTGAAAAAACCTCACTGAACAATCCTATTGTTCGTTTAGGCTCCAGTTATAGCTTTCATTGAAATCCATCATTGAAACACAAATCAGTGAAACAGTGGAATATTTCCTGACAAGTCGGTTATAGCTATCATGAAATTTTCTTTCATTGAAAATTCCATTCCCCATACAAAAAATCAAGTTTGAGGTTAGAGTCGATCATTGAACGAAAAACTGACAGACGAGAACAGGAAGAGAAAGGAACACATTTCATTGGAACGAATGTGTTCCACTCCACAAAATCACCTTTTTTTTTTTTTTTTTTTTATATTAAGCGCGTGCAAAAGGGGTTGTGACTACCCTTAAGATGATATACACAGCACGAGCGATTAGGTAGATTGGAGGGGATTTAAAAGGAGATACCGGTGCACATTGGTTTTGAACGTCTGTAGATCACAATGGGAGGGGAAAATTGAGCTGGGTAGAGCATTCCACATTCGAGTAGTGCGACTAAAGAAAGAATCTCTGTACTTAACAGTACGACCGACATTGGGCTCAAGGATAAACTGATGGGCATTCCTAGAAGCGCGAGTATTACGGTTGAATTGTTTAAGGGGAGGAATGCAACTGGCTATTTCACTAGAGCATTGTTTATGGAAATAACGGTAAAATAACGAAAGACATGAAACATTTCGACGGTGCTCAAGAGATGAGAATGTTTCCGTTATAGTTCTTTCACCTATCATTTTAAGAGCTCTCTTTTCAATTCTATCCAATAAACTCAAGTGGGTTATTGGAGCACCTGCCCAAATGTGAGAGTTATACTCAAGTTTTGGACGAATATAGGCTTTGTAGATCACAGCCAGGTCAGAAGGGGAGACAAATTTCTTGCATCGACGGAGAAAACCTAAACACTTAGCAGCATTTTTGGCGATGTCGAATAAAAGGTGGTCTGTGACACACATACCGAGGACTGAAAGATTTTCGGTTTCCTCAATGCAAGTGCCACTCATGGATAGTGGCATGGGGGGTGGGTTTCGTTTTAATGACAGTAGACAGCATTGAGTTTTTGAAGCATTAAATTCTACACGATTTTTTATTCCCCATTGCA
Source organism: Melangyna quadrimaculata (assembly GCA_949320155.1). Lineage (NCBI taxonomy): Eukaryota > Metazoa > Arthropoda > Insecta > Diptera > Syrphidae > Melangyna > Melangyna quadrimaculata. Next base: position 365,701,104 of record OX439483.1, read on the forward strand.
CAATGCTGTCGAGATCAGAATTTAATGAGCTTATCATACGCTGCCGTTCAAGTTCCACATCCGAAGGACATGGATGTGAATCTAAGAACGAATATGAAAAGCTGAGGGTACTGTCGTCAGCGAAACAATTTAATGGATTAGAAGTTTCAGATAAAGAATCGTTTATGAATATAAGGAAGAGAGTCGGAGACAGAACGGAGCCCTGGGGCACACCAGCATTTATTTTGTGTTCATTGAAAACGATTTTCATCATTGAAAAACTAAAAGTGATTTTATTAGAAAGTGTTAAAGCAAACTAAATATTTTTTTGCCTAAAACAAATATATAACTAACAACCTTCGTTTTGGTACCAAAACGCCATCAGTTTTATTTCTTTAAGTGCATCAAAATTGAAAGACAAAGTTTTCAATGATGGTTTTCAATGAAAGCTATAACTGGCGCCTTAATTAAAACTACCTATAGGTATGTATACTACATAGGTATGTAGCTAACATTTTTATTTTCAAATCAACCAGAAGGCGAAAATGAATGTAAATTGCAAGATGGATAGTGCACTGAAAATTGAGTTATACACAGCTAATGGTAGGTATGCACATACTTATATGTATACAGGGTGTCCGGTAATTCATAATCCATACTTTGGCATGTGATTTTTGGTTATATTCTAAGGAAAAAATTGTTCTATGGTAAAGTCTGATTTTCAACTTTGACATCATTTTTTGAGGATTTAAAAAAAGGCAAACTCTGGTGTACCCTGACCCCTGTTAAGATTAATTTCTCTGTCAGTGCTTATGGTAGGGACCTCATTTTGGACTTTTTTTAATAAGAAATAACTAGCCTTTAAAACAACGTTTAAGTTAAGCCGATATGTTTTTAGGGTTGCTAGATATTTAATTTTAAATGGTGTTCAATTTTTCTTGCCCGAGCAAAATTTTGACTATGAGGTCAGTTTTTTATTCAAAAAATGCCTAATAACATAAAGTTTTATTATTTTTACCTGATGAACAAAACAATGATAACAAAACTCATTAATAAGTGCACCCAAAAACCCATACATTTTATGATACTTGGGAAAATCTAAACCAGGTAAAAAATCGAATTTTGGGTTTTTTACATACTTTTATTGATTGGGTTCAAACGGTTATAACTGTCTATTTAAACATAGCTTTGGCAAGTCTTATAGCTTTTTAAAAACTACAGAAAAATAAGCAGTTTTTAAAATATAAAACCTGTATTGAGCCATATGAATTTTGTTCAGGGAGCTCTTCAGAAGATTGAGGTCAAAATTCATTTTGGCAAAGTTCAATATTAACTAATGAATTTTAGGCAAATGGTGATGCCAATGAAAAATATTTTACTCAGTAAAGTTAGTGGAACTATAAGTCAATTTTTAAATGCAAACTTTGTAAAAAAAAGTAAGATTTTTTTTCAAATTTCAAAAAATTGCCGTTATTCGAGAACGGTATGGAAAAGTATGGTATGCCCTAGCCTTTCACCAGTTCTTGGTTTGGACCATTGTTAATGGGACACCCTGTATATGTACCTAGGTAGGTACATATACAGATCAGACTTGATCTCAATTTATTTTTAAATTTTGGAACACGAATTGGATTTCGGTATATTTGTGTTTACCGAGGCTTTTCTTTAGTACGCAGTACACAGCGTTAATTTTTGGTACTGTACCGGTCGTTTTGGTACAGGACCTTAGGTATATCTATACTTTTAAAAACTAAAAATCTTAAAACAATTTTTCTGAAAAACAATTTTAAAAAGTGAGAGGGATGAAACGCCAATTTGTATGGACTTAAGGCCGTTAAAAGCTATATTGAATCAATAATTCAACAAGTCCAATTAAATAATGCTAAGTCTTCTACTTGGCTGATGTATTTCAATAGTATATAGAATTTGTATTATAAAAAAAACTCATATGTAAACAATGCTAGGCCACGAGTAACAAAATTTCCAACAATTCTTGATTGGAATTTCTTATTGGGTTGGATATAGTTCACAATTGATTTTCGCTGTAAAGTTGATGTTATCTGGACTGAACTTAATAAAAATTGCGTCTTGACAAGGCCCCTACTGTCAACTGAAGAGTCCAAGTGAAAACGCCGGGACGAAACGCCAATTTTTGTGGACTAAAGGCCGTTAAAAGCTATATTGAATCAATTTTAAAAATACTTTTTTTTAACAATTACCTTTAACTAGAGAACAAAAATTGGAAAAAATTGTATTAATTTTTTTTTTTCAAAATTTTACTTGACTAAACACTATTTTTTTCTTTATAAACTGCTTCAATTAATTTTTAGTCAAACACTTAAAACTAGAAGATCATTTAAACATTATAATCCAGGGAAATTAGACATAAATTCCTACAAAGTTCGGAAAAATTATATACAGGGTTTTTGTTTTTGAATCAGCTTTTTTATGGTGTTTTGAATTTTTGAGTAAGAGTCCCCATCGATCCTAGCTCCGCGTCTATTAAAAAGAGGGGGTAAAATGTCACGAAGCATGGTATTTCGCTAATTTTGATCAAACAAAAATCGTCGACCAATGAAACATGACGTTAATATTTCAACTTATCATTGAAAATTAGGATCAAAAGCGTGCCTACAAATATCTGGGGTGAAAGGGTGTTCTAAAGGTAGGGGGGGGGGCGGGTTGCAGAATGAAGAATGGGGTGCGGATTTATATTGTAAAATATTATAAAATAGTGTCAATGAAATTGTGAAAAAATGTGATATTTGTCATGATAACGAAGTCATGAAGAGGGTAGACGGGTGGTTTTTGAGGAGGGGTCGGGGGGTATTCAAACCACACAAAATTATTTTGAGGTAACCTACGCATATGGCACATCGTTTCCACTTTTTTGCACAATTTCACTGACACTATTTTATATACTTTTTCATTATAAGTCCACACCCCATTCTTCAATCTACACACCCCCCCCCCCCCCACCCCCTCCCGCCCCTACGATAAAAACACCTTTCACCCCAGATATTTGTAAGCACGCTGTTGATCCTATATTTCAATGATAAACTGAAATATCTACGTCATGTTTCATTAGTCGACGATTTTTGTTTGATCAAAATCAGCGAAATACCATGCTTCGTGACCTTTGACCCCCTCTTTTTAATAGACGCGGAGCTAGGATCGATGGGGACTTCTACTCAAAAATTCATAACACCATAAAAAAGCTGATTCAAAAACAAAAACCCTGTATATAATGTTTGTATTTTATAACCTTTCATTTGATACTTCCTTTATAAATATCAAAAAATAATTGCCCAAGTTATGGCCATTTACGATTATTTTATGTATAGCTATATAATTGTGTATCACTAGTTTTTTTTTTTAATTTTTTTAAAGCGATAAAAATCAAATTTTGATTTTTTTATTCAAACACCCCCACTTTGTTCCCGTTAGATTAACTAATAGAAAATTATTTACATACTTACTAGTAGGTAGCAGGTCGCCAAAGGCGCCCGACGCCAAAGGCGCTATGTTATTTAATGTGAGTCAGGGCTGAGCGTAAATACCTATATATGTATATAAATTAGTTGACTACCTCACGCTTCACTTAAAAAAAGAAGTTATTTTAAGGATGTGGCAATCCTTAAAATTTTACTCAATTCAGGCTTATTAAAGTTAGTTTTTTTTTTGTAAAAAGTTAATTTTTTCTTTGTACAAAATTTAATTATTTTAATAACGTTAATTTTTTTTTTTTTTGTAAAAAGTTATTTTATTTTTGTAAAAAAGTTAAGTTTTGTTTGTAAAAAAGTTAATTTTTGTTTGTAAAAAAGTTAATTTTTTTTGTACAAAAGTTAATTATTTTCCTCAATAAATTTTAAACAAAAATTAAGGCACATTGAAAGGCTTATTTTAATAGGTAAATTCTTTCCAGCAGAAATGAAGTTAGGATTTTTTCAAACTCCAATTAGAATATTGGTAGGCGATTGTCGACCATGAACCAAACAGAGAATTTTTAAGAAATTTCACCAATTTTTAATTACCAAGAGTAACGATTTAGGTAATACCTAGATGCCCTTACGTTATAAGTTCAAATTTCTCCTGAAAATCCTAATAATGGTAGCCATCATTCCTATTAATTTCAAATTACTAAACTAACACCTTAAAAAGACAAAAATCAGCGAAAAATAATCATAAACATTCAATTAAAATTTGGGTAGGTCTAGGTAACTACCTACCTACAGGTTCCTACCTAGATTTTAATACAAATTATATACAACAATACCTACTTTTCTAGGTTAAAATAAAAAAGCGACATACATAGCTAACTACCTACCACGAGCCATCAAAAAAACATCATCGCCATCAAACTAATAAATTATTGCATCACTCATATTCTTACCAACAGACCTAAATATCTAGAAAGCAAAAAAAAACAATCTTCCTACCTAATATGCCTCTACCTTCACGCGTCGGCCGCGCCGCCGTCACCGTTGTCTTCTTGCACACAAGACACCCAAAGCTGTAAGAAAAAACCACCCCTTCCTCTTTAACCGCACAAAACCCAACAAATCAAGGAGAATACCCAAAATTTTATTTCACACTTTTTAATTCTCTGCACCTTTGCGTAGAAAAGTAACCGACAAAAAAATGTAAACCAACAAAAAACATCTCTTCTACCTATTTCACTCTAACTGTTATAAATTAGGCTATTCTTTTCCCATTCTTGCAAATAATTCTCCACAAAATTCAAATGTCTCCGTGAGATAGGGTTGTGGAATTTAATGAAATTCTTTTTCCCACTGAATGAAGATGTCAGTCCATTCGACATTCACCATGATAGTACTATGGATTTCACATACAAGAGGCAGACGAAAATATCCCTTTTAATATGCACGTGTTCAATAAAATACAATAGGACTTTTTTGATCCCTAATGGGTTTGGAAATTGAATAATGAAAAAAGGAAATATTATCTTTGTATTGTCACCACCGCGTCATAGCAGCGCTTTGTAGATTGAGTAATGTTTGGTGTCCACTTCTATATGTTATTATCCTTGTATATGAAAACCATAGTACTATCATGGTGAATGTCGAATGGACTGCCATCTTGAGAGGGATCGCGAAAGAATCTCTATTGAATTCCACAACCTTATTTCACAGAGAGAATTGAATTTTGTGGAGAATTTCAAGTAAGAATAGGAAATAAATACTCTTATTTATAATAGTTAGAGTGAAATAGGTCCAATGAATGTTTTTTGCTAAGGGATAGCGATAAATATAAAGGAAAAAAACACTTGTAAAGAAGAATGAAGGTTTACATTTTTTTGTCGATTACTTTGCTATGCAAAGGTGAAGAGAATTAAAGAGTGTGAAAACAATTTTGGGAATTCTTCTTGGTTTGTTGGGTTTTGTGCGGTTAAAGAGGAAGGGGTGGTTTTTTTTACAACTTTGGGTGTCTTGTGTGCAATGCAAGAAGACAATGGTGACGTCACGTCGGCCGACGACGTGAAGGTCAAGGTATAGGTAGATTGTTTTTTTTTGCTTTCTAGATATTTATGTAGGTCTGTTGGCAAGAATATAAGTGATGCAATAATTCATGAGTTTGATGGCGATGATGATTTTTGATGAGTATGGCTCATGGTAGGTAGTAAGGTATGTCGCTTTTTTATTTTAACCTAGAAAGGTTGGTATGTTTGTAGATAATTTGTATTAATATCTAGGTAGGTACAAGGTACATGAAAGAAGGTACCTACGTACCCAATTTTTATGTGAATGTTTATTTATTTATATTATTTATGTATAAATGAAAGAATAAAAATTGCAACCACTTTTACTAATCACGCTACACCTTAAACTAGAAGTATTAAAAATAGGTACCTATATACTAAAATTTATATGACAGCAGATTTTAAGTAGGGCTGCAATAAGAACGGATTTTTTGAAATTCGCACATTTAAAACTAAATCAAAGTCGAAAAACTAACTTCTAAACGCGACGTCGTAGAAACTTGATTTTTTTGTATTTGAAAGATATTGAAAAGTAGGAAAACAACGGGTACATTTTTTTTTTATTTAAAATCTACAAACCGAGATATACCCGGTTTAAGACTTAAAATTGACAAATAGTCGTTTCGAAAAGTACCTAGTAGTTGTATGAAGGTACATTTCCTATTTTTTTTATTTTTACATATTTTTATAGGAAATGAACAAAAAATTATCCATGTTTAAGGAATTTTTGACAGGATTTTTTTTCATACCCAAAATGATTTTTGAAAAGGGTAAATTATTTTGGTCAATTCTTTAAAGGGTCTAAATCTAAAATTTTAATATCTTATAGATATATTTGATAGCAATTAAATGGTAAACATTTTATTTTTCTAACTTATCATTTGACAGATTTAGTTTAGAAAGGGTCAACATTTTTTTTTTTTGGTTTTTTATTCATATCTTTTTAATAACAGTGGTTGTTGAATGTGTCCATATCTCGACAGATGTTAAAAATGGCACATCTATAACCTGCGTTATGCAAGAACCTAATGTCAAATTATTAAATGTCAAAGCAAGAAGTCAAAATGTCATATTCTTCAACATCAACAAACAGCGAGCAAGCCAAGTCAATAAAGTGTGTTTTTTAATTAATTTGGAATCTTATTCATTAAATTTATAAAATAATTTAAGGCAATAACATTGGTCCTTCGAGCCCTTAAAGAAAAATTAAAAATATATAAGGGATTAAAAGGTTGTGTGTGGATCGGAAAAGTGTGTGCAACGTTGGAGATAAGCTAACCTAACAACCAGGATATAATTTTTGACGCCATTTTCCCAAAAATTCAAGTAAGTGGAGATCTTACTAATTTATAATTATTTATTAAAATAAAAATAATGGCAACAAAAGTGTTAGTGGCAAAACAGAAACAACTAAAAAAAGATTGTGAGAATTTTGCGAAAAAAGGGAAAGCAATTAACCTCACATATGTGCAAACGAGGTTGAAGTTGCTGGAAGATTTGTGGGCTTCTGTGTCCAAGGTATATGATGAGTTTTTGATGGAAGACAATGAAGATCCTAAGTTGCAACTCGAAGCTGAGAATATATATGATAGTATTCGAGATGAATGTTGTGGGTTTCAGTCGAAGCTTTTGGATTCGCTAGCTAGTTTTGGTGGCAGCAACATGCAGCAGTCCAACGAAGCAGCTGGAAAGGACAACGAAGCTGGAAAGGACTACGAAAATTGGCCAAACTTTTACGACCTTTTTTTGACGCTGGTAGGCACTAAATCATCGTTATCGGACATCCAAAAGATGCATTATCTGAAGACCAGTTTAGCAGGTGACGCTGAGAAGCTACTTCTGTCGTTGGAGATTCAAGGCCATAATTATGTAAAAGCATGGTCGATTCTGAAGGATCGTTATGATCACCCTCGCGTTCTTGTCAACATTCAGTTGAATACACTGTTAAATCTACCGTCGTTGACCCAGGAGCGTGTGGAGTCGATTAAAGATCTTCTATATACATCGACTCAAGTAATTCACAGCCTTGCAAATCTGAAAAATAGAGGTAGAACATTTAGATCCAGTGCTAATTTTTTTTTCTAGTGCGAAAGTTACCCAGCAGAACGCAGCAAGTGTGGGAAAAGAAGCTGAATGATCGAGAAGACCCGAAGCAGTTGCCGATTTTTAAGGAGTTCACATCCTTCCTGGAGACGTGATTCCGGACTCAAGATGCGGTTGACCAGCAGCACAGTCAGTGCACATCCGAACCATCACGGGACTCTTCACACAAAAATTCGTTCATCGCACATGCGCAGTCTGATAAATCGAAGCTTTCCTGTAAGATATGTCAGAAAAATAAACATGCTGTAAGAAGATGCAGTAAATTGTTAAAAATGAGTGTTAGCGAGCGTAGTCAGGTTATAAATAAGTTGGGTTTGTGTCGAAACTGTTTAGGGTATAATCATGTTACTGATAGTTGCTCAACTAGTCGTAGGTGCTATCTTTGTCAACAACCACATCATACATTATAACATGTAAATAATACTTCTTTACAGCCGAACCAACAACCTTCACGCGTACAGCAAAATAATAACTCGTTTCAACCAATCCAGCGAAACAAACAAGTGCAGCATCAGAGTAGCAACCAAAATTCGCAAAGTACAACTTTGAACGCAGAGGCGCCTTCATTCCAGACTGCCAATAAACCATCTGGTTCCAACAGTTAAACTTCTCACCATTCTCACCATAGCAGTGCAACTAAAAACTCCCAAGTTTTACTCGCAACAGCCCTTGTGAGAGTGAAGTCATCGTTGGGAGAGTGGTTGACGTTGCGAGCATTGTTGGATTCTGGTTCTGAAGCGTCGTTCATCACGGAGTTTGCTGCCCAGATACTGCAACTGAAATCCAAGCCAACACATACGGAGGTGTCCGGGTTGGGTTTGGTCAGCAGTGGCACTTGTCTGAGTGGTGGAAATCACTTTTGCTTTGCAGCATTCCTCATTTGCGACAACAACGCAAGCCTACATTTTCAAGTCACTGTCTGGGCATCTGCCGGCCCGGACCCTTCACGTTGAGAACTGGACGCATCTCAACGACTATGTTTTAGCCGATCCTGAGTTCTTCAAATCATGGAAAATTGATCTGCTGCTTGGAAGTGATGTCTTAGCTGAACTTTTACTGCCAGATCTGGTTCATCCAGTTGATAAATCGATGCCAGTTATGCAAAAAACAACTTTGGGCTGGATATTGTTTGGAAAAGCTCCAATCATATGCCCATCAAGCCAACCAGTCAGAAGTCTTATGCAAACAGTGGATGTCGAAGCCCAACTTCGAAAATTTTGGGAACTGGAAGAGACCCCATTCAAACCATTCCAAAAGGCTGAAGATATTAAGTGTGAGAATCATTTCATCGCCAACACTGAACGAATGATTGATGGACGCTATCAAGTAGCATTACCGTTCAAAGGAAACGTTTCTCTGGTTTTTGGCGATTCTTATCAAGGTGCTTTGCGGCGATTCCATGGGTTAGAGCGACGTCTTAATGTCGACCAGAAACTTCGAGACCAGTATTCAGCCTGCATCGAAGAATATATCCAGCTGAGTCATATGAGCGAAGTCGATAAGAATATGTTGCCAGAAAATCAGCACTACTTCCTGCCACATCATGCTGTAATCAAAGAAAGCAGTTCAACACAAAATCGAGGGTGGTGTTTGACGCATCCTTCAAAACATCAAGTGGCGTTTCTTTGAACGATGCTATGTTGGTAGGGCCAGCACTTCAACAAAATATCTGCGATATTATTCTTCGTTGGAGATTGTATCAATACATCTTCACAGCAGATATCGAAAAAATGTATCGACAGATCCTGATAGCGGAGCAAGATAAGAATTATCAGCTGATTCTGTGGAGAAAAAATTTTGAAGAGCCTATTAAAGTTTACAGACTTAATACGGTTACCTTTGGAACAGCAGCCGCTCCATATCTTGCGATCCGAACGTTATTGAAGTTGGTAGAAGATAATTCGAAAAATCAACTCGCATCAACGATGATCCGTGAAGAGATGTATGTAGACGATTTGATATCTGGAGGAAATACCATTGCAGAGGCTAAAGAAAAGATCAAACAAATTAAAACAACATTAGAGACAGCTGGATTTAACTTACGGAAATGGACTTCCAATTCTGACGAATTACTTTCGGATATTTCGACAGGAGAACGGGAATCAACATTCTCAATGCCGTCAGAAGATTCGGAAATAGTTAAGACGCTCGGTGTCCACTGGCTTCCTTCTGTTGACAAATTCTCTTTCTACTACATTGCATTTCCCGATCCACAGCCGACAAAACGATTTATTCTATCTACGATAGAACGTCTGTTTGATCCGATGGGTTGGATTGCTCCGTGTATTGTGAAAGCAAAGATGTTTATGCAGCAACTGTGAGTGAAGAAGATGTCATGGGATGAACCAATTGAATCATCATTTTTGGAACAGTGGAATGTCTTCTACGAAGATCTGCAAGCTATCAACAAAATTCAATTTCCAAGGTGGGTTCAAACGATCGGCGATTTCACTCGAGTTGAGGTTCATGGTTTCAGTGACGCATCGGAGAAAGCCTACGGAGCAGTAGTGTATTTGCGGGTCGATGATGATACAGGCCAAGCGAAAATGCATCTTCTCATCGCTAAATCTAAAGTTGCTCCTGTACAGCCAGTAAGTCTTCCTCGGTTGGAATTTTGCGGTGCTGTTACGTTGGCCAAGCTTCTAGACCATGCCACTCAAGTATTTGGAAACAAAAACATCAAGCACTTTGCATGGACTGACTCAACAATCACTCTTTATATTATCTTTGTATTGTCACCACCGCGTCATAGCAGCGCTTTGTAGATTGAGTAATGTTCGGTGTCCACTTCTATATGTTATTATCCTTGTATATGAAAATCATAGTACTATCATGGTGAATGTGGAATGGACTGCCATCTTGAGAGGGTACGCGAAAGAATCTCTATTGAATTCCACAACCTTATTTCACGGAGAGAATTGAATTTTGTGGAGAATTTCAAGTAAGAATAGGAAATAAATACTCTTATTTATAATAGTTAGAGTGAAATAGGTACAATGAATGTTTTTTGCTAAGAGATAGCGATAAATATAAAGGAAAAAAACACTTGTAAAGAAGAATGAAGGTTTACATTTTTTTGTCGATTACTTTGCTATGCAAAGGTGAAGAGAATTAAAGAGTGTGAAAACAATTTTGGGAATTCTTCTTGGTTTGTTGGGTTTTGTGCGGTAAAAGAGGAAGGGGTGGTTTTTTTTACAACTTTGGGTGTCTTGTGTGCAATGCAAGAAGACAATGGTGACGTCACGTCGGCCGACGACGTGAAGGTCAAGGTATAGGTAGATTGTTTTTTTTTGCTTTCTAGATATTTATGTAGGTCTGTTGGCAAGAATATAAGTGATGCAATAATTCATGAGTTTGATGGCGATGATGATTTTTGATGAGTATGGCTCATGGTAGGTAGTAAGGTATGTCGCTTTTTTATTTTAACCTAGAAAGGTAGGTATGTTTGTAGATAATTTGTATTAATATCTAGGTAGGTACTAGGTACATGAAAGAAGGTACCTACGTACCCAATTTTTATGTGAATGTTTATTTATTTATATTATTTATGTATAAATGAAAGAATACAAATTGCAACCACTTTTACTAATCACGCACCAGCTTAAACTAGAAGTATTAAAAATAGGTACCTATATACTAAAATTTATATGATAGCAGATTTTAAGTAGGGCTACAATGAGAACGTATTTTTTGAAATTCGCACATTTAAAACTGAATCAAAGTCGAAAAACTAACTTCTAAACGCGACGTCGTAGAAACTTGATTTTTTGTATTTGAAAGATATTGAAAAGTAGGAAAAAAACGTGTACATTTTTTCTTATTTAAAATCTACAAACCGAGATATACCCGGTTTAAGACTTAAAATTGACAAATAGTCGTTTCGAAAAGTACCTAGTAGTTGTATGAAGGTACATTTCTTATTTTTTTTATTTTCACATATTTTTATAGGGGATGAACAAAAAATTATCCATATTTAAGGAATTTTTGACAGGATTTTTTTTCATACCCAAAATGATTTTTGAAAAGGGTAAATTATTTTGGTCAATTTTTTAAAGGGTCTAAATCTAAAATTTTAATATCTTATAAATATATTTGATAGCAATTAAATGGTAAACATTTTATTTTTCTAACTTATCATTTGACAGATTTAGTTTAGAAAGGGTCAACATTTTTTTTTTGGTTTTTTTTTTGGTTTTTTATTCATATCTTTTTTATAACAGTGGTTGTTGAATGTGTCTATATATCGACAGATGTTAAAAATGGCACATCTATAACCTGCGTTATGCAAGAACCTAATGTCAAATTATTAAATGTCAAAGCAAGAAGTCAAAATGTCATATATATGCTGAGAAGCTACTTCTGTCGTTGGAGATTCAAGGGCAGAATTATGTAAAAGCATGGTCGATTCTGAAGGATCGTTATGATCACCCTCGCGTTCTTGTCAACATTCAGTTGAATACACTGTTAAATCTACCGTCGTTGACCCAGGAGCGTGTGGAGTCGATTAAAGATCTTCTATATACATCGACTCAAGTAATTCACAGCCTTGCAAATCTGAAAAATAGAGGTAGAACATTTAGATCCAGTGCTAATTTTTTTTTCTAGTGCGAAAGTTACCCAGCAGAACGCAGCAAGTGTGGGAAAAGAAGCTGAATGATCGAGAAGACCCGAAGCAGTTGCCGATTTTTAAGGAGTTCACATCCTTCCTGGAGACGTGATTCCGGACTCAAGATGCGGTTGACCAGCAGCACAGTCAGTGCACATCCGAACCATCACGGGACTCTTCACACAAAAATTCGTTCATCGCACATGCGCAGTCTGATAAATCGAAGCTTTCCTGTAAGATATGTCAGAAAAATAAACATGCTGTAAGAAGATGCAGTAAATTGTTAAAAATGAGTGTTAGCGAGCGTAGTCAGGTTATAAATAAGTTGGGTTTGTGTCGAAACTGTTTAGGGTATAATCATGTTACTGATAGTTGCTCAACTAGTCGTAGGTGCTATCTTTGTCAACAACCACATCATACATTATAACATGTAAATAATACTTCTTTACAGCCGAACCAACAACCTTCACGCGTACAGCAAAATAATAACTCGTTTCAACCAATCCAGCGAAACAAACAAGTGCAGCATCAGAGTAGCAACCAAAATTCGCAAAGTACAACTTTGAACGCAGAGGCGCCTTCATTCCAGACTGCCAATAAACCATCTGGTTCCAACAGTTAAACTTCTCACCATTCTCACCATAGCAGTGCAACTAAAAACTCCCAAGTTTTACTCGCAACAGCCCTTGTGAGAGTGAAGTCATCGTTGGGAGAGTGGTTGACGTTGCGAGCATTGTTGGATTCTGGTTCTGAAGCGTCGTTCATCACGGAGTTTGCTGCCCAGATACTGCAACTGAAATCCAAGCCAACACATACGGAGGTGTCCGGGTTGGGTTTGGTCAGCAGTGGCACTTGTCTGAGTGGTGGAAATCACTTTTGCTTTGCAGCATTCCTCATTTGCGACAACAACGCAAGCCTACATTTTCAAGTCACTGTCTGGGCATCTGCCGGCCCGGACCCTTCACGTTGAGAACTGGACGCATCTCAACGACTATGTTTTAGCCGATCCTGAGTTCTTCAAATCATGGAAAATTGATCTGCTGCTTGGAAGTGATGTCTTAGCTGAACTTTTACTGCCAGATCTGGTTCATCCAGTTGATAAATCGATGCCAGTTATGCAAAAAACAACTTTGGGCTGGATATTGTTTGGAAAAGCTCCAATCATATGCCCATCAAGCCAACCAGTCAGAAGTCTTATGCAAACAGTGGATGTCGAAGCCCAACTTCGAAAATTTTGGGAACTGGAAGAGACCCCATTCAAACCATTCCAAAAGGCTGAAGATATTAAGTGTGAGAATCATTTCATCGCCAACACTGAACGAATGATTGATGGACGCTATCAAGTAGCATTACCGTTCAAAGGAAACGTTTCTCTGGTTTTTGGCGATTCTTATCAAGGTGCTTTGCGGCGATTCCATGGGTTAGAGCGACGTCTTAATGTCGACCAGAAACTTCGAGACCAGTATTCAGCCTGCATCGAAGAATATATCCAGCTGAGTCATATGAGCGAAGTCGATAAGAATATGTTGCCAGAAAATCAGCACTACTTCCTGCCACATCATGCTGTAATCAAAGAAAGCAGTTCAACACAAAATCGAGGGTGGTGTTTGACGCATCCTTCAAAACATCAAGTGGCGTTTCTTTGAACGATGCTATGTTGGTAGGGCCAGCACTTCAACAAAATATCTGCGATATTATTCTTCGTTGGAGATTGTATCAATACACCTTCACAGCAGATATCGAAAAAATGTATCGACAGATCCTGATAGCGGAGCAAGATAAGAATTATCAGCTGATTCTGTGGAGAAAAAATTTTGAAGAGCCTATTAAAGTTAACAGACTTAATACGGTTACCTTTGGAACAGCAGCCGCTCCATATCTTGCGATCCGAACGTTATTGAAGTTGGTAGAAGATAATTCGAAAAATCAACTCGCATCAACGATGATCCGTGAAGAGATGTATGTAGACGATTTGATATCTGGAGGAAATACCATTGCAGAGGCTAAAGAAAAGATCAAACAAATTAAAACAACATTAGAGACAGCTGGATTTAACTTACGGAAATGGACTTCCAACTCTGACGAATTACTTTCGGATATTCCGACAGGAGAACGGGAATCAACATTCTCAATGCCGTCAGAAGATTCGGAAATAGTTAAGACGCTCGGTGTCCACTGGCTTCCTTCTGTTGACAAATTCTCTTTCTACTACATTGCATTTCCCGATCCACAGCCGACAAAACGATTTATTCTATCTACGATAGAACGTCTGTTTGATCCGATGGGTTGGATTGCTCCGTGTATTGTGAAAGCAAAGATGTTTATGCAGCAACTGTGAGTGAAGAAGATGTCATGGGATGAACCAATTGAATCATCATTTTTGGAACAGTGGAATGTCTTCTACGAAGATCTGCAAGCTATCAACAAAATTCAATTTCCAAGGTGGGTTCAAACGATCGGCGATTTCACTCGAGTTGAGGTTCATGGTTTCAGTGACGCATCGGAGAAAGCCTACGGAGCAGTAGTGTATTTGCGGGTCGATGATGATACAGGCCAAGCGAAAATGCATCTTCTCATCGCTAAATCTAAAGTTGCTCCTGTACAGCCAGTAAGTCTTCCTCGGTTGGAATTTTGCGGTGCTGTTACGTTGGCCAAGCTTCTAGACCATGCCACTCAAGTATTTGGAAACAAAAACATCAAGCACTTTGCATGGACTGACTCAACAATCACTCTTTATATTATCTTTGTATTGTCACCACCGCGTCATAGCAGCGCTTTGTAGATTGAGTAATGTTCGGTGTCCACTTCTATATGTTATTATCCTTGTATATGAAAATCATAGTACTATCATGGTGAATGTGGAATGGACTGCCATCTTGAGAGGGTACGCGAAAGAATCTCTATTGAATTCCACAACCTTATTTCACGGAGAGAATTGAATTTTGTGGAGAATTTCAAGTAAGAATAGGAAATAAATACTCTTATTTATAATAGTTAGAGTGAAATAGGTACAATGAATGTTTTTTGCTAAGGGATAGCGATAAATATAAAGGAAAAAAACACTTGTAAAGAAGAATGAAGGTTTACATTTTTTTGTCGATTACTTTGCTATGCAAAGGTGAAGAGAATTAAAGAGTGTGAAAACAATTTTGGGAATTCTTCTTGGTTTGTTGGGTTTTGTGCGGTAAAAGAGGAAGGGGTGGTTTTTTTTACAACTTTGGGTGTCTTGTGTGCAATGCAAGAAGACAATGGTGACGTCACGTCGGCCGACGACGTGAAGGTCAAGGTATAGGTAGATTGTTTTTTTTTGCTTTCTAGATATTTATGTAGGTCTGTTGGCAAGAATATAAGTGATGCAATAATTCATGAGTTTGATGGCGATGATGATTTTTGATGAGTATGGCTCATGGTAGGTAGTAAGGTATGTCGCTTTTTTATTTTAACCTAGAAAGGTAGGTATGTTTGTAGATAATTTGTATTAATATCTAGGTAGGTACTAGGTACATGAAAGAAGGTACCTACGTACCCAATTTTTATGTGAATGTTTATTTATTTATATTATTTATGTATAAATGAAAGAATACAAATTGCAACCACTTTTACTAATCACGCACCAGCTTAAACTAGAAGTATTAAAAATAGGTACCTATATACTAAAATTTATATGATAGCAGATTTTAAGTAGGGCTACAATGAGAACGTATTTTTTGAAATTCGCACATTTAAAACTGAATCAAAGTCGAAAAACTAACTTCTAAACGCGACGTCGTAGAAACTTGATTTTTTGTATTTGAAAGATATTGAAAAGTAGGAAAAAAACGTGTACATTTTTTCTTATTTAAAATCTACAAACCGAGATATACCCGGTTTAAGACTTAAAATTGACAAATAGTCGTTTCGAAAAGTACCTAGTAGTTGTATGAAGGTACATTTCTTATTTTTTTTATTTTCACATATTTTTATAGGGGATGAACAAAAAATTATCCATATTTAAGGAATTTTTGACAGGATTTTTTTTCATACCCAAAATGATTTTTGAAAAGGGTAAATTATTTTGGTCAATTTTTTAAAGGGTCTAAATCTAAAATTTTAATATCTTATAAATATATTTGATAGCAATTAAATGGTAAACATTTTATTTTTCTAACTTATCATTTGACAGATTTAGTTTAGAAAGGGTCAACATTTTTTTTTTGGTTTTTTTTTTGGTTTTTTATTCATATCTTTTTTATAACAGTGGTTGTTGAATGTGTCTATATATCGACAGATGTTAAAAATGGCACATCTATAACCTGCGTTATGCAAGAACCTAATGTCAAATTATTAAATGTCAAAGCAAGAAGTCAAAATGTCATATATATGCTGAGAAGCTACTTCTGTCGTTGGAGATTCAAGGGCAGAATTATGTAAAAGCATGGTCGATTCTGAAGGATCGTTATGATCACCCTCGCGTTCTTGTCAACATTCAGTTGAATACACTGTTAAATCTACCGTCGTTGACCCAGGAGCGTGTGGAGTCGATTAAAGATCTTCTATATACATCGACTCAAGTAATTCACAGCCTTGCAAATCTGAAAAATAGAGGTAGAACATTTAGATCCAGTGCTAATTTTTTTTTCTAGTGCGAAAGTTACCCAGCAGAACGCAGCAAGTGTGGGAAAAGAAGCTGAATGATCGAGAAGACCCGAAGCAGTTGCCGATTTTTAAGGAGTTCACATCCTTCCTGGAGACGTGATTCCGGACTCAAGATGCGGTTGACCAGCAGCACAGTCAGTGCACATCCGAACCATCACGGGACTCTTCACACAAAAATTCGTTCATCGCACATGCGCAGTCTGATAAATCGAAGCTTTCCTGTAAGATATGTCAGAAAAATAAACATGCTGTAAGAAGATGCAGTAAATTGTTAAAAATGAGTGTTAGCGAGCGTAGTCAGGTTATAAATAAGTTGGGTTTGTGTCGAAACTGTTTAGGGTATAATCATGTTACTGATAGTTGCTCAACTAGTCGTAGGTGCTATCTTTGTCAACAACCACATCATACATTATAACATGTAAATAATACTTCTTTACAGCCGAACCAACAACCTTCACGCGTACAGCAAAATAATAACTCGTTTCAACCAATCCAGCGAAACAAACAAGTGCAGCATCAGAGTAGCAACCAAAATTCGCAAAGTACAACTTTGAACGCAGAGGCGCCTTCATTCCAGACTGCCAATAAACCATCTGGTTCCAACAGTTAAACTTCTCACCATTCTCACCATAGCAGTGCAACTAAAAACTCCCAAGTTTTACTCGCAACAGCCCTTGTGAGAGTGAAGTCATCGTTGGGAGAGTGGTTGACGTTGCGAGCATTGTTGGATTCTGGTTCTGAAGCGTCGTTCATCACGGAGTTTGCTGCCCAGATACTGCAACTGAAATCCAAGCCAACACATACGGAGGTGTCCGGGTTGGGTTTGGTCAGCAGTGGCACTTGTCTGAGTGGTGGAAATCACTTTTGCTTTGCAGCATTCCTCATTTGCGACAACAACGCAAGCCTACATTTTCAAGTCACTGTCTGGGCATCTGCCGGCCCGGACCCTTCACGTTGAGAACTGGACGCATCTCAACGACTATGTTTTAGCCGATCCTGAGTTCTTCAAATCATGGAAAATTGATCTGCTGCTTGGAAGTGATGTCTTAGCTGAACTTTTACTGCCAGATCTGGTTCATCCAGTTGATAAATCGATGCCAGTTATGCAAAAAACAACTTTGGGCTGGATATTGTTTGGAAAAGCTCCAATCATATGCCCATCAAGCCAACCAGTCAGAAGTCTTATGCAAACAGTGGATGTCGAAGCCCAACTTCGAAAATTTTGGGAACTGGAAGAGACCCCATTCAAACCATTCCAAAAGGCTGAAGATATTAAGTGTGAGAATCATTTCATCGCCAACACTGAACGAATGATTGATGGACGCTATCAAGTAGCATTACCGTTCAAAGGAAACGTTTCTCTGGTTTTTGGCGATTCTTATCAAGGTGCTTTGCGGCGATTCCATGGGTTAGAGCGACGTCTTAATGTCGACCAGAAACTTCGAGACCAGTATTCAGCCTGCATCGAAGAATATATCCAGCTGAGTCATATGAGCGAAGTCGATAAGAATATGTTGCCAGAAAATCAGCACTACTTCCTGCCACATCATGCTGTAATCAAAGAAAGCAGTTCAACACAAAATCGAGGGTGGTGTTTGACGCATCCTTCAAAACATCAAGTGGCGTTTCTTTGAACGATGCTATGTTGGTAGGGCCAGCACTTCAACAAAATATCTGCGATATTATTCTTCGTTGGAGATTGTATCAATACACCTTCACAGCAGATATCGAAAAAATGTATCGACAGATCCTGATAGCGGAGCAAGATAAGAATTATCAGCTGATTCTGTGGAGAAAAAATTTTGAAGAGCCTATTAAAGTTTACAGACTTAATACGGTTACCTTTGGAACAGCAGCCGCTCCATATCTTGCGATCCGAACGTTATTGAAGTTGGTAGAAGATAATTCGAAAAATCAACTCGCATCAACGATGATCCGTGAAGAGATGTATGTAGACGATTTGATATCTGGAGGAAATACCATTGCAGAGGCTAAAGAAAAGATCAAACAAATTAAAACAACATTAGAGACAGCTGGATTTAACTTACGGAAATGGACTTCCAACTCTGACGAATTACTTTCGGATATTCCGACAGGAGAACGGGAATCAACATTCTCAATGCCGTCAGAAGATTCGGAAATAGTTAAGACGCTCGGTGTCCACTGGCTTCCTTCTGTTGACAAATTCTCTTTCTACTACATTGCATTTCCCGATCCACAGCCGACAAAACGATTTATTCTATCTACGATAGAACGTCTGTTTGATCCGATGGGTTGGATTGCTCCGTGTATTGTGAAAGCAAAGATGTTTATGCAGCAACTGTGAGTGAAGAAGATGTCATGGGATGAACCAATTGAATCATCATTTTTGGAACAGTGGAATGTCTTCTACGAAGATCTGCAAGCTATCAACAAAATTCAATTTCCAAGGTGGGTTCAAACGATCGGCGATTTCACTCGAGTTGAGGTTCATGGTTTCAGTGACGCATCGGAGAAAGCCTACGGAGCAGTAGTGTATTTGCGGGTCGATGATGATACAGGCCAAGCGAAAATGCATCTTCTCATCGCTAAATCTAAAGTTGCTCCTGTACAGCCAGTAAGTCTTCCTCGGTTGGAATTTTGCGGTGCTGTTACGTTGGCCAAGCTTCTAGACCATGCCACTCAAGTATTTGGAAACAAAAACATCAAGCACTTTGCATGGACTGACTCAACAATCACTCTTTATATTATCTTTGTATTGTCACCACCGCGTCATAGCAGCGCTTTGTAGATTGAGTAATGTTCGGTGTCCACTTCTATATGTTATTATCCTTGTATATGAAAATCATAGTACTATCATGGTGAATGTCGAATGGACTGCCATCTTGAGAGGGAACGCGAAAGAATCTCTATTGAATTCCACAACCTTATTTCACGGAGAGAATTGAATTTTGTGGAGAATTTCAAGTAAGAATAGGAAATAAATACTCTTATTTATAATAGTTAGAGTGAAATAGGTACAATGAATATTTTTTGCTAAGGGATAGCGATAAATATAAAGGAAAAAAACACTTGTAAAGAAGAATGAAGGTTTACATTTTTTTGTCGATTACTTTGCTATGCAAAGGTGAAGAGAATTAAAGAGTGTGAAAACAATTTTGGGAATTCTTCTTGGTTTGTTGGGTTTTGTGCGGTTAAAGAGGAAGGGGTGGTTTTTTTTACAACTTTGGGTGGCTTGTGTGCAATGCAAGAAGACAATGGTGACGTCACGTCGGCCGACGACGTGAAGGTCAAGGTATAGGTAGATTGTTTTTTTTTGCTTTCTAGATATTTATGTAGGTCTGTTGGCAAGAATATAAGTGATGCAATAATTCATGAGTTTGATGGCGATGATGATTTTTGATGAGTATGGCTCATGGTAGGTAGTAAGGTATGTCGCTTTTTTATTTTAACCTAGAAAGGTAGGTATGTTTGTAGATAATTTGTATTAATATCTAGGTAGGTACTAGGTACATGAAAGAAGGTACCTACGTACCCAATTTTTATGTGAATGTTTATTTATTTATATTATTTATGTATAAATGAAAGAATACAAATTGCAACCCCTTTTACTAATCACGCACCAGCTTAAACTAGAAGTATTAAAAATAGGTACCTATATACTAAAATTTATATGATAGCAGATTTTAAGTAGGGCTATAATGAGAACGTATTTTTTGAAATTCGCACATTTAAAACTGAATCAAAGTCGAAAAACTAACTTCTAAATGCGACGTCGTAGAAACTTGATTTTTTTGTATTTGAAAGATATTGAAAAGTAGGAAAAAAACGTGTACATTTTTTCTTATTTAAAATCTACAAACCGAGATATACCCGGTTTAAGACTTAAAATTGACAAATAGTCGTTTCGAAAAGTACCTAGCAGTTGTATGAAGGTACATTTCTTATTTTTTTTATTTTTACATATTTTTATAGGGGATGAACAAAAAATTATCCATATTTAAGGAATTTTTGACAGGATTTTTTTTTCATACCCAAAATGATTTTTGAAAAGGGTAAATTATTTTGGTCAATTTTTTAAAGGGTCTAAATCTAAAATTTTAATATCTTATAGATATATTTGATAGCAATTAAATGGTAAACATTTTATTTTTCTAACTTATCATTTGACAGATTTAGTTTAGAAAGGGTCAACATTTTTTTTTTGGTTTTTTTTTTTGGTTTTTTATTCATATCTTTTTTATAACAGTGGTTGTTGAATGTGTCTATATATCGACAGATGTTAAAAATGGCACATCTATAACCTGCGTTATGCAAGAACCTAATGTCAAATTATTAAATGTCAAAGCAAGAAGTCAAAATGTCATATATATGCTGAGAAGCTACTTCTGTCGTTGGAGATTCAAGGGCAGAATTATGTAAAAGCATGGTCGATTCTGAAGGATCGTTATGATCACCCTCGCGTTCTTGTCAACATTCAGTTGAATACACTGTTAAATCTACCGTCGTTGACCCAGGAGCGTGTGGAGTCGATTAAAGATCTTCTATATACATCGACTCAAGTAATTCACAGCCTTGCAAATCTGAAAAATAGAGGTAGAACATTTAGATCCTGTGCTAATTTTTCTTCTAGTGCCAAAGTTACCCAGCAGAACGCAGCAAGTGTGGGAAAAGAAGCTGAATGATCGAGAAGACCCGAAGCAGTTGCCGATTTTTAAGGAGTTCACAATCCTTCCTGGAGACGTGATTCCGGACTCAAGAAGCGGTTGACCAGCAGCACAGTCAGTGCACATCCGAACCATCACGGGACTCTTCACACAAAAATTTGTTCATCGCACATGCGCAGTCTGATAAATCGAAGCTTTTCTGTAAGATATGTCAGAAAAATAAACATGCTGTAAGAAGATGCAGTAAATTGTTGAAAATGAGTGTTAGCGAGCGTAGTCAGGTTATAAATAAGTTGGGTTTGTGTCGAAAGTGTTTAGGGTATAATCATGTTACTGATAGTTGCTCAACTAGTCGTAGGTGCTATCTTTGTCAACAACCACATCATACATTATTACATGTAAATAATACTTCTTTACAGCCGAACCAACAACCTTCACGCGTACAGCAAAATAATAACTCGTTTCAACCAATCCAGCGAAACAAACAAGTGCAGCATCAGAGAAGCAACCAAAATTCGCAAAGTACAACTTTGAACGCAGAGGCGCCTTCATTCCAGACTGCCAATAAACCATCTGGTTCCAACAGTTTAACTTCTCACCATTTTCACCATAGCAGTGCAAATAAAAACTCCCAAGTTTTACTCGTAACAGCCCTTGTGAGAGTGAAGTCATCGTTGGGAGAGTGGTTGACGTTGCGAGCATTGTTGGATTCTGGTTCTGAAGCGTCGTTCATCACGGAGTTGCTGCCCAGCTACTGCAACTAAAATCTAAGCCAACACATACGGAGGTGTCCGGGTTGGGTTTGGTCAGCAGTGGCACTTGTCTGAGAGTGGTCGAAATCACTTTTGCTTTGCAGCATTCCTCATTTGCGACAACAACGCAAGACTACATTTTCAAGTCACTGTCTGGGCATCTGCCGGCCCGGACCCTTCACGTTGAGAACTGGACCTGAGTTCTTTAAATCATCGAAAATTGATCTGCTGCTTGGCAGTTATGTCTTAGCTGAACTTTTACTGCCAGATCTGGTTCATCCAGTTGATAAATCGATGCCAGTTATGCAAAAAACAACTTTGGGCTGGATATTGTTTGGAAAAGCTCCAATCATATGCCCATCAAGCCAACCAGTCAGAAGTCTTATGCAAACAGTGGATGTCGAAGCCCAACTTCGAAAATTTTGGGAACTGGAAGAGACCCCATTCAAACCATTCCAAAAGGCTGAAGATATTAAGTGTGAGAATCATTTCATCGCCAACACTGAACGAATGATTGGTGGACGCTATCAAGTAGCATTACCGTTCAAAGGAAACGTTTCTCTGGTTTTTGGCGATTCTTATCAAGGTGCTTTGCGGCGATTCCATGGGTTAGAGCGACATCTTAATGCCGACCAGAAACTTCGAGACCAGTATTCAGCCTGCATCGAAGAATGTATCCAGCAGATATCGAAAAAATGTATCGACAGATCCTGATAGCGGAGCAAGATAAGAATTATCAGCTGATTCTGTGGAGAAAAAATTTTGAAGAGCCTATTTAAGTTTACAGACCTAATACGGTTACCTTTGGAACAGCAGCCGCTCCATATCTTGCGATCCGAACGTTATTGAAGTTGGTAGAAGATAATTCGAAAAATCAACTCGCATCAACGATGATCCGTGAAGAGATGTATGTAGACGATTTGATATCTGGAGGAAATACCATTGCAGAGGCCAAAGAAAAGATCAAACAAGTTAAAACAACATTAGAGACAGCTGGATTTAACTTACGGAAATGGACTTCCAATTCTGACGAATTACTTTCGGATATTCCGACAGGAGAACGGGAATCAACATTCTCAATGCCGTGAGAAGATCTTTCTACTACAATGCATTTCCCGATCCACAGCCGACAAAACGATTTATTCTATCTACGATAGAACGTCTGTTTGATCCGATGGGTTGGATTGCTCCGTGTATTGTGAAAGCAAAGATGTTTATGCAGCAACTGTGGGTGAAGAAGATGTCATGGGATGAACCAATTGAATCATCATTTTTGGAACAGTGGAATGTCTTCTACGAAGATCTGCAAGCTATCAACAAAATTCAATTTCCAAGGTGGGTTCAAACGATCGGCGAGATCACTCGAGTTAAGGTTCATGGTTTCAGTGACGCATCGGAGAAAGCCTACGGAGCAGCAGTGTATTTGCGGGTCGATGATGATACAGGCCAAGCGAAAATACATCTTCTCATCGCTAAATCTAAAGTTGCTCCTGTACAGCCAGTAAGTCTTCCTTGGTTGGAACTTTGCGGTGCTGTTACGTTGGCCAAGCTTCTGGACCATGCCACTCAAGTATTTGGAAACAAAAACATCAAGCACTTTGCATGGACTGACTCAACAATCAATCTTTCGTTTATTCGAGCATCACCAAACAAATGGGAGACATTTGTGCAAAACAGGGTTGGAGAAATACAACGATTGACTCCAGTCAAAATATGGAACCATATTCCAACTCAGCACAATCCAGCAGACTTAGTTTCTAGAGGTGTTCTTCCATCAGCTTTGCTTGATAAACGCAAAGAAAAACTAATCAAAATCAAATTTATCATAATTTTTCCGAAATTAATTCAAAGGTAAAATCATTATCATAATTAAAACAAAACGCTTTTAAAAAAAGAACGTATTATGCACTTTCGATATTAAATTTCATTAATTCAAATAATTTTAAAGTCACTTTTCATCAAATGAATCAAAACAATAAAATTTTCAACATAATCACATATAAAATACACTTGAACCATTATTTGTATACATTTAAATAGCATTCAAACTAATTTGCACGAGTTAAATCATCAAAAATAATCATCGTATCAAACACAATAACAAATTAGTACTATTCGCAGACAAGAGAAAAAACTTCCGAACCCTGGTCAGACTCCGATGACCATGAAATCTCAATAAAATACCAATACAATTGAATATAAATGTAAATTGATCAAATATATCATTAAAATCATGCATTTATGTTAATTTCAACTCACCTAAATCATCAGCTGGATCGTTTTCCTTCGTTTTCTTTAATTTTGTACACAAATATAAACTTTTAACACATAAAACAACATTTTCACACAGCAACAAAAAAAAAAAAAAAAAATACACCTAAGCACAAACAACGCCGTAATTGATGGAATGTTCCATTGAGAAACAAGCAACATTGCTGTTGTTTGCCTCCATCCTAATCGTTGTTTTAATGAATGAAAACAACGAGTTACTATATAGGATCTATATGAGTAACTTCTTGGGGATATATAATATCGATAAGATTTAGAATACACACGAACCAAAGAAAAGTAGTTATATCGAAAAATATTTTACGCTTAACTTGTTTATTTTCATATATTCATTAACTTTGTTTCTTTTCATGTCTAAACCGAGATGATTTGTAAATTTGAAACTTTTTACCACATCCAAAAAACAAGGAAATGATGATCCCCAAACATATCTTTCGCCCGGGGAGAATGTTGAATGTGACCATATCTCGACAGATTTTAAAAATGGCACATCTATAACCTGCGTTATGCAAGAACCTAATGTCAAATTATTAAATGTCAAAGCAAATGTCAAAATGTCATATTCTTCAACATCAACAAGCAGCGAGCAAGCCAAGGCAATAAAGTGTGTTTTTTAAAGAAGAGTTGTGTTGTGTTTTGTAATTAATTTGGAATCTTTTATTCATTAAATTTATAAAATAATTTAGGGCAATAACGCCACAAACAGTGGTAGAGGTTTGCAATGTACTAATGAATTATAGATATATGTTCTAGGAATTTTTTTATATTCCTATTGTATTCCCATTGAGCTGAAATATTAACAATATAATATTTTTTACACATATTACTTAATAACATGTGAGTGTAGGCTGGATTGATTTAGTTTTTTCTTATATTTAATCTCAATAAAATATCCATTAATTCGATACCTCATTTTTTAATCTATCCCGGCTGAAAAATGCCCAGTTTCTGTCTAGTTTTGACATGGCACTAGTCAGTTTATTTTAGGGAAAATCTAGACGAGGAAAACTTGTCAAATATACGTCAAGCCCTTGCAAGTTTTCAGTAAGTACAATTTAGGCGAGGAAAATGTTTCATACTCTCATGAGGTTCTCGCTAGTAAGAAATTGTTGGACGTTTTTGGCATCAGACTAAGCACTGTCGTTTTTGATATATCTGCAAAATTTTAACTAAACAAATTGAATCAATGAATCGAAAAATACAAATTCTAACTTTTATTATAATTGATCAGTTTTGGTTTAAAAAAAGTTAAAAATTTCACGGTCTTGCAAATCCTACCAAGACAATCATATTTTCAACCACCCACCCCCGCCAAAGGCTTTTTGAACTTTTCATTAAAATTAATCAAAAATTATAATTTACTGTCTTAAACTATATTTGCTTAATACCATATGGTTAATCTCAAGTGGTTCATATCCGCTTGTTTTTGTGGTGGGATGTTTGCTTTAATATCGTATTAAATTCATAAAAATTTGCGCTATTAATTTTATTATTCAGGTTTTTATTTTTTAATGTTTCTAGCAAAAATATGAACAAATCTAGTTTTTGCTGGTCCGGGGCAAAAAGGTTCATAATCGACAAGGCCCTAGTTTTTCCCATTACTCAGCCATGCTAGGGCCTTGCCAGAATCTATTTAAAACTCTCTAGTGCCATGTGCCATTTTCTGCGCGGGATACCTCCTATATTAGCGTCACAATTGATTTTTTAAAATTCATAAAACTTCTAATAAAATCATAGATTGTCAACAATCGTCAACCATTGCAAAGCACCTTTATCTCAAATTATTTTTTTTTCATATATCATATAAAAAATCAAAAATCACAAAAAATCTACATTTAGACAACTTAAGAGGCTTCAAACTTGAGTAATAGTTCATAACAAATGATACATGAATTTAAGATAGAAATTTATAATAATTTGAATTTTTGCATAATCTTTAAAAAAATCATACTAAAAATTTGATTTAGTGAAAAGTGAATTCGATTTTTGGTACCTTAGGCCGTGTGCGAATTGCGTGAAAATGTTGGTTAAATTTTCTACCACGGTTAAATTTTGACGTTTGTTTAAAAAAGCAATCAAGTTTAATTTTTTGCTGTGCGAATTGGGTTAAAATGGGACTTTGATTTGACACTATTTTTGTTGCAACGGAGCATGTATCGAGCCTTGCATCCAAAGATAGATAACAATCTGACAATCGTTAAGTAGCAAACAGCTGACGGGAATATACAATTCCGATGCAATCTGCCGACGGCAAATCATAAGATCATCGCAAAGTAAATCATCAACAAATTTGGGAGATCATAAAGATGACTCACGACCACCAACATCAATATAAAGCAAAAGATCAAATTGTGGGAGGTTTCGCAGCCAAAAAAAAGTGTACACCTGCTTATGATTTGGACCCGCCTACAATTCGATGTTTTATTTCTTTTCTTTTTCAATTATCTTTTGTGCATGAAGCAAGCACAGAAAGCGATTAAGTGACGAAGCTATGTGCGGAGCAGGGGCGAAGCTTAGCCTAAATTATGAATTTGCATAGCTTAACTTGTGCACAGGAGAATACCACTATGAGTCAACGAACTATAGCTGGACCATCACAAGAATCAGCTGGAAACGGAGATTTCCTTATGACGATGATGATGCTGTAAATTTAGTCCAAAACCGAAAGCTGTGGTATCAACATAATTTAAATAAAGAAATTTTTTAATTTAAAATCCTTTGAAAGGAAAACCTTTAAGACTTTTATTTTCTTGTTTTAAAGTACCTACAGTGCAGAAGATTATTCACGTCGATAGCCAAGTACTTGCATACAAATGTACATAGTTTGGTTATAGTGTTTTTTCTTGTCTCTATAAGATTTTGCATCAACTTGTTGTAGGTCCGACGGCAACCTATTGATTTTGTTCTCTTTGCGACGATTCGACCGCGGGTGATTCAATCCATTCTTTTTCATATTTTTGAATTTTTTCTTATTGTCCTGGCGACAAAACATGGTCCTTCGAGCCGGATATAAGCAATTTACAAAGAAAGATAAGTGCAAAACCTAAATAAACCTGAAAAGACAGCGCGTTTCAATAAGATACTTGTGCGCGGTTTAAAAATAAACCTAAAAGACAATCGCGTTTATCTTGCGTCGTGGATAAGCCAATATAAATAAAAACTAATCGGTGTGAATTCCTGTGACGATCTGAAGTAGCTGGTGCAACGTGGAAGCAACTCTGAAATACAGGTGTGTGGCAATCTTTTTATAATTTTATTCATTTAAATCATTGATCCTTGTTAATCTTAACTTAATCGTGTGTTGTGTGGTGAAAGGGGTTATCTTCATCATGAGTAAGGTTAAACTTTCCAATTTAGTAGATGCAATTCAAACAATTTTTCTAGACATAGTAGCCGGTTTTAATGCAAATAAAGGTTTAGAAGTAGCAAAGAAAAAAGCCGTTTGTATGAATGAGGCGCGTCTATCTAATTTAAAGGCATCCTTTGAGGAGGCTAGAACCATGCACCAGAAAATAGTTGAAGCTGCAACAGAAGAAGCGAAAGTTAAATATATGGAAGCTTTAACATTTCATGAACTAAAAGAAATGTTTTTTAACTATTCGTGTGAGTTAAAAGAAAATCTTAGTAGTTCAGATAGTCAAAATCTTCTCAACAAATCTGTAAGCATTTCACCCACACCGTCCGTAGATTTAAACTTCCTGCGATTTAAATTCCAACCTTCGATGGCTCATTACAAATGTGGCCAGAATTCAAAGGATTATTTGAAGGCTTGGTGAACAAGAATACCTCGATCTCCGATGCTCATAAGCTCCAATATTTGAAGAACAATTTAACAGGTGAAGCTGCGCGAAAGCTGCGAAATACAGATGATAATTTCGAGTCTGCATGGGCAAACGGTTTCAAAATGTTCAGTTATTAAAAGATAATCAATTTCAATTACTTTTTAATCAACCAAAGCTAGTTCACGAATTATCTGATGATCTGAAGTTACTGTTGATACGACAAACGAAGCTAGGTATTCGCTAAAAAAAACCTTGGAGTACCTGTAGAGTCATGGGAAGACGTTCTAATTTTCCATTCCGTTCAAAAATTTCCATTTATCACGCGGGGGCTTTGGAAAACTCACATTTCAACTCACGTTGATTAACCAGAATATAGTGTGTTGGAAGATTTCATCCTAATGAGATCAAGAACCCTAGATGTTATTGGACAATCCACATCAGGTCTCAATCAACAAAAACCTAAATCTAAATTGACCTCAGGTACTGTTCGAGCACACAACTCTACAATTTCGAACAAATGTTCACTGTGTCAAGGGTTACACTCAATTCGAAATTGTTTCAAGTTTAAGGCATTTAACATTAAGAAAAGGCTAGATTTCGTAAAGAAAAGGAAGCTATGTTTAAACTGCCTATCAAGTGCGCATTCTTCGCAAAGTTGCACAAGAACGTTCACGTGCCAACAAAAACATCATTCATTGCTGCACTCAACTGAGCCAGCTAATGCTAATCAAAACGCACTTACAAATTTAAATTCCCTCAAGATAAAATAAAATCACCATCAACAATGGTTTTTCATATGTTCAATTATAATTATTTTTTTAACAAAATCCAGCTGAAAAAATATCAAGTTATACCTATTCTATTTTGAAAATGTAAGAAATTCTCAATTTCACGTACCTACTTTTTTTATTTTTATCGATAATTTCCCACTTCATAACGATCAAAACTACAATTGTGACACTTTGTTAATTCAGTTTTCGAACACTAATTCACAGTTCACAGCTGTCAACAAAATAGAAATAAAAAAACAAACAAACAATTCGTACATATTCCATTTGTCTCTTCTTTCTTGAGAAACATCAACATTTTAACCACTAGTGTTAGTGTCATATTTTAGCCTGTTCCGCAGCCACAGTACACATATCTAAGGTAGTATCAGGCGCAGCTTGTCAAATTTCAACATGGTTGCCCGTTGTGTAAGTACACAGTAAATAAAAACAAATTTGTGGTGATTTTTTGAAATTCAATTTTTTTACTTTTGATTTTGACAACATGCGCAGAACTGAACAAAAATGAAAACGCTAGTGATATTACCTGTAATATAGGTATGTGGGTATCTTGCTCCGCAGCTAGTTAAATTTTAACACATTTTTTTCACCACGCTAGTGTCAAAATTTAACCAAACGTCAAGTTTTAATACACATTTTAACGCAATTCGCACACGACCTTAAAAGCAAAAGTTAATAAAAAAATTAAAAAAAAATAATTTTGGTAAATTAAGGTTTAGTTAAAACGATTTTTTGAAAATGTACACACCTATACGTATGGGTAAATATGTACCTAGTATAGTTACCTACCTAGGTATATAAATAAAAAAAAATTGATACACAGGTACCTCCCTATTTGATTTGAAAAAAAAAAAAATAAAAATGTATGTAATAGGTGCATACCTATGTACATACCTAGGTAGTTTTAATTAAACGAACAATTTCGTAGTTATGTACGTAGGTATAGGTACATAGGTACCTATGTATATTTCAAACATTTCTACCTACACTCAAATAAAAGAAAATAGTTGACAACTAAAACTTATGAAACCAACCTACTAGTATATCGCCCATTGGCTGAAATTCAACCACCACATTGACAGACTCTACTTATAGTGTCAAACAATTAAATCAGACCTGGGTAGGTACATACCTACCTATACATGGCTACTCGTATGATAAATTGTGAATTAAAAGTCAAAGCAAATAAACATACCTACCCTGAAAATCAAACAAATAAATTTTAAGCCAATGACAGGAAATTAGTTTTTATTTTCTGTACCTAGGTATACAACCTACCACCAAGCACTTAACTACCTCAACATTGCATAGAAATTCTCCCTTTTTTCATTAACTTATTTTCATACCTACCTACATATATGTAGGTATGTTTTATGTATGGACCTTTATTCGTCGGCATAATAAATTGTAAATTTCTATGCAAAAAATTTCAAGTCAAACTCAAATCATGCAAACAACCTAAATATTAATAAAACCTACCATTCATAATTTATACATACGAATATTATCTACCTATGTAGGTAGATTGCGGTTTCCCGCAAAAAAATATGCTCAAAATCTTGCAATTGCAACAAATTTCACGGCAAATAAGAAATCTTTGCAAGACAATTTAATTTAAAAACTACCCTCAATAACATACGATTGCATATATACCTATAAATATACTTACACAACATGACCATATTTGTCTTTCCCACATTAAAATCAATCTACCCTTGATAATATACGAATGTATACCTCCACGCATTATTCTTTCCCGAAAAAAAAACTATATTCCTTGCTTCAAGGTTGATGACAACGACGACGAAAAAAGCTATCTTACATGTTGTATGTATACTTCTCTTCTCGCATATAGCATATCAGTAAATTAAGCAAAAAAAAATAACCTTGCATTGCACATTCAATCAAAGAGGATACGAACATTTTTTTGCCATTCTCTTCACCTTTTTCTCATCATTGACGTTTAAAAAAACCTTCGATTTGTAATCTCGCTTACTCCATTTGATTCTTACCAGAATCAAAAAAAAAAATACACTCCTTTTGCTCTAACTGCCTAGTTTCGATTCTCTAATAAATGGAAGTCTCTTAAAAATAGAAGTCTCCGCCGAGCTAAAGAGGCGCCAACAACGAAGCATTATTGCACTAAAAAATTACTTACGTATGCACATATTTTTCATTCCCGCATAAACCATCAAGGAAAAAATCTGTCTCATCGCTTCGACGCGAACAGATGTTTCCTTCTACTAGTATATCGTTGAGGCTGCTACAGAATGAAATACCAATTTAAACAAGACAATGCAACATACAACATCCATAGGTCACGAAAAGCAAACATTAACCAGCCCAAAAACAGAAGACACAATTGTTTTTGTTTTTTTTTTGTCAGCTTCGTTTTATTTAGCTACTTTTACCCCTTGAACACAATGCAAGTCGCTGGTCGCGGTAAAAATCGCTGTAGCACAAGCTGTCATTAAAATCGCTCACTAGGTCGCAAAGGTCGTCCACAATGGTGTAGCGCAGAAAGAACGTTTGTTTTATATTTAGATTTGTTTGGGTTCGTTCAGATGTTTGGAATTCTAATTTTTACAAGGCGTGTTCCATATGTTGCTTTCATTTCTATTACAAATGCGAGACTATCATGTTTCTCTTCTAATAAATAAAACACAAAGTATGCCGGTATTTGACACAACAGAAAACAAACAAACAAAATTCAACATGGCAGAGCACAACACAGAATATTTTATTGAACTTTTAAAAAGAAATAATATTTTGTGCAGCTGCATTGTGGGCACATGAAAAATAGCACGCACGATACTATTTGATAGCCTTTTCAGCTATGGCTTCAGTTCCAGTTGCGGCACTCTTTTGTGTTCATTTTTCAAAAAGTGCAAACGTGGAAAAAAATATCTATTACAAGACACTTGCTTGCCAAACAAAAATTGAAAATCGTGTATGGTGACTAAAATTATCTGTCGACAATTTTAGCTTGTTTTTTTGCAAACAGGTGTCTTTAGCATAGATGTTTATATCTCACTTTGGCACTTTTTGGAAAAAGTAGGTCTATGTAGTTAAACCTTGCCCTTGACAGATACAAAATTGGAAGGAGAAAAGGACAACAGTATCTAGAAAAATTCCATCAGTTTTATAGATGTGAAGAATTTGTTTATTTGTTTCTTTTTTTCATCCAAGCCCATTGGAGCTTTCATACAAAATGGCCTCACTTGTAGCGTAAACACTGCGCAATTTTAAAATTGAGTTCTCAAAGTTGTGCAATTTTGAGCTCAGTGACAACATACTCAAATTATTAATAATAAGACTTTATTCAAATGCTTTTTTTCTACAATCATTGCAATCGAAATCAATTTTTTCCCAAATTTCAGTTCATAATAAACATGACAAAATAACTCAATGTGTTGAACGAACCCAATGTCTAGTTTACATACAGTGTTTTGAACAGACCCACAGATATGTCAAAAAGTAGCGCGACTAAAAGCAGAAAGTTGAAAATTATTCAATTTTGGCGACAGTGATCGCTGCAGCTACAGCTTCTCATTGTGGCGCTGTGTACTGTTTTCGTATATTTTAACTTTGACAGTGCGACAAGCGGCCGCTACAGCGACTCCATTCTGCTCGGGCAGTTACTCTTTTTGTTCCCTTTTTCTAATGAGCAGAAGGTAAAGTATAGTGATTATGATTATAGATTAATAGTAGGGATTCACGGAAATCAACATTCATACAAAATACAAAGTTACTACTATTCTATAACTTAGCTAGTCATTTGATTTGGAAAAAAGAATT
Source organism: Melangyna quadrimaculata (assembly GCA_949320155.1). Lineage (NCBI taxonomy): Eukaryota > Metazoa > Arthropoda > Insecta > Diptera > Syrphidae > Melangyna > Melangyna quadrimaculata. The sequence goes on from OX439483.1 coordinate 365,733,982, forward strand.
GAACTATAGTTTAAAAAAATGTGTGTTTGTTAAAAGAAACATTAATCCAAGTCTTCTTCTGGCTTATCATCGGCCATAGTCCCACGAAGAGCTGCCTCACCACCATGATCCTTGATATTATACAATGCAATATTCATATTCAGCATTAATGGTTCTCTGGTGCAATGGATAGTTTTCTTCCAAATTCCATGAAGGGCTAAGAACCTATTAAAAATAAACATGAGTAAAGAATTTAATCAAAATAACTATAATGAGACATTTATTAATAGTTACGCTTTATAGAAATTCTGATTGTGTCACCGCTTCACATCAATTCGTCTGCCAAATCACCCAAACAAAAATATAATCTGTAAGAGGTCCACATGGCGAACTATAGGTACGTTCTTTCTATTTTTCAATAGGTTATTTTTTGGTTCCATCACTTCTTTAAGTTCGATAGTGAAAATTAATTTCAATTCAATGGGATAGGTTCCATTCATTAAGATATTCATAAAAGGTGTATCTATGCTTTTATGAATGTTTGCAATCCTCGCATATACTGATAGGAGTCACGATTTTCCAACTCTATGGCCACTTCAAGGAATTTATTAGACAAAGATTATAGTAATCGTGATTTCGCTTCAAGTAGAATCTTTTCATAGTTTTTTTTTTTTAACTAAAATCATTAAATTCTAAAACGCACTAGAGTTTTTATATTAACAACATATTATATTTTAAAAGAAAAAAAGAAAACGCAATAAAATTGACCGAATTGTTTTTTTTTTTTTTTTTTTCAATAATTTTTTGACATTTCACCATTCACTTCAAAGGGTGTGTTCAAAAAATACAAAAACTAATGGCGCATACAGACTAGAGCCGTATTATCAGAAATGATCCATATACAATTATTATGGATCACCAAAACACATACATTACAACGAAAATACGAAATAATGATCTGGATCTCGTGTTGTTGTTGTGATGCATGTTTTTTGTGAACTAAATGGATTATTTCTGAAAAGAATGTAAGATTATTTAACAATAAAGAAATAAATAACTATTATCATTTTCATGGAATTATCTATATGGATAATGAGCGATAGAGGTTTTTATTTTTGAATATGTTTGTCTGGAACTTAGGCTTGCTGATAACACAAAATTCGACCAAACTCACCCATGCATTTCTGATAGAATGATCGCACAGGTAATTTTTCAATGTTTTTGGTATAACTTGTGGACTAAGCTGATTTTAAGAATGAATCTCAAAACAGTTTTTGTAGGAAAATAGATTTTATACCATAATTTAAAGTTTAAAAAAAAATATAAAAAAATTAAACTTAACCAACCTAAAAAAAAAAACAGGAAATCTTTTGTTTGGCTTTCAATTAAAAATGTGTATACACATTCGATTCTATTGACTCCTTTCAATTTTTTTAAAACATCGCTTTAAATATTTAGAACTTAGTGCTTTTTCTATGCAAAACTGGAAGCTAATAAATGTGTCTTTATTTTAACATAGGAAAGGGGCTTCTAAAAATCCTAAATAAAAAATTATGATACAAAAACTGCAAAAGGGATCAAGTATTCCTCTTCTCCACTATATGTATATTATATTGAATTTTCAGTAATCTGTAAGAATTTTTTTAAATCCGTAGATGAATAAATAAATAAATATTTTACTACCAAAAATGATCCATATAGATTATCAAAAAACATGCATTACAACGTTTCACGTCGTCGGTCTATGAGAGATTTACACCAACCCTGAAATGTACAAACAAATTCAAGAAAGAATAGGAGAATCAAATAGAAATTTGTAAACCATCCAAATATTCTATGCTTCACGTTCTAAATCTAGAATAATAAATCTCAACAAAAACATTCTCACATAAGGTCAGGTAAGCACTTCATAAATCGTTCATCCATACTTTATACTTTTTGAACACTCTTATGATATTTTCAAAATACCCGCCATTTTGGTGGTGAAATAAGGCCAACTGTCTATGTGTGCAAAACTGTCATGGTGAATTTGGCCCAGCTTTCTATGTGTGCGTGTTTTAGCTTGTAGGCAAACCGGATGACAGCCGAGGTTTGGCATCTTTATATTATGTGTTTATGCTATTAACATTGAAAATGTTTATATGCTCGTTTTGCACAAATTATGGTGTTACCAAGATTAATAAAGTACAAATGAATACAAATGAAAATCAACTTAAGCTTAGTAATGGCCTTGTATATGAAATCTATAGTACTATCATGGTGAATGTCGAATGGACTGACATCTTCATTCAGTGGGCAAAAAAATTTCATTAAATTCCACAACCCTATCTCACGGAGACATTTGAATTTTGTGGAGAATTATTTGCAAAAATAGCCTAATTTATAACTGTTAGAGTGAAATAGGTAGAAGGGATGTTTTTTGTTGGTTTACATTTTTTTGTCGGTTACTTTTCTATGCAAAGGTGCAGAGAATTAAAAAGTGTGAAATAAAATTTTGGGTATTCTCTTTGGTTTGTTGGGTTTTGAGCGGTTAAAGAGGAAGGGGTGGTTTTTTTTACAGCTTTGGGTGTCTTGTGTGCAAGAAGACAACGGTGATGGCGGCGCGGCGCGTGAAGGTCAAGGCATAATAGGTAGGTAGATTGTTTTTTTTGCTTTCTAGATATTTAGGTCTGTTGGTAAAAATGCAATAATTTATGAGTTTGATGGCGATGATGTTTTTTGATGAGTATGGCTCGTGGTAGGTAGTAAGCTATGTATGTCACTTTTTTATTTTAACCTAGAAAAGTAGGTATGGTTGTATATAATTTGTATTAATATCTAGGTAGAAACTTGCAGGTAGGTAGGTACCTAGACCTACCCAAATTTTAATTGAATGTTTATGATTATTTTTCGCTGATTTTTGTCTTTTTAAGGTGTTAGTTTAGAAATTTGAAATTAATAGGAATGATGGCTACCATTATTTAGGATTTTCAGTGAGAAATTTGAACTTATAACTTACCACTATGTGACCAAGTTGTTGAGGCTTAAAGGCATCTAGGTATTACCTAAATCGTAACTCTAGGTAATTAAAAATTGGTGAAATTTCTTTGAAATTCTCTGTTTGGTTTATGGTCGACAATCGCCTACCAATTTTCTAATTGGAGATTTAAAAAATCCTAACTTTATTTCTGCTAGAAAGAATTTTTAAATTAAGATACCTATTAAAATAAGCCTTTAAATGTGCCTAAATGTTTGCTTAAAATTTATTGAGGAAAAAAATTAACTTTTGTACAAAAAAAATTAACTTTTTTACAAAAAAGAATTAACTTTTTTACAAACAAAAATTAACTTTTTTACAAAAAAAAAATAATTTTTTACAAAAAAAAAAACTTTTTTACAATAAAAAACTAACGTTATTAAAATAATTAAATTTTGTACAAGGAATAAATTAACTTTTTACAAAAAAAAACTAACTTTAATAAGCCTAAATTTAACTTCTTTTTTTTAAAGTGGAGCGCGAGTTAGTCAACTAATTTATATACTTATGTATATAGGTATTTACGCTCGCCTTCGGCGACGGGCGTCTTTGGCGACCTGCAACCTACTAGTAAGTATGTAAATAATTTTCTTTTTGTTAATCTAACGGGAACAAAGTTGGGGGCGTTTGAATAAAAAAATCAAAATTTGATTTTTATCGCTTTAAAAAAATTTAAAAAAAAATTAGTGATACACAATTATATACCTATACATAAAATACTCGTAAATGGCCATAACTTGGACAATTATTTTGTGATATTTATAAAGAAAGTATCAAATGAAAGGTTATAAGATACAAAAATTATATACAGGGTTTTTGTTTTTGAATCAGCTTCTTTATGGTGTTATGAATTTTTGAGTAGAAGCATGGTATTTCGTTGATTTTGATCAAACAAAAATCGTCGACTAATGAAACATGACGTAAATATTTCAATTTGTCATTGAAATATAGGATCAAAAGCGTGCTTACAAATATCTGGGGTGAAAGGTTTTTTTTTTATAGTAGGGGGGGGGGGGGGGGGTGGGGGTTGTAGATTGAAGAATGGGGTGTGGACTTATAATGAAAAAGTATATAAAATAGTGTCAGTGAAATTGTTCAAAAAAGTGGACAAACGATGTGCCATATGCGTAGGTTACCTCAAAATAATTTTTTGTGGTTTCAATATCTCATTTTATCACAATTTCATTGACACTATTTTATAAACTTTTTTTTCAATATAAATCCACACCCCATTCTTCATTTTGCAACCCCCCCCCTACCTTTAAAACACCCTTTCACCCCAGATATTTGTAGGCACGCTTTTGATCCTAATTTTTAATGATAAATTGAAATATTAACGTCATGTTTCATTGGTCGACGATTTTTGTTTGATCAAAATCAGCGAAATACCATGCTTCGTGACCTTTGACCCCCTCTTTTTAATAGACGCGGAGCTAGGATCGATAGGGACTTCTACTCAAAAATTCATAACACCATAAACAAGCTGATTCAAAAAAAAAAACCCTGTATATAATTTTTCCGAACTTTTTTATGTCTAATTTTCCTGGATTATAATGTTTAAATGATCTTCTAGTTTTAAGTGTTTGACTAAAAATTAATTGAAGCAGTTTATAAAGAAAAAAATAGTATTTAGTCAAGTAAAATTTTGAAAAAAAAAATTAATACATTTTTTTCCAATTTTGTTCTATAGTTTAAGGTAATTGTAAGAAAAAAAAATTATTTTTAAAATTAATTCAATATAGCTTTTAACAGCTTTTAGTCCTTACCTTCTCAAGACGCAATTTTTATTAAGTTCAGTCCAGCTTACATCGGCTTTACAGCGAAAATCAATTGTGAACTATATCCAACCCAATTAGAATTTCTAATCAAGAATTGTTGGAAATTTTGTTACCCATGGCCTAGCATTGCTTACATATCAGTTTTTTTTTATAATACAAATTCTATATACTATTGAAATACATGAGCCAAGTAGAAGGCTTAGCATTATTTAATTGGACTTGTTGAATTATTGATTCAATATAGCTTTTAACGGCCTTTAGTCCATAAAAATTGGCGTTTCATCCCGGCGTTCTCACTTTTTAAAATTGTTTTTCAGAAAAATTGTTTTAAGATTTTAGAAGTATAGATATACTTAAGGTCCTGTACCAAAACGACCGGTAGAGTACCGTAAACTAACGCTGTGTACCGCATACCAAAGAAAAGCCTCGGTAAACACAAATATACCGAAATAAAATTCGTGTTCCAAATTTAAAAATAAATTGAGATCGAGTCTGATCTGTATACGTACCTACGTAGGTACATATACAAAGTGTCCCATTAACAATGGTCCAAACCAAGAACTGGTGAAAGGCCAGGGCATACCCTATGAGAACTTTGGTAACTTTTCCATACCGAATCATAGCAGTTCTCGAGTAACGGCTATTTTTTGAAATTTGAAAAAAAAATCTTACTTTGATCCAGTTTTTTGGTCACCCTGTCCACAATTGATTTTGTTTTTTTTTTTTTTTTTTTTTGTACACATTTTGCATTAAAACATTGACTTATAGTTCCACTTACTTTACTGAGTAAAGTATTTTTTATTGGCATCACCATTTGCCTAAAATTCATTAGTTTATATTGAACTTTTCCAAATTAAATTTTGACATAAATCTTCTGAAGAGCTCCCTGAACAAAATTAATATGGCTCAATACAGGTTTTATATTTCAAAAATTGCCTATTTTTCTGTAGTTTTTAAAAAGGTATAAAACTTGCCAAAGCTTTGTTTAAATAGAAGGTTATAACCGTTTGAACCCAATCAAACAGGTGCTGCAATAATAGTATGTAAACAACCCAAAATTCGATTTTTTACCTGGTTTAGATTTTCCCAAGTATCATAAAATATATGGGTTTTTGGGTGCACTTATTAATAAGTTTTTGTATTATTGTTTTGTTCGTCAGGTAAAAATAAAAAACTTTATGTTATAAAACTTTGCTCGGGCAAGAAAAATTGAACACCATTTAAAATTAAATATCTAGCAACCCTAAACACATATCGGCTTAACTTTAGCGTAGTTTTAAAGGCTAGTTATTTCTAAAAAAAAGTCCAAAATGAGGTCCCTACTATTAGCATTGACAGAGAAATTAATCTTAACAGGGGTCAGGGTACACCAGTTTGTTTTTTTTAAATCCTCAAAAAATGATGCCAAAGTTGAAAATCAGACTTTACTATAAAACAATTTTTTTCTTAGAATATGACCGAAAATCACAGGCCAAAGTATGGGTTATGAATTACCGGACACCCTGTATACATATAAGTATGTGCATACCTACCTATAGCTGTGTATAATTCAAGTTTCAGTGCACTATCCGTCTTGCAATTTACATTCATTTTCACCTTCTGGTTGATTTGAAAAATAAAAATGTTAGCTACATACCTATGTAGTATACATACCTATAGGTAGTTTTAATTAAACGAACAATGTTGTAGGTATATGGCGTAGCTAGGTATATATTTCAAAAACTGCTAGGTAGGTAGGTACCTACCTAACCTACACTCAAATAAGAAAAATTATTTGACAACTAAAACTTATAAAACCTACCTACCCACTAAAATATCGCCCACTGGCTGAAATTCAACCACCATATTGACAGACTCCAGTGTCAAACAATTAAAAGTTACCTAGGTAGGTACCTTCATACCTACCTACATTCCTACTCGTATGTTAAATTGTGAATGCAAAGTCAAACCAAATAAACCTACCTACCTCCTACCTAAGGAAATTTGTTTTTATTTTCTGTACCTAGGTATACAATCTACCTACCACCAAGAACCTATCTACCTCAACTTGCATACAAATTCTCACTTTTGTCATTAACTTATATAGGTATTCCTCGGCATAATAAATTGTAAATTTCTTGTAAAAAATTTCAGGCCAAACTCAAAATCATCCAACAATTTAGATATTAATAAATAAGTGAGTGTATTTTGTATTGTTTCAATTATTGTTATTATAATGTAAACAATATATTTTTTCTTGTTGTCCAAATAAAGTTCCCCTGAAGAAGGCAGCAACCCCTGCCGAAACGTCGGGAAAGCTAATGTAACTTAATTGTTTCATTGCAAAAACTACAGTGACCAAAAAAAGCCGACGGAAAGATTATTTTTAATCACTTCCAATCACAATTATTAATTCCAAATTGGTCAATAAATCATTTTTAGTATAATCATCGGACGGCTAGCCGAGCAGAATCAACAATCCATCAAAATGAAGAACTACTACCAACACATTAAATACAAATATGGTTTACAAGTGTGTGACAATTTAAAACAATACAGCAATTCACAAAAAACTTTAGCTTTACAAAAACAGAACTTAAAATTCCTACTAATATGCCGACAAACCGGACTTATTCCTAACCATTTAAAAAAGTCCACAAATAGCACAAAACAACTCCTTTCTAATAAAGAATCTATAAATGTTTATGAAAAAATCGAACTTAAATTCCATCAAAAAGTTCTCAACGTAGAAATAACAGAGATGCACCATAAGGTCAAGCGCACTAACAATTTAATTCGCCTTCACGACCAACATATCAAAGAGAACTTATCCCAAAACGAATACAAACAATTCACAACAAAACAAAAACAGATGTTTAAAGACACATATAATAAAAAACAACAATCGAACGCACATAAAATTGACAGCCTAAAATCATCGCTTTGGAAGGAATTCAATATAGAAATGCATGAAAAATGGTTTGAAAATCGCACTGACATTGAATTCCCTTTAGAGGTCAAATGGCTTTTATCGTTGGGCAAGAAATTTGCACTCCCAGTGGATAAACATAGCTTTCCTCTTTTTCAATTGATAGCTGATGGAGAAGAAATAATTCGAAGTGTGCAAGACGAAAGAGAGCAAGAGCTTATGAGGGCACAATATAGCAACATGCTGCACTCGTTTCAACGCCACCAACAAAATGATCGATTTGCCAAATATTTGCTTAATGTAAATAAGCAAACAATCAATTTTCTTAGGCAGCACAAAAACATTGTTATTGTACCAGCTGACAAAGGTAACGTCACCGTGGCGATGGAGCGTGTGGAGTATGACGATAAGATGATTGAATTGTTGTCAGATCGCAATACTTACAGACGGGTAAGGAATAAGGATCTAGTCAAATGGCTAAACAACAACAATTGCATTGATGATAGGGAAAAGGCGAAGATGACAACGTATACATCGCAGCTTCCATCCATATACGGACTGCCAAAAATTCATAAAGCAAACATGCCCCTGCGTCCCATTACGTCATCAATGAAACTACCATGTTATGAGCTTTCGAGGTTTATTGGCAGAATTTTACAGTGCGCGACGGCAAAATCAAGCTACTCGGTTATAAATTCATTTGAATTTGTTGAGAAGGCTAAAAAAATAAAATTAAAAGACAATGATGTTTTAGTTTCGTATGATGCAGTGTCACTTTTTACAAACATTCCCATACAACTAGCCATCACCATTATAAAAAAGAAATGGGAAATAATTAGTGAAAACACTAGAATTAATCTGAACAAATTTCTTGAAATCCTTGATTTCTGCCTCAAGGAAAATAACTATCTACAATTTAAAGATGACATTTTCAAACAAATTTTTGGCATGCCTATGGGCAACCCTTTGTCACCCACGATTGCAGATTTAGTACTTGATCACGTACTAGATGAATGTTTTAGTGGAATGGAAGAAAGGCCTACTTTTGTTGCTAAGTATGTAGATGACATTTTTGCCGTGATGGACAAACGCAACATTGAAAAAGTGCAGCTGATCCTTAACGGATTCCACCCGAAAATCCAGTTCACTGTGGAAATGGAACATAACAGGTCAATAGCATTTTTGGACGTAAAAATCCATCGTGAAAACAACCGTCTATTGTTTGACTGGTACCAAAAATATACTGCATCGGGAAGATTAGTCAACTTTCGGTCTAACCAAGCGAGGCACATAGTTATGAACACTGCATCCAATCTCGTGAGTAAAGTTTTCGCACTCAGCGACGAACAATTTCACTCTGCCAATGAGAAAAAAATCAAAAAAATCCTGAGTGACAATGGTTTTCCAAATTCTATAATTCGTGGTCTACTTCAGAAACACAATTGCAAAATTCCAAGCGAAGACACTAAAGACCCGAATAATGGTTACTACAAAAGTATGGTTTACATCCCAAGACTGACTGAGAATTTTAAAGAAGTGATAAACCAAAAACTAATAGATGTTCGCCTGGCCTTCAAATCAAATAAAACTCTGAGTCACCTTTTCACTAAACTTAAAACGAAAGCGGATAAGGATAAAGTTACTGATGTCATTTACAAAATAAATTGTAAGGGTAAACCTAATGAACCATGCAACCAGTGTTACATCGGAACTACAAAACAATTTCTTAAACAGCGAATTTCTAATCATAAATCGGATATCAAATCAAACAATCCTGGAAAGACAGCCCTGGCGAGCCACAGTATCGAAAACGGCCACTCTCCAGATTTTGAAGGTGTCAAAGTCCTACAGACAGAGAAACATGTTTCGAAACGATACACCCTAGAAACATTACACATCATCAACAACAACAACAACATGAACATGAAGACACCCAAAACATCTCTGCCATCTATTGTTCTCTTGTCTCATCATAACACAGTATTCTTTCAGTTTCTTTACTCCTTGTTTAAATTCCATAGACTAAACTTCGTTTGAAGTGGTTATTTCTTTACTTTTGTAAATAATATTACAATTATTAGATACAATAATTTTAAATGTCAGTTTAAATTTAAACACAGTTTTATTAAAGTGAGTGTATTTTGTATTGTTTCAATTATTGTTATTATAATGTAAACAATATATTTTTTCTTGTTGTCCAAATAAAGTTCCCCTGAAGAAGGCAGCAACCCCTGCCGAAACGTCGGGAAAGCTAATGTAACTTAATTGTTTCATTGCAAAAACTACAGTGACCAAAAAAAGCCGACGGAAAGATTATTTTTAATCACTTCCAATCACAATTATTAATAAAACCTACCATTCATTATTTATACGAATATATCTACCTATTTAGTTATATTTTCCTTTCCCGTAAAAAAATATGCTCAAAATCTTGCACTTGCAACAAATTTCACGGCAAATAAGAAATCTTTGCCAGACAATTTAATATAAGAACTACCCTCAATAGTACGATGGCATATACAAATATATAAATATACTTACACAACATGACCATATTTTTCTTTCCCGCATTAAAATCAACATACCCTTGATAATATACGCATGTAGGTATACCTATACGCATTATTCTTTCCCACAAAAAAAAGCTATATTCCTTGCTTCAAGGTTGATGACGACGACAACGACGACGCAAACGACTAACATAATGTATGTCTACTCTCTACTTCTCTTGTTCTTCTCGCATATATCATATCAGTAAATTAAGAAAAAAAAAATACTTTGCACATTCAATTAAAGAGGATACGAACATTTTTTTTGTCATTCTCTTCACCTTTTTCTCATCATAGACGTTTAAAAAAAACCTTCTATTGGTAACCTCGCTCACTCCATTTGATACTTATTAGAATCGAAAAAAATACACTTCTCTTGCTCTAACTACATAAGTCTCGATTTCCGATAAATGAAAAAAATGCACTTTTCTTGCTCTAACTTCATAAGTCTCGATTCTCCGATAAATGCAAGTCACCCAAAAATGGAAGTCTCCGCCGAAAATTGTCTCCCAAAAATGGATTTCTCCACGAGCTAAAGTGGCGCCACCACGGGCAGTGGGTCGCCCTAAAAAATGTTGTCCATGATAGTACTATGGATTTTATATGCAAGGGTAAGGGCATTTTGCGAAAAATTTGGTTGGTGTTGGTGTTACCACAGAAGCTACCTACAAAATTAAAATGAACATATCTTTGTAAGCGATGAACCAGCATCGTATCGAATTGTTGGTTGGGCTTTAGTGATGTTTCGTGCTTGTGCAATTTGCTTGTGCTACCAAAGAAGTAAGAAGAGAATGAAAGAATGAAAAATAAACGATGACATAAATAATGAGCTACATGTTTGTAGACCCTTTATTGACAGGTGCAGACTGCAGAGGACAACAACAACACCAGAGTATAGAATTTGCGGTTAGTATGTTGTGTTGTGTACAGTCACACTCACAGTGAGTGTTAACAGAGGTTGGTGGGTAGGAAAGGAACGGAGGATAAAGGGATGCATGCAAAATTTACCACAGTAGAATTTACAAACATTTTGAACCTATTAAATTTAGTAGTTGTTTGGGCTTAAATGATCATTAAAATAGATGCAATTAATAAAATACTAATTCGTCTTTATATACCTACCCTACGTTTCGTCGGCTTTTTTTCGACTACTTCAGGGTTTTTTTTTATTTATTTTGTATGGAAAAATGAATTTCTATTACATTTTCTTTAACTATTGTGTTTGATTTTTATAAATTAACAAATAAAAATAAATTAACCTTTAACACTATTGGAACAACAAAAATTAAAACTAGTATCACAGATCAGTTAATGAACCTATAGAACCTATTTATTATAAGTAGTAGATAAGATAATAAATTCAAAATAACTTTTTCACAAAAAAAGAAAGTAACTTTTCTACAAAAAAAAATTAACTTTTGCAAAAAAAATTAACTTTCTTACAAAAACAAATTAACCTTTTTACAAAAAAAAACGTTTTTACAAAAAAAAAAAAAATAACTTGTTTACAAAAAAAAAAAAAAAAAAATAACTATTTTACATAAAAAAAATAGATTTCTACAAAAAAAAAAAATAACTTATTTACAAAAAAAAATAACTTGTTTACAAAAAAATTAATAACTTTTTTCAAAATAAATTTCTTGTAAAATAAATATCTTTGGTTACTTGCTTAGACAAAAGTGATGAGAAATTATTCAATTATGTTTTTTATTTTTATTATAAACTATACATACAAAATATGCATATATTAACGCTCTTTTCTGACTCACTGACTGGGTAACGCCGCTATGATGGTAAAATCAGAAAAAAAAACTCGTGCTCCTAAACGAAAATGTTTAGGGTTGCCAATTTTTTTGAATTAACTTTTTTATGAAAGTGAACGGTGAGTTTGCCAACTAAATTTTATACATATTTGCGCTCAGGCCTGGCTAACATTATTATGTTCGACGGGCGCCTTTGGGGTCCTGCAACCAACTATACTCTGTTCAACAAAAATTGTCAGTACAGGGCTTATGGGCGAGCTTTTTTCAAAACAGTGGCGCCTGTGTATACTCTCACGACACTGAATTGAGAAAACTGCCAATAAAAAAGATTCTAACCCACTGAACAACGTACATGAATTGTTGTTGTAATGACCTGCAAAATATCGCAAACTCCACCATGACCATCCTCATTGCATGCCCAAAGCACACTGATCATTATAATCGTTTCTAATATGGCTGTGTGAGCTTAAAAAAAATATATTCCAACAGAGCTACCTTTACCCATTGGAAGCAATACAAAAGAGCTTTTTCAGTGGTTTTTATAAAATAGCTTTCTGTTTTCAAACTTTTGAGAACAGAATTAATAAAGGTGAGAAATACTGCAAAGTACGGAAACCCTATGAGAGCTTTTACTTGAAATAGGTATATGCAAGCCAATGCGACCAGACAGCGATACAAACGTCCTATCTTCCCTGTACTGACAATTTTTGTTGAACAGAGTAAAGTCTCCGATATTAAGATTTTAAAATACTTCATTAAAACAATCTACAATTGCATGAAAACTTTGAAAATCAAATGAAAATCAATTTCAGTTAATGTTTTCGAACCTACCTAATTTACTTAATTATTCAAAACTTTATACGTTCACGCCCAAACAAAATAACGCAAACTAATATTTATAAAAAGTCAAGTGCCTATATATATTTTTTTGTTCATATTTTACTGTTAATTAACTATACTATAATACGTTACTTATGTTTAAAATAAGTTAAAACAAATTAAAATCGTTCATATCCTGGAAAAAGATATTTTACTTTGACTCATTTAATTTCAAAAACAGTCAAGAATCAAAAGTCGGCGTGGAATAGCAGACTACGAATGTAATACTACATTTTCACTACGCCAAGTGAGGAAATTCGTTGAAAATATATATTTCGAAAATAAGATAATTTCAAACAAATTTGCACGAAACTAGATGAAGATTTTACAAACACACTCGATTGGAATCCATTTTAAAAACTTTGAAAATCTTTAGTATGAATAAGAAAGAACAAGTATTTAACGAGTCTGTAACACAAACGGTAAAAAATCGTGTTTGAAAGCACCGTGTACGAAAGCATCGTGCACGAAAAAAAGTTGTACTCAGAGCCACATGCTCGAAATACAAATGTATTATACAGCCGATGTAGGAAACTACATCGGTTTTCGTGCCTGAAAACCATGCGTACGAAAATGCTGACACTACTATTATTGCTTGGACTTTAAGGCTGATACAACTATTTTTGCATGACTTCGGAGCTGGCAACAATAAAGGAGAGTATCTAATATGAACAGTAAATATAAGAGTGAGGGGTAATGAATACTAATTGGTCAGAGAGAAATATAAATAATATACATTGCACCCATGGTATAAAGAATACAAGGTATGCTGGATATGATATGACAGTTCGCCATCTTGTATTCGTGTGACGACATTGTGAGTCGTCATCGTGTGTGACGTCATTGTGCGGTTTTGTTTTCTTTCATGTTTTGGTAGATTTCGTTTGCGACAGTAAATATCTAGTGTGCTCTTCAAAAATATTAATTATTTCAACTTTTTATCAAATAAACAAACTTTTATGTAAATATGCCAAATTACTGTTCTGTGAACAATTAAGTACTCAAGTTATTCAAATAACAAAAACTGTTCAAATAACATAATCTGAGATTTCTTTGCTTCCCAAAATACTTAAATCTGAGTTTTATTTGGGTTAAAGCATGTGAAAAATATGTGAATACCAACTATGCAGGAATATGCTTGTTGCATTTTAGTGAAGACGATTATTGTCTTAAACATAAATAAACAAATGTGCCGTTGCTAAAATCAAATAAAACTCGATCCGAAAGCCATACCTTTAAATAATAGTAATGAGCAAAATAAGAAACAAACGTATAAGAAAAATAATAACTTACTACTTTAAACAGAAGTACCTAGCAGTGTTTTAACAGTTATACGTGAAAATAGTGAATTTGGTGTACCTATAAGTGTTCTTAAGAAACTTTCAAAATTGTCCTTCAATTAAATTAAATTTTTTTTGTAAATCGCATTTAAAGAGAAAAATATGTCAATTTTGATAAATTGTTTTTTCGCATATAGTTTGATACATTGATTGAAAAGTGTCACTTCCAAGATTACTAACATGCAATTTTAAGTCGCTATGACTGTTATTTAAGCCGCAAATCAAGTTTGAAGGTGCCAGCTTTGGGGGGTCTACGACGTTAAGTTTGCTCGCAAATTGATTTTAAAGATAAAAGTCAGTTTTTCATATCATTCGATACATCGATTGAAACGTGGGACTCCCTAGATTACAAATATGTATTTTTAAGTCGCTAGGACGCTTAGTTTAGCCGTAAATCAAATTTAAAGGTGTCAACTTTGCTGCTTCAGCACGCTTAGATTGGGTACAAATCACGTTTAAAGATAAAAGTCAGTTTTTAATATCATGCGATAGATCGATTGAAAGGTGGCACTTCCTTAATTACGAATATGTATTTTTTTAAGGTCGCAAAAAGCCTTCCTGATGTTCAAAAGGGTAGTTATGTGCATTCAAGAGGACATAAGCGTCCACAGGTTTTTCTCAAAACCCACCTCTGTCTCCCAACTCCTACTCTCACCTCCTAGTGGTGAACATCGGGTGTCTAGTACCTCAGCTGGAGACGCGGTTTAAATCCCCGTGGAAAGCTGTTGGGGACAGCCAACGAGAGAGGGGGGGAGGAGTGTTCCCACTAAGGCACTTCCCCTTTCATCGAGGCGGCAGCGGACGAATTCTCTAGATGGAATCAACGGTGGCGTCTACAGTTCCAGTTAGGTTGAACTACTTAGTGAACACTTTATATGGGCTACTACGACATATTTGTAGCTCAGGCCTATAAGGAGCGGTTTATCCGGCTCCCTACCCTTGGAGTTATACGAAGGGTCTGGTCCTCCGGGTCGGGGGTTGTGCGTCGGGGTAACTTCCCTACCACGTAAAAAAAAGTTGTTCCGAAACAACAACAAGCCTCGGATATGGATGATTTTAAAGTTGGCGACCCCAGCAAACGAAACAAGGACAACGAATTTCGGATCTGCACGTGGAACGTCCTGTCCTTATACAGAACACGTGCAGCCGAACAATTAGTGGAGAACCTGGACAGGCTAAAGGCTGACGTAACAGCCATCCAGGAAGTGCGATGGGATGGAGAGGGCATACGGAGACTGAAAACGTGTGACATCTACTACGGCGGGTGCTTGAAGGAACAGGGTCAGCGGCTCTTTGGTTGTGGTTTTGTGATAAGGGGAAGACTTAGGCAAGAAGTCTTGGGCTTCCGAAGTGTAAGCGAGCGCCTGGTCACAACCCGTATCAAAGGCAAATTTAAGAACATTTCGCTGATCTGCGTTCACGCCCCCCATGAAAGAAGAGAGGACTCAACCAAAGAAGCATTCTACGATCTCCTGGAGACAACGTATGATATGTGCCCGAAGTACGACGTGAAGATCATTATTGGTGACTTCAACGCAAGATTCGGAAAGGAGGGCATCTTTGGTTCGATAGTCGGAGGACACAGCGTACACGACGAAACTTCTGGCAACGGACACAGGCTGGCAGACTTTGCGGCGGGGCGAAATGTCATCATCTCAAGCACCTACTTCCCACACCTCAATATGGGACTTGGTGGTCGCGTGATCAACTAACCGTCAACCAAATCGACCACGTTGCGATAGACGCGAGACATGCTTCCAGTATCTTGGACGTCCGAACGTTCCGAGGGGCCAACATTGACTCGGATCACTACCTGGTGGTAGCTAGACTACGTATACGGATATCCATGACGCGACAACGCAGAGCAGATGCTGTGAAAAGATTCGATGTCGAGAACCTTAAATCGCAAGAGACCGCCAGAACTTTTGCAGTCCACGTAACTCTTAATCTCTCAGGAGGTCCGCCACCAGCATTAAGTGCAGAGGACCAGTGGGAACACTGTCAACAAGCCATCAGAAGTGCCACCTCTGATATGCTGGGTTTCACTAGGCGAATACAACGAAACCCCTGGTTCGATGAAGAGTGCCGGCTAGCGCATGCAGCTAAGGACGAGGCCTACCAGGCAATGCTGCAGATTCGAACAAGAGCTGCTGAGAGAGTGGCCCGGGAGCTCTACGGGCTGAAACGAAAAGAGGAACGCCGACTTCTCAGGAGGAAAAAGAGAGAGCACGAGAAGCGGGCGGTAGAGTCTATTGAGGGTTGTAGCGGTAGGGGAGATGTTCGAAAATTTTATCGGAGGGTGAAGCGATCCACCCAAGGATTCAAGGCTAGAACGGAAGCCTGCCGAGATGAGAGTGGGAATATGGTAGTAGACACACAGTCAGTGCTGAGAATCTGGAAAGAACACTTCTCTAGACTGCTTAAAGGCGAAGACAGCCAAGATGCCGCTAATAGGCAGAACGCTCCATTCAACTTGGACGATGATGGCCAAGAGTTCCGTCCAACCGACCTAACCGAAGTGCGGCTGGCGATATCCAAACTTAAGTTGTACAAGGCTGCTGGTGCGGATGGCTTACAAGCCGAACTATTTAAATCAGCGGGAGATGAATTGGCTAGGGGCATACACCAGCTCATCTGCACAATTTGGTCGGAGGAAAGTATGCCCGATGAATGGAACCTCGGTATAGTGTGCCCCATCCATAAAAAGGGAGATGTTCTGAAATGTACCAACTACAGAGGAATTAGTCTCCTAAACGTCGCTTATAAAATCTTGTCTTGGTCAACGATCTGATCGGCCCCTATCAGTGCGGTTTTAGGCCAGGCAAGTCAACCGTCGATCAAATGTTCACACTCCGACAGATTTTAGAAAAATCCCGGGAATTCCAGATCGATACACACCACCTTTTTATCTATTTTAAAGTCGCGTATGATAGCTTGAAAAGGGACGAATTATACAGAGCCATGTCGAGTCTCGGCATCCCTGCCAAACTCGTCCGCCTGTGCGGACGATGGAGAAATCTCGCCATTGTACGCAACGCACATGTCAACACCAGCGGTACAATCTATCAAAAGTCCGTTAAATTGCTTGCATATGCGGATGACATAGACATTGTCGGCAGAACGAAGCGAGCTGTGGCAGGGGCATTTGCGAGCATTGAATCGGAGGCGGCTAGAATGGGATTGGCGGTTAATGAGGACAAGACGAAGTATATGCTGTCATCGAGAGAGGAATCTCAACATCGTCGACTCGGGCAAAATATCACCGCTGTTTCTTCGGTCTAAGAAGGCATTTAAGTAGTAAGGCCCTCTCTCAGAGAACCAAGGAGACTTTATACAAGACCCTAATCATCCCGGTCCTGCTTTATGGGTCAGAAGCATGGACACTGAAAGATTCGGATAAAAATCTGCTAGGGTGCTTTGAGAGGAAGATTCTTCGTGTGATATTCGGTCCGGTGTGTATCGAAGGAGTATGGAGGAGAAGATTCAACGACGAGCTATACGGGCTATACAGCGACGTTGACCTGGTCAAAAAGCTGAAAATACAGCGGCTGAGATGGCTGGGGCACGTGGAGCGTATCGACAGCAACGCACCTGCCCGACGAGTCTTCGAATCCAACCCCGATGGGGTACGCAGCAGAGGAAGAACCCGTAACAGGTGGCGCAATCAAGTGAATTACGACATCAAAGCACTCGGTGTGCGCAACTGGAAGCTAGGGACAGAGCTGGCTGGAGGGGCTTGTTAGTTGAGGCCGAAGCCCATCCTGGGCTGTGAGCGCCATCAAAAGTAAAGAAAAAGTGAGTAAAAAGCCTTTCTGATACAAATATTAGACAAACTTGTTAAATTCTGTGAACCTAGTTGCCTTTTCGTCAAGGATTTCATCCGACTTGTCAAACGGTTCATCGCAAGTAGTTCCAAAAAATCGTCCTTACCATAGCTATTGGCTTTTGCATTATGTGATTCATAGGTTACCAACCCTAAACACATATCGGCTTAACTTTAACGTAGTTTTAAAGGCTAGTTATTTCTTAAAAAATTCCAAAATGAGGTCCCTACCATTAGCACTGACAGAGAAATTAATCTTAACAGGGGTCAGGGTACACCAAAGTTTGCTTTTTTTTAAATCCTCAAAAAATGATGCCAAAGTTGAAAATCAGACTTTACTATAAAACAATTTTTTTCTTAGAATATGACCAAAAATCACAGGCCAAAGTATGGGTTATGAATTACCGGACACCCTGTATACATATAAGTATGTGCATACCTACCTATAGCTGTGTATAATTCAATTTTCAGTGCACTATCCGTCTTGCAATTTACATTCATTTTCACCTTCTGGTTGATTTGAAAAATAAAAATATTAGCTACATACCTATGTAGTATACATACCTATAGGTAGTTTTAATTAAACGAACAATGTTGTAGGTATATGGCGTAGCTAGGTATATATTTCAAAAACTGCTAGGTAGGTAGGTACCTACCTAACCTACACTCAAATAAGAAACATTATTTGACAACTAAAACTTATAAAACCTACCTACCCACTATAATATCGCCCACTGGCTGAAATTCAACCACCACATTGACAGACTCCAGTGTCAAACAATTAAAAGTTACCTAGGTACCTTCATACCTACCTACATTCCTACTCGTATGTTAAATTGTGAATGCAAAGTCAAACCAAATAAACCTACCTACCTCCTACCTACCCTGAAAATCAAACGAACAAATTCAAGCCAAAAACAGGAAATTTGTTTTTATTTTCTGTACCTAGGTATACAATCTACCTACCACGAAAAACCTACCTACCTCAACTTGCATACAAATTCTCACTTTTGTCATTAACTTATATAGGTATTCCTCGGCATAATAAATTGTAAATTTCTTGTAAAAAATTTCAGGTCAAACTCAAAATCATCCAACAATTTAGATATTAATAAAACCTACCATTTATTATTTAAACGAATATATCTACCTATTTAGTTATATTTTCCTTTCCCGCAAAAAAATATGCTCAAAATCTTGCACTTGCAACAAATTTCACGGTAAATAAGAAATCTTTGCCAGACAATTTAATATAAAAACTACCCTCAATAATACAATGGCATGTACAAATATATAAATATACTTACACAACATGACCATAATTTTCTTTCCCGCATTAAAATCAACATACCCTTGATAATATACGCATGTAGGTATACCTATACGCATTATTCTTTCCCACAAAAAAAAAGCTATATTCCTTGCTTCAAGGTTGATGACGACGACAACGACGACGCAAACGACTAACATAATGTATGTCTAATCTCTACTTCTCTTGTTCTTCTCGCATATATCATATCAGTAAATTAAGAAAAAAAAAAATTACTTTGCACATTCAATCAAAGAGGATACGAACATTTTTTTGTCATTCTCTTCACCTTTTTCTCATCATAGACGTTTAAAAAAAACCTTCTATTGGTAACCTCGGTCACTCCATTTGATACTTATTAGAATCGAAAAAATACACTTCTCTTGCTCTAACTACATAAGTCTCGATTCTCCGATAAATGAAAAAAATACACTTTTCTTGCTCTAACTACATAAGTCTCGATTCTCCGATAAATGTAAGTCACCCAAAAATGGAAGTCTCCGCCGAAAATTGTCTCCCAAAAATGGATTTCTCCACGAGCTAAAGTGGCGCCACCACAGGCAGTGGGTCGCCCTAAAAAATTTTGTCCATGATAGTACTATGGATTTTATATACAAGGGTAAGGGCATTTTGCGAAAAATTTGGTTGGTGTTGGTGTTACCACAGAAGCTACCTACAAAATTAAAATGAACATATCTTTGTAAGCGATGAACCAGCATCGTATCGAATTGTTGGTTGGGCTTTGGTGATGTTTCGTGCTTGTGCAATTTGCTTGTGCTACCGAAGAAGTAAGAAGAGAATGAAAGAATGAAAAATAAACGATGACATAAATAATGAGCTACATGTTTGTAGGCCCTTTATTGACAGGTGCAGACTGCAGAGGACAACTACAACAGCAGAGTATAGAATTTGCGGTTAGTATGTTGTGTTGTGTACAGTCACAAACTAATATTTATAAAAAGTCAAGTGCCTATATATATTTTTTTTTCATATTTTACTGTTAATTAACTTTACTATAATACATTACTTATGTTTAAAATAAGTTAAAACAAATTAAAATCGTTCATATCCTGGAAAAAGATATTTTACTTTGACTCATTTAATTTCAAAAACAGTCAAGAATCAAAAGTCGGCGTGGAATAGCAGACTACGAATGTAATACTACATTTTCACTACGCCAAGTGGTGAAATTTCTTTGAAAATATATATTTCGAAAATAAGATAATTGCAAACAAATTTGCACGAAACTAGATGAAGATTTTACAAACACACTCGATTGGAATCCATTTTAAAAACTTTGAAAATCTTTAGTATGAATAAGAAAGAACAAGTATTTAACGAGTCTGTAACACAAACGGTAAAAAATCGTGTTTGAAAGCACCGTGTACGAAAGCATCGTGCACGAAAAAAAGTTGTACTCAGAGCCACATGCTCGAAATACAAATGTATTATACAGCCGATGTAGGAAACTACATCGGTTTTCGTGCCTGAAAACCATGCGTACGAAAATGCTGACACTACTATTATTGCTTGGACTTTAAGGCTGATACAACTATTTTTGCATGACTTCGGAGCTGGCAACAATAAAGGAGAGTATCTAATATGAACAGTAAATATAAGAGTGAGGGGTAATGAATACTAATTGGTCAGAGAGAAATATAAATAATATACATTGCACCCATGGTATAAAGAATACAAGGTATGCTGGATATGATATGACAGTTCGCCATCTTGTATTCGTGTGACGTCATTGTGAGTCGTCATCGTGTGTGACGTCATTGTGCGGTTTTGTTTTCTTTCATGTTTTGGTAGATTTCGTTTGCGACAGTAAATATCTAGTGTGCTCTTCAAAAATATTAATTATTTCAACTTTTTATCAAATAAACAAACTTTTATGTAAATATGCCAAATTACTGTTCTGTGAACAATTAAGTACTCAAGTTATTCAAATAACAAAAACTGTTCAAATAACATAATCTGAGATTTCTTTGCTTCCCAAAATACTTAAATCTGAGTTTTATTTGGGTTAAAGCATGTGAAAAATATGTGAATACCAACTATGCAGGAATATGCTTGTTGCATTTTAGTGAAGACGATTATTGTCTTAAACATAAATAAACAAATGTGCCGTTGCTAAAATCAAATAAAACTCGATCCGAAAGCCATACCTTTAAATAATAGTAATGAGCAAAATAAGAAACAAACGTATAAGAAAAATAATAACTTACTACTTTAAACAGAAGTACCTAGCAGTGTTTTAACAGTTATACGTGAAAATAGTGAATTTGGTGTACCTATAAGTGTTCTTAAGAAACTTTCAAAATTGTCCTTCAATTAAATTAAATTTTTTTTGTAAATCGCATTTAAAGAGAAAAATATGTCAATTTTGATAAATTGTTTTTTCGCATATAGTTTGATACATTGATTGAAAAGTGTCACTTCCAAGATTACTAACATGCAATTTTAAGTCGCTATGACTGTTATTTAAGCCGCAAATCAAGTTTGAAGGTGCCAGCTTTGGGGGGTCTACGACGTTAAGTTTGCTCGCAAATTGATTTTAAAGATAAAAGTCAGTTTTTCATATCATTCGATACATCGATTGAAACGTGGGACTCCCTAGATTACAAATATGTATTTTTAAGTCGCTAGGACGCTTAGTTTAGCCGTAAATCAAATTTAAAGGTGTCAACTTTGCTGCTTCAGCACGCTTAGATTGGGTACAAATCACGTTTAAAGATAAAAGTCAGTTTTTAATATCATGCGATAGATCGATTGAAAGGTGGCACTTCCTTAATTACGAATATGTATTTTTTTAAGGTCGCAAAAAGCCTTTCTGATGTTCAAAAGGGTAGTTATGTGCATTCAAGAGGACATAAGCGTCCACAGGTTTTTCTCAAAACCCACCTCTGTCTCCCAACTCCTACTCTCACCTCCTAGTGGTGAACATCGGGTGTCTAGTACCTCAGCTGGAGACGTGGTTTAAATCCCCGTGGAAAGCTGTTGGGGACAGCCAACGAGAGAGGGGGGGAGGAGTGTTCCCACTAAGGCACTTCCCCTTTCATCGAGGCGGCAGCGGACGAATTCTCTAGATGGAATCAACGGTGGCGTCTACAGTTCCAGTTAGGTTGAACTACTTAGTGAACACTTTATATGGGCTACTACGACATATTTGTAGCTCAGGCCTATAAGGAGCGGTTTATCCGGCTCCCTACCCTTGGAGTTATACGAAGGGTCTGGTCCTCCGGGTCGGGGGTTGTGCGTCGGGGTAACTTCCCTACCACGTAAAAAAAAGTTGTTCCGAAACAACAACAAGCCTCGGATATGGATGATTTTAAAGTTGGCGACCCCAGCAAACGAAACAAGGACAACGAATTTCGGATCTGCACGTGGAACGTCCTGTCCTTATACAGAACACGTGCAGCCGAACAATTAGTGGAGAACCTGGACAGGCTAAAGGCTGACGTAACAGCCATCCAGGAAGTGCGATGGGATGGAGAGGGCATACGGAGACTGAAAACGTGTGACATCTACTACGGCGGGTGCTTGAAGGAACAGGGTCAGCGGCTCTTTGGTTGTGGTTTTGTGATAAGGGGAAGACTTAGGCAAGAAGTCTTGGGCTTCCGAAGTGTAAGCGAGCGCCTGGTCACAACCCGTATCAAAGGCAAATTTAAGAACATTTCGCTGATCTGCGTTCACGCCCCCCATGAAAGAAGAGAGGACTCAACCAAAGAAGCATTCTACGATCTCCTGGAGACAACGTATGATATGTGCCCGAAGTACGACGTGAAGATCATTATTGGTGACTTCAACGCAAGATTCGGAAAGGAGGGCATCTTTGGTTCGATAGTCGGAGGACACAGCGTACACGACGAAACTCCTGGCAACGGACACAGGCTGGCAGACTTTGCGGCGGGGCGAAATGTCATCATCTCAAGCACCTACTTCCCACACCTCAATATGGGACTTGGTGGTCGCGTGATCAACTAACCGTCAACCAAATCGACCACGTTGCGATAGACGCGAGACATGCTTCCAGTATCTTGGACGTCCGAACGTTCCGAGGGGCCAACATTGACTCGGATCACTACCTGGTGGTAGCTAGACTACGTATACGGATATCCATGACGCGACAACGCAGAGCAGATGCTGTGAAAAGATTCGATGTCGAGAACCTTAAATCGCAAGAGACCGCCAGAACTTTTGCAGTCCACGTAACTCTTAATCTCTCAGGAGGTCCGCCACCAGCATTAAGTGCAGAGGACCAGTGGGAACACTGTCAACAAGCCATCAGAAGTGCCACCTCTGATATGCTGGGTTTCACTAGGCGAATACAACGAAACCCCTGGTTCGATGAAGAGTGCCGGCTAGCGCATGCAGCTAAGGACGAGGCCTACCAGGCAATGCTGCAGATTCGAACAAGAGGTGCTGAGAGAGTGGCCCGGGAGCTCTACGGGCTGAAACGAAAAGAGGAACGCCGACTTCTCAGGAGGAAAAAGAGAGAGCACGAGAAGCGGGCGGTAGAGTCTATTGAGGGTTGTAGGGGTAGGGGAGATGTTCGAAAATTTTATCGGAGGGTGAAGTGATCCACCCAAGGATTCAAGGCTAGAACGGAAGCCTGCCGAGATGAGAGTGGGAATATGGTAGTAGACACACAGTCAGTGCTGAGAATCTGGAAAGAACACTTCTCTAGACTGCTTAAAGGCGAAGACAGCCAAGATGCCGCTAATAGGCAGAACGCTCCATTCAACTTGGACGATGATGGCCAAGAGTTCCGTCCAACCGACCTAACCGAAGTGCGGCTGGCGATATCCAAACTTAAGTTGTACAAGGCTGCTGGTGCGGATGGCTTACAAGCCGAACTATTTAAATCAGCGGGAGATGAATTGGCTAGGGGCATACACCAGCTCATCTGCACAATTTGGTCGGAGGAAAGTATGCCCGATGAATGGAACCTCGGTATAGTGTGCCCCATCCATAAAAAGGGAGATGTTCTGAAATGTACCAACTACAGAGGAATTAGTCTCCTAAACGTCGCTTATAAAATCTTGTCTTGGTCAACGATCTGATCGGCCCCTATCAGTGCGGTTTTAGGCCAGGCAAGTCAACCGTCGATCAAATGTTCACACTCCGACAGATTTTAGAAAAATCCCGGGAATTCCAGATCGATACACACCACCTTTTTATATATTTTAAAGTCGCGTATGATAGCTTGAAAAGGGACGAATTATACAGAGCCATGTCGAGTCTCGGCATCCCTGCCAAACTCGTCCGCCTGTGCGGACGATGGAGAAATCTCGCCATTGTACGCAACGCACATGTCAACACCAGCGGTACAATCTATCAAAAGTCCGTTAAATTGCTTGCATATGCGGATGACATAGACATTGTCGGCAGAACGAAGCGAGCTGTGGCAGGGGCATTTGCGAGCATTGAATCGGAGGCGGCTAGAATGGGATTGGCGGTTAATGAGGACAAGACGAAGTATATGCTGTCATCGAGAGAGGAATCTCAACATCGTCGACTCGGGCAAAATATCACCGCTGTTTCTTCGGTCTAAGAAGGCATTTAAGTAGTAAGGCCCTCTCTCAGAGAACCAAGGAGACTTTATACAAGACCCTAATCATCCCGGTCCTGCTTTATGGGTCAGAAGCATGGACACTGAAAGATTCGGATAAAAATCTGCTAGGGTGCTTTGAGAGGAAGATTCTTCGTGTGATATTCGGTCCGGTGTGTATCGAAGGAGTATGGAGGAGAAGATTCAACGACGAGCTATACGGGCTATACAGCGACGTTGACCTGGTCAAAAAGCTGAAAATACAGCGGCTGAGATGGCTGGGGCACGTGGAGCGTATCGACAGCAACGCACCTGCCCGACGAGTCTTCGAATCCAACCCCGATGGGGTACGCAGCAGAGGAAGAACCCGTAACAGGTGGCGCAATCAAGTGAATTACGACATCAAAGCACTCGGTGTGCGCAACTGGAAGCTAGGGACAGAGCTGGCTGGAGGGGCTTGTTAGTTGAGGCCGAAGCCCATCCTGGGCTGTGAGCGCCATCAAAAGTAAAGAAAAAGTGAGTAAAAAGCCTTTCTGATACAAATATTAGACAAACTTGTTAAATTCTGTGAACCTAGTTGCCTTTTCGTCAAGGATTTCATCCGACTTGTCAAACGGTTCATCGCAAGTAGTTCCAAAAAATCGTCCTTACCATAGCTATTGGCTTTTGCATTATGTGATTCATAGGTTACCAACCCTAAACACATATCGGCTTAACTTTAACGTAGTTTTAAAGGCTAGTTATTTCTTAAAAAATTCCAAAATGAGGTCCCTACCATTAGCACTGACAGAGAAATTAATCTTAACAGGGGTCAGGGTACACCAAAGTTTGCTTTTTTTTAAATCCTCAAAAAATGATGCCAAAGTTGAAAATCAGACTTTACTATAAAACAATTTTTTTCTTAGAATATGACCAAAAATCACAGGCCAAAGTATGGGTTATGAATTACCGGACACCCTGTATACATATAAGTATGTGCATACCTACCTATAGCTGTGTATAATTCAATTTTCAGTGCACTATCCGTCTTGCAATTTACATTCATTTTCACCTTCTGGTTGATTTGAAAAATAAAAATATTAGCTACATACCTATGTAGTATACATACCTATAGGTAGTTTTAATTAAACGAACAATGTTGTAGGTATATGGCGTAGCTAGGTATATATTTCAAAAACTGCTAGGTAGGTAGGTACCTACCTAACCTACACTCAAATAAGAAAAATTATTTGACAACTAAAACTTATAAAACCTACCTACCCACTATAATATCGCCCACTGGCTGAAATTCAACCACCACATTGACAGACTCCAGTGTCAAACAATTAAAAGTTACCTAGGTACCTTCATACCTACCTACATTCCTACTCGTATGTTAAATTGTGAATGCAAAGTCAAACCAAATAAACCTACCTACCTCCTACCTACCCTGAAAATCAAACGAACAAATTCAAGCCAAAAACAGGAAATTTGTTTTTATTTTCTGTACCTAGGTATACAATCTACCTACCACGAAAAACCTACCTACCTCAACTTGCATACAAATTCTCACTTTTGTCATTAACTTATATAGGTATTCCTCGGCATAATAAATTGTAAATTTCTTGTAAAAAATTTCAGGTCAAACTCAAAATCATCCAACAATTTAGATATTAATAAAACCTACCATTTATTATTTAAACGAATATATCTACCTATTTAGTTATATTTTCCTTTCCCGCAAAAAAATATGCTCAAAATCTTGCACTTGCAACAAATTTCACGGTAAATAAGAAATCTTTGCCAGACAATTTAATATAAAAACTACCCTCAATAATACAATGGCATGTACAAATATATAAATATACTTACACAACATGACCATAATTTTCTTTCCCGCATTAAAATCAACATACCCTTGATAATATACGCATGTAGGTATACCTATACGCATTATTCTTTCCCACAAAAAAAAAGCTATATTCCTTGCTTCAAGGTTGATGACGACGACAACGACGACGCAAACGACTAACATAATGTATGTCTAATCTCTACTTCTCTTGTTCTTCTCGCATATATCATATCAGTAAATTAAGAAAAAAAAAATTACTTTGCACATTCAATCAAAGAGGATACGAACATTTTTTTGTCATTCTCTTCACCTTTTTCTCATCATAGACGTTTAAAAAAAACCTTCTATTGGTAACCTCGGTCACTCCATTTGATACTTATTAGAATCGAAAAAATACTCTTCTCTTGCTCTAACTACATAAGTCTCGATTCTCCGATAAATGAAAAAAATACACTTTTCTTGCTCTAACTACATAAGTCTCGATTCTCCGATAAATGTAAGTCACCCAAAAATGGAAGTCTCCGCCGAAAATTGTCTCCCAAAAATGGATTTCTCCACGAGCTAAAGTGGCGCCACCACAGGCAGTGGGTCGCCCTAAAAAATTTTGTCCATGATAGTACTATGGATTTTATATACAAGGGTAAGGGCATTTTGCGAAAAATTTGGTTGGTGTTGGTGTTACCACAGAAGCTACCTACAAAATTAAAATGAACATATCTTTGTAAGCGATGAACCAGCATCGTATCGAATTGTTGGTTGGGCTTTGGTGATGTTTCGTGCTTGTGCAATTTGCTTGTGCTACCGAAGAAGTAAGAAGAGAATGAAAAAATGAAAAATAAACGATGACATAAATAATGAGCTACATGTTTGTAGGCCCTTTATTGACAGGTGCAGACTGCAGAGGACAACTACAACAGCAGAGTATAGAATTTGCGGTTAGTATGTTGTGTTGTGTACAGTCACAAACTAATATTTATAAAAAGTCAAGTGCCTATATATATTTTTTTTTTCATATTTTACTGTTAATTAACTTTACTATAATACATTACTTATGTTTAAAATAAGTTAAAACAAATTAAAATCGTTCATATCCTGGAAAAAGATATTTTACTTTGACTCATTTAATTTCAAAAACAGTCAAGAATCAAAAGTCGGCGTGGAATAGCAGACTACGAATGTAATACTACATTTTCACTACGCCAAGTGGTGAAATTTCTTTGAAAATATATATTTCGAAAATAAGATAATTGCAAACAAATTTGCACGAAACTAGATGAAGATTTTACAAACACACTCGATTGGAATCCATTTTAAAAACTTTGAAAATCTTTAGTATGAATAAGAAAGAACAAGTATTTAACGAGTCTGTAACACAAACGGTAAAAAATCGTGTTTGAAAGCACCGTGTACGAAAGCATCGTGCACGAAAAAAAGTTGTACTCAGAGCCACATGCTCGAAATACAAATGTATTATACAGCCGATGTAGGAAACTACATCGGTTTTCGTGCCTGAAAACCATGCGTACGAAAATGCTGACACTACTATTATTGCTTGGACTTTAAGGCTGATACAACTATTTTTGCATGACTTCGGAGCTGGCAACAATAAAGGAGAGTATCTAATATGAACAGTAAATATAAGAGTGAGGGGTAATGAATACTAATTGGTCAGAGAGAAATATAAATAATATACATTGCACCCATGGTATAAAGAATACAAGGTATGCTGGATATGATATGACAGTTCGCCATCTTGTATTCGTGTGACGTCATTGTGAGTCGTCATCGTGTGTGACGTCATTGTGCGGTTTTGTTTTCTTTCATGTTTTGGTAGATTTCGTTTGCGACAGTAAATATCTAGTGTGCTCTTCAAAAATATTAATTATTTCAACTTTTTATCAAATAAACAAACTTTTATGTAAATATGCCAAATTACTGTTCTGTGAACAATTAAGTACTCAAGTTATTCAAATAACAAAAACTGTTCAAATAACATAATCTGAGATTTCTTTGCTTCCCAAAATACTTAAATCTGAGTTTTATTTGGGTTAAAGCATGTGAAAAATATGTGAATACCAACTATGCAGGAATATGCTTGTTGCATTTTAGTGAAGACGATTATTGTCTTAAACATAAATAAACAAATGTGCCGTTGCTAAAATCAAATAAAACTCGATCCGAAAGCCATACCTTTAAATAATAGTAATGAGCAAAATAAGAAACAAACGTATAAGAAAAATAATAACTTACTACTTTAAACAGAAGTACCTAGCAGTGTTTTAACAGTTATACGTGAAAATAGTGAATTTGGTGTACCTATAAGTGTTCTTAAGAAACTTTCAAAATTGTCCTTCAATTAAATTAAATTTTTTTTGTAAATCGCATTTAAAGAGAAAAATATGTCAATTTTGATAAATTGTTTTTTCGCATATAGTGTGATACATTGATTGAAAAGTGTCACTTCCAAGATTACTAACATGCAATTTTAAGTCGCTATGACTGTTATTTAAGCCGCAAATCAAGTTTGAAGGTGCCAGCTTTGGGGGGTCTACGACGTTAAGTTTGCTCGCAAATTGATTTTAAAGATAAAAGTCAGTTTTTCATATCATTCGATACATCGATTGAAACGTGGGACTCCCTAGATTACAAATATGTATTTTTAAGTCGCTAGGACGCTTAGTTTAGCCGTAAATCAAATTTAAAGGTGTCAACTTTGCTGCTTCAGCACGCTTAGATTGGGTACAAATCACGTTTAAAGATAAAAGTCAGTTTTTAATATCATGCGATAGATCGATTGAAAGGTGGCACTTCCTTAATTACGAATATGTATTTTTTTAAGGTCGCAAAAAGCCTTTCTGATGTTCAAAAGGGTAGTTATGTGCATTCAAGAGGACATAAGCGTCCACAGGTTTTTCTCAAAACCCACCTCTGTCTCCCAACTCCTACTCTCACCTCCTAGTGGTGAACATCGGGTGTCTAGTACCTCAGCTGGAGACGTGGTTTAAATCCCCGTGGAAAGCTGTTGGGGACAGCCAACGAGAGAGGGGGGAGGAGTGTTCCCACTAAGGCACTTCCCCTTTCATCGAGGCGGCAGCGGACGAATTCTCTAGATGGAATCAACGGTGGCGTCTACATTTCCAGTTAGGTTGAACTACTTAGTGAACACTTTATATGGGCTACTACGACATATTTGTAGCTCAGGCCTATAAGGAGCGGTTTATCCGGCTCCCTACCCTTGGAGTTATACGAAGGGTCTGGTCCTCCGGGTCGGGGGTTGTGCGTCGGGGTAACTTCCCTACCACGTAAAAAAAAGTTGTTCCGAAACAACAACAAGCCTCGGATATGGATGATTTTAAAGTTGGCGACCCCAGCAAACGAAACAAGGACAACGAATTTCGGATCTGCACGTGGAACGTCCTGTCCTTATACAGAACACGTGCAGCCGAACAATTAGTGGAGAACCTGGATAGGCTAAAGGCTGACGTAACAGCCATCCAGGAAGTGCGATGGGATGGAGAGGGCATACGGAGACTGAAAACGTGTGACATCTACTACGGCGGGTGCTTGAAGGAACAGGGTCAGCGGCTCTTTGGTTGTGGTTTTGTGATAAGGGGAAGACTTAGGTCTTGGGCTTCCGAAGTGTAAGCGAGCGCCTGGTCACAACCCGCATCAAAGGCAAATTTAAGAACATTTCGCTGATCTGCGTTCACGCCCCCCATGAAAGAAGAGAGGACTCAACCAAAGAAGCATTCTACGATCTCCTGGAGACAACGTATGATATGTGCCCGAAGTACGACGTGAAGATCATTATTGGTGACTTCAACGCAAGATTCGGAAAGGAGGGCATCTTTGGTTCGATAGTCGGAGGACACAGCGTACACGACGAAACTTCTGGCAACGGACAAATGAAATGTCATCATCTCAAGCACCTACTTCCCACACCTCAATATGGGACTTGGTGGTCGCGTGATCAACTAACCGTCAACCAAATCGACCACGTTGCGATAGACGCGAGACATGCTTCCAGTATCTTGGACGTCCGAACGTTCCGAGGGGCCAACATTGAC
This sequence comes from Melangyna quadrimaculata, assembly GCA_949320155.1. Lineage (NCBI taxonomy): Eukaryota > Metazoa > Arthropoda > Insecta > Diptera > Syrphidae > Melangyna > Melangyna quadrimaculata. Next base: position 365,764,778 of record OX439483.1, read on the forward strand.
TCGGATCACTACCTAGTGGTAGCTAAACTACGTATACGGATATCCATGACGCGACAACGCAGAGCAGATGCTGTGAAAAGATTCGATGTCGAGAACCTTAAATCGCAAGAGACCGCCAGAACTTTTGCAGTCCACGTAACTCTTAATCTCTCAGGAGGTCCGCCACCAGCATTAAGTGCAGAGGACCAGTGGGAACACTGTCAACAAGCCATCAGAAGTGCCACCTCTGATATGCTGGGTTTCACTAGGCGAATACAACGAAACCCCTGGTTCGATGAAGAGTGCCGGCTAGCGCATGCAGCTAAGGACGAGGCCTACCAGGCAATGCTGCAGATTCGAACAAGAGGTGCTGAGAGAGTGGCCCGGGAGCTCTACGGGCTGAAACGAAAAGAGGAACGCCGACTTCTCAGGAGGAAAAAGAGAGAGCACGAGAAGCGGGCGGTAGAGTCTATTGAGGGTTGTAGGGGTAGGGGAGATGTTCGAAAATTTTATCGGAGGGTGAAGTGATCCACCCAAGGATTCAAGGCTAGAACGGAAGCCTGCCGAGATGAGAGTGGGAATATGGTAGTAGACACACAGTCAGTGCTGAGAATCTGGAAAGAACACTTCTCTAGACTGCTTAAAGGCGAAGACAGCCAAGATGCCGCTAATAGGCAGAACGCTCCATTCAACTTGGACGATGATGGCCAAGAGTTCCGTCCAACCGACCTAACCGAAGTGCGGCTGGCGATATCCAAACTTAAGTTGTACAAGGCTGCTGGTGCGGATGGCTTACAAGCCGAACTATTTAAATCAGCGGGAGATGAATTGGCTAGGGGCATACACCAGCTCATCTGCACAATTTGGTCGGAGGAAAGTATGCCCGATGAATGGAACCTCGGTATAGTGTGCCCCATCCATAAAAAGGGAGATGTTCTGAAATGTACCAACTACAGAGGAATTAGTCTCCTAAACGTCGCTTATAAAATCTTGTCGGCCACCCTGTCTGACCGCTTAAAACCTTTGGTCAACGATCTGATCGGCCCCTATTAGTGCGGTTTTAGGCCAGGCAAGTCAACCGTCGATCAAATGTTCACACTCCGACAGATTTTAGAAAAATCCCGGGAATTCCAGATCGATACACACCACCTTTTTATCGATTTTAAAGTCGCGTATGATAGCTTGAAAAGGGACGAATTATACAGAGCCATGTCGAGTCTCGGCATCCCTGCCAAACTCGTCCGCCTGTGCGGACGATGGAGAAATCTCGCCATTGTACGCAACGCACATGTCAACACCAGCGGTACAATCTATCAAAAGTCCGTTAAATTGCTTGCATATGCGGATGACATAGACATTGTCGGCAGAACGAAGCGAGCTGTGGCAGGGGCATTTGCGAGCATTGAATCGGAGGCGGCTAGAATGGGATTGGCGGTTAATGAGGACAAGACGAAGTATATGCTGTCATCGAGAGAGGAATCTCAACATCGTCGACTCGGGCGAAATATCACCGCTGTTTCTTCGGTCTAAGAAGGCATTTAAGTAGTAAGGCCCTCTCTCAGAGAACCAAGGAGACTTTATACAAGACCCTAATCATCCCGGTCCTGCTTTATGGGTCAGAAGCATGGACACTGAAAGATTCGGATAAAAATCTGCTAGGGTGCTTTGAGAGGAAGATTCTTCGTGTGATATTCGGTCCGGTGTGTATCGAAGGAGTATGGAGGAGAAGATTCAACGACGAGCTATACGGGCTATACAGCGACGTTGACCTGGTCAAAAAGCTGAAAATACAGCGGCTGAGATGGCTGGGGCACGTGGAGCGTATGGACAGCAACGCACCTGCCCGACGAGTCTTCGAATCCAACCCCGATGGGGTACGCAGCAGAGGAAGAACCCGTAACAGGTGGCGCAATCAAGTGAATTACGACATCAAAGCACTCGGTGTGCGCAACTGGAAGCTAGGGACAGAGCTGGCTGGAGGGGCTTGTTAGTTGAGACCGAAGCCCATCCTGGGCTGTGAGCGCCATCAAAAGTAAAGTAAAAGTAAGTAAAAAGCCTTTCTGATACAAATATTAGACAAACTTGTTAAATTCTGTGAACCTAGTTCGTCAAGGATTTCATCCGACTTGTCAAACGGTTCATCGCAAGTAGTTCCAAAAAATCGTCCTTACCATAGCTATTGGCTTTTGCATTATGTGATTCATAGGTTACCAACCCTAAACACATATCGGCTTAACTTTAACGTAGTTCTAAAGGCTAGTTATTTCTAAAAAAAGTCCAAAATGAGGTCCCTACCATTAGCACTGACAGAGAAATTAATCTTAACAGGGGTCAGGGTACACCAAAGTTTGCTTTTTTTTAAATCCTCAAAAAATGATGCCAAAGTTGAAAATCAGACTTTACTATAAAACAATTTTTTTCTTAGAATATGACCAAAAATCACAGGCCAAAGTATGGGTTATGAATTACCGGACACCCTGTATACATATAAGTATGTGCATACCTACCTATAGCTGTGTATAATTCAATTTTCAGTGCACTATCCGTCTTGCAATTTACATTCATTTTCACCTTCTGGTTGATTTGAAAAATAAAAATATTAGCTACATACCTATGTAGTATACATACCTATAGGTAGTTTTAATTAAACGAACAATGTTGTAGGTATATGGCGTAGCTAGGTATATATTTCAAAAACTGCTAGGTAGGTAGGTACCTACCTAACCTACACTCAAATAAGAAAAATTATTTGACAACTAAAACTTATAAAACCTACCTACCCACTATAATATCGCCCACTGGCTGAAATTCAACCACCACATTGACAGACTCCAGTGTCAAACAATTAAAAGTTACCTAGGTAGGTACCTTCATACCTACCTACATTCCTACTCGTATGTTAAATTGTGAATGCAAAGTCAAACCAAATAAACCTACCTACCTCCTACCTACCCTGAAAATCAAACGAACAAATTCAAGCCAAAAACAGGAAATTTGTTTTTATTTTCTGTACCTAGGTATACAATCTACCTACCACGAAGAACCTACCTACCTCAACTTGCATACAAATTCTCACTTTTGTCATTAACTTATATAGGTATTCCTCGGCATAATAAATTGTAAATTTCTTGTAAAAAATTTCAGGTCAAACTCAAAATCATCCAACAATTTAGATATTAATAAAACCTACCATTCATTATTTAGACGAATATATCTACCTATTTAGTTATATTTTCCTTTCCCGCAAAAAAATATGCTCAAAATCTTGCACTTGCAACAAATTTCACGGCAAATAAGAAATCTTTGCCAGACAATTTAATATAAAAACTACCCTCAATAATACAATGGCATATACAAATATATAAATATACTTACACAACATGACCATAATTTTCTTTCCCGCATTAAAATCAACATACCCTTGATAATATACGCATGTAGGTATACCTATACGCATTATTCTTTCCCACAAAAAAAAAGCTATATTCCTTGCTTCAAGGTTGATGACGACGACAACGACGACGCAAACGACTAACATAATGTATGTCTAATCTCTACTTCTCTTGTTCTTCTCGCATATATCATATCAGTAAATTAAGAAAAAAAAAATTACTTTGCACATTCAATCAAAGAGGATACGAACATTTTTTTGTCATTCTCTTCACCTTTTTCTCATCATAGACGTTTAAAAAAAACCTTCTATTGGTAACCTCGGTCACTCCATTTGATACTTATTAGAATCGAAAAAATACACTTCTCTTGCTCTAACTACATAAGTCTCGATTCTCCGATAAATGAAAAAAATACACTTTTCTTGCTCTAACTACATAAGTCTCGATTCTCCGATAAATGTAAGTCACCCAAAAATGGAAGTCTCCGCCGAAAATTGTCTCCCAAAAATGGATTTCTCCACGAGCTAAAGTGGCGCCACCACAGGCAGTGGGTCGCCCTAAAAAATGTTGTCCATGATAGTACTATGGATTTTATATACAAGGGTAAGGGCATTTTGCGAAAAATTTGGTTGGTGTTGGTGTTACCACAGAAGCTACCTACAAAATTAAAATGAACATATCTTTGTAAGCGATGAACCAGCATCGTATCGAATTGTTGGTTCGGCTTTGGTGATGTTTCGTGCTTGTGCAATTTGCATGTGCTACCGAAGAAGTAAGAAGAGAATGAAAGAATGAAAAATAAACGATGACATAAATAATGAGCTACATGTTTGTAGGCCCTTTATTGACAGGTGCAGACTGCAGAGGACAACTACAACAGCAGAGTATAGAATTTGCGGTTAGTATGTTGTGTTGTGTACAGTCACACTCACAGTGAGTGTTTACAGAGGTTGGTGGGTAGGAAAGGAACGGAGGATAAAGGGATGCATGCAAACGCCCAAACAAAATAACGCAAACTAATATTTATAAAAAGTCAAGTGCCTATATATATTTTTTTTTCATATTTTACTGTTAATTAACTTTACTATAATACATTACTTATGTTTAAAATAAGTTAAAACAAATTAAAATCGTTTATATCCTGGAAAAAGATATTTTACTTTGACTCATTTAATTTCAAAAACAGTCAAGAATCAAAAGTCGGCGTGGAATAGCAGACTACGAATGTAATACTACATTTTCACTACGCCAAGTGAGGAAATTTCGTTGAAAATATATATTTCGAAAATAAGATAATTTCAAACAAATTTGCACGAAACTAGATGAAGATTTTACAAACACACTCGATTGGAATCCATTTTAAAAACTTTGAAAATCTTTAGTATGAATAAGAAAGAACAAGTATTTAACGAGTCTGTAACACAAACGGTAAAAAATCGTGTTTGAAAGCACCGTGTACGAAAGCATCGTGCACGAAAAAAAGTTGTACTCAGAGCCACATGCTCGAAATACAAATGTATTATACAGCCGATGTAGGAAACTACATCGGTTTTCGTGCCTGAAAACCATGCGTACGAAAATGCTGACACTACTATTATTGCTTGGACTTTAAGGCTGATACAACTATTTTTGCATGACTTCGGAGCTGGCAACAATAAAGGAGAGTATCTAATATGAACAGTAAATATAAGAGTGAGGGGTAATGAATACTAATTGGTCAGAGAGAAATATAAATAATATACATTGCACCCATGGTTTAAAGAATACAAGGTATGCTGGATATGATATGACAGTTCGCCATATTGTATTCGTGTGACGTCATTGTGAGTCGTCATCGTGTGTGACGTCATTGTGCGGTTTTGTTTTCTTTCATGTTTTGGTAGATTTCGTTTGCGACAGTAAATATCTAGTGTGCTCTTCAAAAATATTAATTATTTCAACTTTTTATCAAATAAACAAACTTTTATGTAAATATGCCAAATTACTGTTCTGTGAACAATTAAGTACTCAAGTTATTCAAATAACAAAAACTGTTCAAATAACATAATCTGAGATTTCTTTGCTTCCCAAAATACTTAAATCTGAGTTTTATTTGGGTTAAAGCATGTGAAAAATATGTGAATACCAACTATGCAGGAATATGCTTGTTGCATTTTAGTGAAGACGATTATTGTCTTAAACATAAATAAACAAATGTGCCGTTGCTAAAATCAAATAAAACTCGATCCGAAAGCCATACCTTTAAATAATAGTAATGAGCAAAATAAGAAACAAACGTATAAGAAAAATAATAACTTACTACTTTAAACAGAAGTACCTAGCAGTGTTTTAACAGTTATACGTGAAAATAGTGAATTTGGTGTACCTATAAGTGTTCTTAAGAAACTTTCAAAATTGTCCTTCAATTAAATTAAATTTTTTTTGTAAATCGCATTTAAAGAGAAAAATATGTCAATTTTGATAAATTGGTTTTTCGCATATAGTGTGATACATTGATTGAAAAGTGTCACTTCCAAGATTACTAACATGCAATTTTAAGTCGCTATGACTGTTATTTAAGCCGCAAATCAAGTTTGAAGGTGCCAGCTTTGTGGGGTCTACGACGTTAAGTTTGCTCGCAAATTGATTTTAAAGATAAAAGTCAGTTTTTCATATCATTCGATACATCGATTGAAACGTGGGACTCCCTAGATTACAAATATGTATTTTTAAGTCGCTAGGACGCTTAGTTTAGCCGTAAATCAAATTTAAAGGTGTCAACTTTGCTGCTTCAGCACGCTTAGATTGGGTACAAATCACGTTTAAAGATAAAAGTCAGTTTTTAATATCATGCGATAGATCGATTGAAAGGTGGCACTTCCTTGATTACGAATATGTATTTTTGTAAGGTCGCAAAAAGCCTTTCTGATGTTCAAAAGGGTAGTTATGTGCATTCAAGAGGACATAAGCGTCCACAGGTTTTTCTCAAAACCCACCTCTGTCTCCCAACTCCTACTCTAACCTCCTAGTGGTGAACATCGGGTGTCTAGTACCTCAGCTGGAGACGTGGTTTAAATCCCCGTGGAAAGCTGTTGGGGACAGCCAACGAGAGAGGGGGGAAGGAGTGTTTCCACTAAGGCACTTCCCCTTCCATCGAGGCGGCAGCGGACGAATTCTCTAGATGGAATCAACGGTGGCGTCTACAGTTCCAGTTAGGTTGAACTACTTAGTGAACACCTTATATGGGCTACTACGACATATTTGTAGCTCATGCCTATAAGGAGCGGTTTATCCGGCTCCCTACCCTTGGAGTTATACGAAGGGTCTGGTCCTCCGGGTCGGGGGTTGTGCGTCGGGGTAACTTCCCTACCACGTAAAAAAAAGTTGTTCCGAAACAACAACAAGCCTCGGATATGGATGATTTTAAAGTTGACGACCCCAGCAAACGAAACAAGGACAACGAATTTCGGATCTGCACGTGGAACGTCCTGTCCTTATACAGAACACGTGCAGCCGAACAATTAGTGGAGAACCTGGACAGGCTAAAGGCTGACGTAACAGCCATCCAGGAAGTGCGATGGGATGGAGAGGGCATAAGGAGACTGAAAACGTGTGACATCTACTACGGCGGGTGCTTGAAGGAACAGGGTCAGCGCCTCTTTGGTTGTGGTTTTGTGATAAGGGGAAGACTTAGGCAAGAAGTCTTGGGCTTCCGAAGTGTAATCGAGCGCCTGGTCACAACCCGTATCAAAGGCAAATTTAAGAACATTTCGCTGATCTGCGTTCACACCCCCCATGAAAGGAGAGAGGACTCAACCAAAGAAGCATTCTACGATCTCCTGGAGACAACGTATGATATGTGCCCGAAGTACGACGTGAAGATCATTCTTGGTGACTTCAACGCAAGATTCGGAAAGGAGGGCATCTTTGGTTCGATAGTCGGAGGACACAGCCTACACGACGAAACTTCCGGCAACGGACACAGGCTGGCAGACTTTGCGGCAGGGCGAAATGTCATCATCTCAAGCACCTACTTCCCACACCTCAATATGGGACTTGGTGGTCGCGTGATCAACTAACCGTCAACCAAATCGACCACGTTGCGATAGACGCGAGACATGCTTCCAGTATCTTGGACGTCCGAACGTTCCGAGGGGCCAACATTGACTCGGATCACTACCTGGTGGTAGCTAGACTACGTATCCGGATATCCATGACGCGACAACGCAGAGCAGATGCTGTGAAAAGATTCGATGTCGAGAACCTTAAATCGCAAGAGACCGCCAGAACTTTTGCAGTCCACGTAACTCTTAATCTCTCAGGAGGTCCGCCACCAGCATTAAGTGCAGAGGACCAGTGGGAACACTGTCAACAAGCCATCAGAAGTGCCACCTCTGATATGCTGGGTTTCACTAGGCGAATACAACGAAACCCCTGGTTCGATGAAGAGTGCCGGCTAGCGCATGCAGCTAAGGACGAGGCCTACCAGGCAATGCTGCAGATTCGAACAAGAGGTGCTGAGAGAGTGGCCCGGGAGCTCTACGGGCTGAAACGAAAAGAGGAACGCCGACTTCTCAGGAGGAAAAAGAGATAGCACGAGAAGAAGCCGGTAGAGTCTATTGAGGGTTGTAGCGGTAGGGGAGATGTTCGAAAATTTTATCGGAGAGTGAAGCGATCCACCCAAGGATTCAAGGCTAGAACGGAAGCCTGCCGAGATGAGAGTGGGAATATGGTAGTAGACACACAGTCAGTGCTGAGAATCTGGAAAGAACACTTCTCTAGACTGCTTAAAGGCGAAGACAGCCAAGATGCCGCTAATAGGCAGAACTCTCCATTCAACTTGGACGATGATGGCCAAGAGTTCCGTCCAACCGATCTAACCGAAGTGCGGCTGGCGATATCCAAACTTAAGTTGTACAAGGCTGCTGGTGCGGATGGCTTACAAGCCGAACTATTTAAATCAGCGGGAGATAAATTGGCTAGGGGCATACACCAGCTCATCTGCACAATTTGGTCGGAGGAAAGTATGCCCGATTAATGGAACCTCGGTATAGTGTGCCCCATCCATAAAAAGGGAGATGTTCTGAAATGTACCAACAACAGAGGAATTAGTCTCCTAAACGTCGCTTATAAAATCTTGTCGGCCACCCTGTCTGACCGCTTAAAACCTTTTGTCAACGATCTGATCGGCCCCTATCAGTGCGGTTTTAGGCCAGGCAAGTCAACCGTCGATCAAATGTTCACACTCCGACAGATTTTAGAAAAATCCCGGGAATTCCAGATCGATACACATCACCTTTTTATCGATTTTAAAGTCGCGTATGATAGCGTGAAAAGGGACGAATTATACAGAGCCATGTCGAGTCTCAGCATCCCTGCCAAACTCGTCCGCCTGTGCAGGATGACGATGGAGAAATCTCGCCATTGTACCCAACGCACATGTCAACACCAGCGGTACAATCTATCAAAAGTCCGTTCAATTGCTTGCATATGCGGATGACATAGACATTGTCGGCAAAACGAAGCGAGCTGTGGCAGGGGCATTTGCGAGCATTGAATCGGAGGCGGCTAGAATGGGATTGGCGGTTAATGAGGACAAGACGAAGTATATGCTGCCATCGAGAGAGGAATCTCAACATCGTCGACTCGGGCAAAATATCACGATGGACAGATATAACTTCGAAGTTGTCAAGGACTTTGCCTACCTGGGCTCCACTATTACATCGCAGAATGACATCAGTGCAGAGATCAAGCGAAGAATTACTCTTGCCAACCGCTGTTTCTTCGGTCTAAGAAGGCATTTAAGTAGTAAGGCCCTCTCTCAGAGAACCAAGGAGACTTGATACAAGATCCTAATCATCCCGGTCCTGCTTTATGGGTCAGAAGCATGGACACTGAAAGATTCGGATAAAAATCTGCTAGGGTGCTTTGAGAGGAAGATTCTTCGTGTGATATTCGGTCCGGTGTGTATTGAAGGAGTATGGAGGAGAAGATTCAACGACGAGCTATACGGGCTATACAGCGACGTTGACCTGGTCAAAAAGCTGAAAATACAGTGGCTGAGATGGCTGAGGCACGTGGAGCGTATGGACAGCAACGCACCTGCCCGACGAGTCTTCGAATCCAACCCCGATGGGGTACGCAGCAGAGGAAGAACCTGTAACAGGTGGCGCAATCAAGTGAATGACGACATCAAAGCACTCGGTGTGCGCAACTGGAAGCGGCTAGCTAGAGACAGAGCTGGCTGGAGGGGCTTGTTAGTTGAGGCCGAAGCCCATCCTGGGCTGTGAGCGCCATCAAAAGTAAAGTAAAAGTAAGTAAAAAGCCTTTCTGATACAAATATAAGACAAACTTGTTAAATTCTGTGAACCTAGTTGCCTTTTCGTCAAGGACTTGTCAAACGGTTCATCGCAAGTAGTTCCAAAAAATCGTCGTTACCATAGCTATTGGCTTTTGCATTATGTGATTCATAGGTTACTTTGTAAAAGTAGTCCACATCAATCAACAACATTATTGTTCGGTTAAAAAATATTGAATAAGTGCAAACAAAATCCTTTCATAAAAGGTTTTCATCATAGTTTTATATGTCTTTTTTCGTTAGCATTAACATTTTTTGGTTAGAATAACTGTAAGATTTTAAACTTTTCTTTTCGCGGACATTTAACATTGTAACTTTTTTAGATTTTCGGAACATACCGCGTAAATATTTAGAAATATTATAATTTCTTATTCCCGACGTTTCGAAGAACTTACACTCTTCGTGGTCATGGGATTAGACTGACGTTTGATGGATGTTGTTTGTTACTCTTTCTCTTAGATTGTATCGGTGCATTTTTGTTGGTGTACTTTCACTTTGAGTGGGTGGATTGTCATTTGGTTGTTGTTGCGTCATATTTGCATATGCATGGGTGCACACAAAGCTTACAACGTCTGATGTATCACTTTTAGCTTTCCAATTTAACGTTTAAAAATACTGCCCTTAAGATTTACACAAAAAAAAAACTATCTACAAATTCTTGAAAACTTCGAAACAATTTAAAACAATTTTAGTTAATGGTTTTTTTCACCTACATAATTTACTTAATTATTCAGAAATTATTAATTTAAATTCGTTGTGTCATGTGGGCCTACACTACCTCACCTATTTAAGCTATGGGGGATATTAAATAGCTTCCCCAAGCCGAATAAGGATTATGGCTAAAGAGCCGATCTGTTCCGTGTTGAAGTAAATTAAAACAGGCTGAGGAGCCAAAGTGTTCTTGTATACTTCCTAAACGAAAGTCAGTTTATTCTAAACAACTTAATCTATTTATATAAAATTGATATGCTTACACACTTATGACTTAAGCCTATACATATTCTAACTTTAACATATACACATAGACATATTAATATTTTATTGCAAAATCGACGAATAACAGAATTGGGCAGCATACTTGCTATGTGATCAAATTAATAGCCCCTATGCATGCCCCTTCTACAATGCACAAATGTATCCAAATACATCTAGCCATATGCACTACACAGCATGCAGTGCATTGAACTTTAGCAAATAGGTAGATACATTTGAACAAAGTAATCTGAAGCGTCGTCGCGTTCCGTCATTGTCACCGTCAGTGGCATTGAATTTATTATATTATAAATTTGGGCTATGGAGTGCATGAGGTTGATACTCATGACCATGAATAAAATGCGAGTGCATTAAAAAATAGGTTAGTGGATGTCGATGACCGGAATCAAATGGATAATTAAATTGTCGGTAGTGTGAGCCCTTTACAGTTGGTTGCCATATTCTTTACATAAAATAGAAAATTCAATTTTAATGCTTTTTGAATTATGGCTATTAAAGACAAGCTGTTGTGATACTCAATCGGACAGATAAATTATACAATCATTCCTTACTTTATATTTTACTGAAGGATTTCAATCTTCTGTTTCTCTTGTCAGCAATTAAGCGTTTATGTTAATCAAACATAGCTGGTGCACTTATTGAAAGCTCCAAACGTTCTGAAACCAACAACAAAAACTATTCTTATGGGAAGAATTAACTAGCTGAACACCAATAGCAGAAGGTTCACTTGTAGTTGAAGATAGCTTGTACAATTGACGAAGTCGAAAGGAAGAAAAAATTATACAGTCGAGCCCGTTCATAGCCATATGAAGATGAAATAAAAAAATGTGCTTTTATCCGACTGAAAAGTTGGTTTGGCGCACAGAAAAAAAGATTAACGACGATAACAAACAAAGAAAATTTCCAGTGTTACTTGTAGATGTTAATTGTCAAACAATATTCGGTGCAGTATAAAATTAAGAAAATTTCAACTTTTTGCTACAGTTAGGTTAGGCAGTCAATTAAGCCAGAAAAAGTCATGAGTCAGTCAAAGTAGAATAACAGATTCAGGCAAGATGATATTTGCCAAAAAATTAGTAATGATAGGAAGAGGTACCTACTTCGCTTGGAACTTCAACCTTCCAAGCCCATTGGGAAATGGTTAAGCCTAATGGTGTAGGTAGCTGTGGATGAAGCTTGTATATCACTGTCAAATAAAAAGATACGAAAACAGTGAAGAGCTCTATAATATAACGTTTTAGTTGTTGCAAGAAATGTATGTATGGCACAAAGTTGAGCACTTTTGATTGAAGTTACAGTCTTGTGTTCAGCCATCAGTTACCTACAACTATTTTTGTAGCTTTCACAAATGAAAAGCTTACCAAATTAAAATAATTATAATTTAAGTTCCTTATTGCATCACGATAGGTAGTCAACATCACCTCCTTACAAGAATTTCAAAATACAAAAACATATGGAATTATTTAGTTTTATTGTGGGTTTATGTTAAATAAGGAGTTCTATATAACATATCTTGCTTCAACTTAATTTTAATTAATGGAATTTTGTTTGAGTGAAAACAATTAGTTATTATTTTGTTTTATCTATCAAATGCAAGTCATTTTAAATGCTCCCATTCTTACTCTATGAGTGAAATCTGTAAATTTTTCAGTAGAGCACTGTTTCTGTTTGTTGAAATAATGGTAAAATAACAAAAGGCATTAAACATTTCGAGAGTGCTCGAGAGATGAAAATGTGTCCATTATAGTTCTTTTACCTATCATTTTAAGAGATCTCTTTTGAATTCTATCCAATACTCAAGTGGGTTATTGGAGCACCTGCCCAAATATGGGAGTTATACTCAAGTTTTGGACGAAAAAAGGCTTTTTAGATCACAGCCAGAAGGGGAGTCAAACTTCTTGCATCGAAGAAGAAAACCTAAACACTTAGCAGCATTTTTAGCGACATCAAATATGTGGTCGTTCCATAAAAGGTGGTATGTGACACACATACTGAACTGAGGACTGAAAGCTGATAGATAGATATATGTTTATTGAACAAAATAATATTTACAATTTGACTTATAACTAGTTAGATACGATGATATTATACATTTATTGGCACATAGGGGGCCTTATCTTATACTTTGTCTTAAATTTAAAGGATTATAAAATATAAAATACATGTCAAAAAATAAAATCTAAAAATCGGCTGACTTTATGGTCCTCGGGGTGTTCCGTCCCGGTTGTCAAGTTGTGGTTTTGGTGGGGGGATGGGTTGGCATTTAGCCGCGGTGATATGCTGACACTGTGTCAGCGTAGAACGAAACTGCTGGCTCGTTGCACGTGATGATGTTGTCAACCAGGATTTCCATCGTACTGATGTATCTCGGCTCGGGGTGTCGCTGCTGAGTGGCCATCTGTTATGCGTGGTTTTATAAAAAGACGAAGTTCTTTTCTTTGCGTCTGAATTAAAACTACTCATTTATTCTTATGAAATTTTATTTACAGTGTCGATGAATTGGCATCGACAGATACTTAATATTAATATTGGATGGACAGATACTGCACACTCAGCATATTTGCTGTATTGTAAAAAGAAGATAAGGCACCCAAAGAAAAGTATCTCATGACCAAATGCATATCCGGAAGGGATATGCGCAGTTAATTAGAAGATATTATGCATGGTAAGCACAATAATAGTGACGGGCACAACACCTCCCCCCATAGAATAAAACATATGATTACAAGATAATTAAAATATGTTGTAAACAAAAAAATAAAATATATAACACTCAATTCATTTGTTTTTCTTTTGTTTATAAGTTTAATTTGATTTTACACTGGTTAAGTACGTTTTTTATTAAAGCATTTATTAAATAAAGTAAAGGTATGACGACCTTTAGTACAAGTTATGGTAAAATAAATTAAACCTATAGTTGTCAACATTCCAGTTATTCCAATTAAGGCACCTTGTGATTTCTCGGGAAGCTTTTGTAATAGTTTACTAACAATATTTCTTTGATTATTAATTTCGATTGATAAATCCCTTAATTCGCTTAAATCAGTTCCTTTTATTTTTATAACTTTATCGATTGGTGAAATTTCATTTAATTTGATATTTTTACAACAGTTTTTGTCAATAGTGTAATGTATTACATCATTATTAATTTCTTCAAAAATGTCTTCAGATGTGATAATATCTGTTTCTAAAGTACTAAACTTACATTGATTGTCTAAATACAATATTACAATGTTTGATAAAACACCGTTTTCTTCTTGTTTAGATTTACAATTGCACTTAAATGGGGTGTCTTCAGTAATAGCATATAAATATTTATTATTATTAGTTTTGTGAAAGAATTCTACATTGTTTTGTATTATTTTTATTTCAAATAGGATCGCATCAATAATTTTTTCTAATTCTATTTCTAATTCTAAACTTTTATCAATTATTGAATTATGCACTTCTTGCAAGTATTCTAAAGCATATTCTCTCCTCTCTATATCTTTCATCTTTGAAATAACTTTATTTAACTTTATTATATTTTCATTAGTTTTGTTTTCTAAACATCATTTACTTTTTTCATTATATTTATTTCTTCTACTAATCCTTTTCCTAAAGATTCTTGATTTTCTTTTGTAATTGCTATGATTTTATCATAATATTCTGCATCAGAACTATCCATAGTTCCAAATAATGTTTTAAGTCCCGTACCAACAATGTCTATTAATCCTCTTCGGATTCTGTTTTTCCTTGTTCCTAATAAATTATAAATTGTAACCATTTTATCTGATAAATTATTATAGCTTCTCTTTCCTTTTTCAGCTAAGTCTCTGCACTCTCCGAATACTTTTAAACATACTTCATGAATGTTATTAGTTTGTAACTTAATATGCTCTATACTATTTTCAACTTCAGCTAGGTCAATTCTATTAATGACTGAAACGTGTACATCGATTGTTTTCATAGTACCAAGAGATTTAAAATAAAATCCATTATGATCATCTAATTTCTCGATGTTGATGCTTGTTGCAATTCCGATTGCGATCGTCCATATCCTATACAAAGTTTGACACGACTTTCATTATAAATGGTTAATTCTGTTTCTTTTAACAATAATATTATTATCTTCTACAGAAGATACGACATAAGGACCTGACCATTTCGGGTCTAACTTTCCTGCACTTGCTTCTTTTACGGAAACTCTATCTCCTGATCGAATATCTCTTAATTTTGGTCCTAATTTCTGATCATATCTGACTTTAGATTTTTCTTTGTTATCTAATAGCCTTGCTTTAGCTTTTATTTCCATTGCTAACAACTTCATTCTTAGTTCTGTCGAATAATCATGTGTTGTTTGAATTTCTTCATAATCTACATCACTAGGTTTATTAGCTGTTCTACCAAAAACAAGTTCGTAAGGCGTGAAGCCTATGCTTGAATGTTGGGTCGTATTATAACAAAAACTTGCATACTTAATATATTCATCCCAGTTTTTGGAGCTATCTGAACTTTCCCTACTTACTGTTCTAATATATTCTGTGAGTCGAGCATGTGCTCTTTCGACACTACCATTTGATTGAGGGAAGCCACACTGGTAGTACTTACTTTTGATGGCGCTCACAGCCCAGGATGGGCTTCGGCCTCAACTAACAAGCCCCTCCAGCCAGCTCTGTCCCTAGCTAGCCGCTTCCAGTGGCGCACACCGAGTGCTTTGATGTCGTAATTCACTTGATTGCGCCACCTGTTACGGGTTCTTCCTCTGCTGCGTACCCCATCGGGGTTGGATTCGAAGACTCGTCGGGCAGGTGCGTTGCTGTCCATACGCTCCACGTGCCCCAGCCATCTCAGCCGCTGTATTTTCAGCTTTTTGACCAGGTCAACGTCGCTGTATAGCCCGTATAGCTCGTCGTTGAATCTTCTCCTCCATACTCCTTCGATACACACCGGACCGAAAATCACACGAAGAATCTTCCTCTCAAAGCACCCTAGCAGATTTTTATCCGAATCTTTCAGTGTCCATGCTTCTGACCCATAAAGCAGGACCGGGATGATTAGGGTCTTGTATAAAGTCTCCTTGGTTCCCTGAGAGAGGGCCTTACTACTTAAATGCCTTCTTAGACCGAAGAAACAGCGGTTGGCAGGAGTAATTCTTCGCTTGATCTCTGTACTGATATCATTCTGCGATGTAATAGTGGAGCCCAGGTAGACAAAGTCCTTGACAACTTCGAAGTTATATCTGTCCATCGTGATATTTTGCCCGAGTCGACGATGTTGAGATTCCTCTCTCGATGACAGCATATACTTCGTCTTGTCCTCATTAACCGCCAATCCCATTCTAGCCGCCTCCGATTCAATGCTCGCAAATGCTCCTGCCACAGTTCGCTTCGTTCTGCCGACAATGTCTATGTCATCCACATATGCAAGCAATTGAACGGACTTTTGATAGATTGTATCGCTGGTGTTGACATGTGCGTTGCGTACAATGGCTTCAAGAACGATGTTGAATAGGTTGCATGATAACGCGACGCCTTGCCTCAATCCTTTCTCAACATCAAAGGAATCGGTGGTGTTCTTACCAATTTTGACGGAGCAGCGAGATTTCTCCATCGTCATCCTGCACAAGCGGACGAGTTTGGCAGGGATGCCAAGACTCGACATGGCTCTGTATAATTCGTCCCTTTTCACGCTATCATACGCGACTTTAAAATCGATAAAAAGGTGGTGTGTATCGATCTGGAATTCCCGGGATTTTTCTAAAATCTGTCGGAGTGTGAACATTTGATCGACGGTTGACTTGCCTGGCCTAAAACCGCACTGATAAGGGCCGATCAGATCGTTGACAAAAGGTTTTAAGAGGTCACACAGGATGGCCGACAAGATTTTATAAGCGACGTTTAGGAGACTAATTCCTCTGTAGTTGGTACATTTCAGAACATCTCCCTTTTTATGGATGGGGCACACTATACCGAGGTTCCATTCATCGGGCATACTTTCCTCCGACCAAATTTTGCAGATGAGCTGGTGTATGCTCCTAGCCAATTCATCTCCCGCTGATTTAAATAGTTCGGCTTGTAAGCCATCCGCACCTACAGCCTTGAACGACTTAAGTTTGGATATCGCCAGCCGAACTTCGGTTAGGTCGGGTGGACGGAACTCTTGGCCATCATCGTCCAAGTTGAATGGAGCGTTCTGCCTATAAGCGGCATCTTGGCTGTCTTCGCCATTAAGCAGTCTAGAGAAGTGTTCTTTCCAGATCCTCAGCACTGACTGTGTGTCTACTACCATATTCCCACTCTCATCTCGGCAGGCTTCCGTTCTAGCCTTGAATCATTGGGTGGATCGCTTCACCCTCTGATAAAATTTTCGAACATCTCCCCTACCGCTACAACCCCTCAATAGACTCTACCGCCCGCTTCTCGTGCTCTCTCTTTTTCCTCCTGAGAAGTCGGCGTTTCTCTTTTCGTTTCAGCCCGTAGAGCTCCCGGGCCACTCTCTCAGCAGCTCTTGTTCGAGTCTGCAGCATTGCCTGGTAGGCCTCGTCCTTAGCTGCATGCGCTAGCCGGCACTCTTCATCGAACCAGGGGTTTCGTTGTATTCGCCTAGTGAAACCCAGCACATCAGAGGCGGCACTTCTGATGGCTTGTTGACAGTGTTCCCACTGGTCCTCTGCACTTGATGCTGGTGGCGGACCTCCTGAGAGATTAAGAGTTACGTGGTCTGCAAAAGTTCTGACAGTCTCTTGCGATTTAAGCTTCTCGACATCGAATCTTTTCACAGCATCTGCTCTGCGTTGTCGCGTCATGGATATCCGCATACGTAGTCTAGCTACCACCAGGTAGTGATCCGAGTCAATGTTGGCCCCTCGGAACGTTCGGACGTCCAAGATACTGGAAGCATGTCTCGCGTCTATCGCAACGTGGTCGATTTGGTTGACGGTTACTTGATCACGCGACCGCCAAGTCCCCTTTTGTATATTGAGGTGTGGGAAGTAGGTGCTTGAGATGATGACATTTCGCCCCGCCGCAAAGTCTGCCAGCCTGTGTCCGTTGCCGGAAGTTTCGTCGTGTAGGCTGTGTCCTCCGACTATCGAACCAAAGATGCCCTCCTTTCCGAATCTTGCGTTGAAGTCACCAAGAATGATCTTCACGTCGTACTTCGGGCACATATCATACGTTGTCTCCAAGAGATCGTAGAATGCTTCTTTGGTTGAGTCTTCTCTCCTTTCATGGGGGGCGTGAACACAAATCAGCGAAATGTTCTTAAATTTGCCTTTGATGCGGATTGTGACCAGGCGCTCGCTTACACTTCGGAAGCCCAAGACTTCTTGCCTTAGTCTTCCCCTTATCACAAAACCACAACCAAAGAGCCGCTGACCCTGTTCCTTCAAGCACCCGCCGTAGTAGATGTCACACGTTTTCAGTCTCCGTACGCCCTCTCCATCCCATCGCACTTCCTGGATGGCTGTTACGTCAGCCTTAAGCCTGTCTAGGTTCTCCACTAATTGTTCGGCTGCACGTGTTCTGTATAAGGACAGGACGTTCCACGTGCAGATCCGAAATTCATTGTCCTTGTTTCGTTTGCTGGGGTCGTCAACTTTAAAGTCATCCATTTCCGAGGCTTGTTGTTGTTTCGGAACAACTTTTTTTTACGTGGTAGGGAAGTTACCCCGACGCACAACCCCCGACCCGGAGGACGAGACCCTTCGTATAACTCCAAGGGTAGGGAGCCGGATAAACCGCTCCTTATAGGCCTGAGCTACAAATATGTCGTAGTAGCCCATATAAGGTGTTCACTT
Organism: Melangyna quadrimaculata; assembly: GCA_949320155.1. Lineage (NCBI taxonomy): Eukaryota > Metazoa > Arthropoda > Insecta > Diptera > Syrphidae > Melangyna > Melangyna quadrimaculata. The sequence goes on from OX439483.1 coordinate 365,783,259, forward strand.
AGTAGTTCAACCTAACTGGAACTGTAGACGCCACCGTTGATTCCATCTAGAGAATTCGTCCGCTGCCGCCTCGATGAAAGGAGAAGTGCCTTAGTGGGAACACTCCTCCCCCCCTCTCTCGTTGGCTGTCCCCAACAGCTTTCCACGGGGATTTAAACCCCGTCTCCAGCTGAGGTACTAGACACCCGATGTTCACCACTAGGAGGTGAGAGTAGGAGTTGGTAGACAGAGGTGGGTTTTGAGAAAAACCTGTGGACGCTTGTGTCCTCTTGAATGCACATAACTACCCTTTTGAACATCACACTGGTATTAATATTCTTAAAACCAAATATTTCGGATAATTCCTTCATTAAAGAATTACAAAATTCTGTCCCGTTGTCAGACAGTATTATCTTTGGTACTCCAAATATAAGTATCCAATTTTCTACAAGAGCTTTAGTCACTATACTAGCTTCTTTACTTTCTATAGGAACAAATTTAATAAACTTAGACAGATTGTCTTGAATCGTAAGTCCGTATTTGTTGATAATTTTGTCCTTTGTAATATAAGGACCTGTCAAATCAATTGCGATTTTTCTAATGCATGATTTGCACTTGTTACAATGGTCATTGGATTCCTTGAGGGATGTCTATCTATTTTTTCTGTTTGACAAGCTACACATTTAGAAATATATGTTATTACATCTCTATTGAGACCTTTCCAATTATATTTTAGTTTTATTTTATTAATAGGGGCTTTTTGGCCACAATGGCCTCCTACAAGACCTTCGTGATATTCTTTTAAAATTTTAGTTTTAAATTCACCATCCAAAACTTCTTCTATTAGGGTTTCAGGGTTTCACTTGCAACTTCTTCTGTTCGGTTATTTAGAATTTCATTAACTTCTTTTTCTACGTCTATATCCATGTCTTCATTTTCATCTATCTCTTCTAAAATGTTAATATTTCGGCTTAATTTGTCTGAAACAACGTTATCACAACCCTTTTTATACTCAATGGAATAATCATATTCCTCTAATTTAAGTCGCCATCGAACTAATCGAGATCCAGGATCTTTCCTGTAAAGGCTTATGATCAGATCAAATTACAAAATTTCTACCATATACGTATGGTCTAAGAACCTTTACTGCCCATACGATTCCCAAGCATTCCTTTTCCGTTGTGGAATAGTTTTTCTCTGATTTACTTAATGATCTGCTTATAAATTGCAATGGCAGATCTTTTCCATTACTTTCTTGGCTTAATACTGCCCCTAAACCGTAATTGCTTGCATCAGTTGTAATAACGAATTTCTTATTAAAATCTGGGTATTGTAAAATTACGACATTTTTTAACGCTTCTTTTAGTTCTAAAAATGAGTTTTGTTGCTCCGCAGTCCACTTAAAATCAGAATTCTTTTTCAATAATTTGTTTAAAGGAAACGCCTTCTTACTGAAATCCTTGATGAATTTCCTGTAGTAACCTATCATTCCGAGGAATGATTTTAGTTCTTTTTGGTTGTTTGGTGGCTTAAATTTATCGAGTGCTTCTACCTTTTGCGGATCTGGCTTAACGCCTTTTTCTGTAATAACATGACCTAAGTACGCAACATCTTTTTTGAGAAATTGGCATTTATTCATTTGGAGTTTTAAACTTGATTTACGCAGTTGTTCAAAAACCTCTATTAATTTTTGATTATGCTCGTGAAGAGTTTTTCCATAGATAACTATGTCATCTAAATAAACGAAGCACTTTACACTTTGTAGTCCACTCAGAACAGTGTTCATAAGCCTCTGAAAACACGCCGGTGCGTTTTTCAATCCAAAAGGCATTTTCGTGAAATCATAATGCCCATATGGCGTAGAAAAGGCAGTTTTTTCTACATCTTCCTCAGCGACTGGAATCTGATGAAAACCAGATGTAAGATCTAAAACAGAGAAATATTTACTATTACCTTACTGGTCTAATATCTCACTAGAGTGGATAATTGTCAGCAATAGTAATTTCATTTAACCGCCTGTAAGCGATTACTATCCTCTACTTCATTTCTTTACTTGCATCCCTTTTCTTAGGGTCCACCCACAAAGGTGAATTCCATGGCGATTTACTATCTCTTATAATCCCTTCTTCTTTTAAATTCTTAATTTGGTTATCTACCTCCTTTTCATGAATTTTTGGATAACGGTACGATTTACTGTAAATAGGTTCACTATTTTCTTTAACTCTAATTTTATGTTCTACCAAACTCGTTGTAGTTAATTTATCTCCTTTTAAACTAAAAATATCACAATATTCTTTAGCTATAGCGAATATACTATCGGCTTCTTCTTCATTCATATGGTCAGTTCTTAAATTACTCAGTATTTCCTCAATTCTACCATCATTCAGTTCGAATGTATTGATTTCTAATAAGTTGGCATCTTCACAATCTGACTCATGTGTATTGAAGTCCTCTAAAGGGTTTCCAATAGCTTTGAGCTCAATGTAATGTATATCTTCATCAAAATTTATTACTTTAACTAAACCTTTTCCATCACTGCGCACCAAAGTAACGCAATCTGGGAACAATATACCATTTATCTTCGCACTGAGTATTACCACTTCACTATTTTCTGGAAATTGATTTCCCTGACCATCAGTTATATTTACTAACCTAAAAACTTCGCACCTGGGGGGTATTTCTTCTAAGTACTGCCCCTCAAAATTCATATTTTCATTAAAACTCTTCTTATTTCAAGGAGATTTTTCTTTGGCAAGTTCTACACTTTTTCCGAAATTTAAAGAAATATTCTCGTTCTTCCTCCTAAGAGTTTTACGATCATAATCTGCAATGAAAGCATTGTCTTTCAAAACATCATTGCCAATAATACCGTCATAATTACTTAAATACTCCTTATTTATGACGTGGAATTCTATAAAGTAGTCAGAATTCCCAAAATCCACAGATAAATTACATGTACCTAAACTTTGTATGTTTCCGTTCCCTATACCTTTAAAATTAAGAAATTTATTTTGTGTTAAGTCCTTTTCAAAAATGTTATCAACTTTTATTAAGCTTACAGCTGCTCCTGTATCTATTAACATTCTACAGCTTTTATTTTTGTAATTCATGATAATATGAGGACTTTCTGTTATATTAAACAGCGAAATGTTGACCTCTCCAACTATTCGCTTTTGCGAAAACCCAGACCATTTTGGTTGGATAAATTTCTTGCCGCAAATGTCTGACCACTTGTTCGTCTCCAATGAGTATGAGTATTGCTTTGGTTATTTTGTCTATTCTGCTGGATATTAGTGTAATTATTTTGCCTGTTATGTCTGTTGCGACAGACATTAGCCTTGTGTCCAACTTTGCCGCATGCAAAGCATGTAATGGTATTAATTCTAACTGTATTTTTGTTTGTATAGTCCTTACTACTAGAAGGTTTTAATAAATTAACATGTAGCCCTAACCTTGAGTCTTCCTCTATAGCATATCTGCTAGCCTCATTCAAATCCCCTGGCTTTCTATTGTTGACATATGAACTTATTTTTTCTTTTAATCCGTTAACAAAAGCATTTAAAATATTTAGTTTTATATATTCACTTTTCCCCTTCCAATCGAAAGTTTCAGTATCAACTATTTCATTTTGCAGCATTCTGCGTTGTAATGTTTCGCATTTTTGCGTATATTGTACGACAGTTTCATCATACTGTTGTCTTAACTGTATCAACTCTCTATGGAGTTGTAAGTTTGAATAATTTTCTTTATATACTTTGTTAAGCTCTGCTTTTAATTGACTCCAAGAGTCTAAGGTTTTGTTCGTTAAAATTGACGAAGCGTTGCCGCTAATGCATGATTTGGCAAAAGCCAATAAAGGTTTATGCTGAGGCTCTTTGGCGAGCTTAAAGGCATTTTCACAATTTTGTATAAACGAAAAAGCTTCGGAAGCTTCTCCACGGAATTTAGGGATAAATTGGATTAGAATACTTTGTGGAATATCCATTTTTTCATCAGGCATACTTCACTGCTACAATATACGAAAATCACTTAAGTTAAACTATTGTTAATCCACAATATTAATACAATCGTATGTGTTTTGCAATTATTTTATTTTCAACAATTATTATTAAGGATGTCTTGTTGACCTTCCTTAATTACTTTTTTAATCCTTCACGCTTTTTCCGCGAGGTATTTATAATGTTCTTCTAATTTTTCTTTACTATATGACTTCGCTGGCAACATTATACATTAAACATTATACTATTCTTATACTTATACTTTTACTTATTCATTTTAATAAAAACTTCGACTGTTTAATATATTATTTTTTTTTTAACTTACAATAATTCAATCATTATGATGTTTAATTTGATGATTCGGCTGGCTGATAAACTACACCTTCGTTCTTAATCTTCCTTGGAATTCTGGTTCTCTTCTTATTTAATAATATATTGTTCGAGTTTTTTTTTTTTTTTATTCACTTTAAGTGAATCACTTTAAGTAAGTTAACTCTTTTATAAGTTTTAATAATTTTTTTTTTTAATATGGATAAGTTTGTACGTGCACTCATATTCGGTTCAATTCCTTCTTTTCTTTCAATCACTTTGATATGGATTCAATTGTATTCGCAGAAGATGCTAAATTCAATACGCACTTAGAAGGTGTAATAGGGATTATTAATTTTGTTCCCCATTGTAATTACTTAAAAAGCAGAATACGTACTTTTAACTTAAAATATTACCGGAATAAAATTTATTTACATTATGTACAAAGATTTACAACACCGGAATTTTATTTTCAGTGTACATCGCACCGCTGTCACCAATTTGTTATGCCTGGTTTAATAAAAAGACGAAGTTCTTTTCTTTGCGTCTGAATTAAGACTACTCATTTATTCTTATAAAATTTTATTTACAGTGTCGATGAATTGGCATCGACAGATACTTAATATTAATATTGGATGGAGAGATGCTGCACACTCAGCATATTTGCTGTATTATAAAAAGAAGATAAGGCACCCAAAGAAAAGTATCTCATGACGGGTGGCATTTGATTTTTATTTATAAACATAAACAAATGCATATCCGGAAGGGATATCCGCAGTTAATTCGAATATATTATGCATGGTAAGCACAATAATAGTGACGGGCACAACACATCCTTCTCATCAGTTGATTTGGGTGACTGGTAGTGAGTCCTACAAGCTTCTTTGCTTGAAGCAGTAGGTACCTGTCCAGATGGATGATGCCTCTGTGTAAAGACGCTCGTCGCTGTGATGTCTCATTCGCTTCCGATCAAAATATAGTCCGGTACAAATCCTTTGTAACTTTCTTTCGAACATTTGAAGTTCCTTCATGGCCGTCTTCGAGATGGAGAACTAGACTGGGAAAGAATAGCTGATAACAGGCCGCAGGAGTTGCTTGTACATAACTATCTTCGTCTTCTGGCTTAGTCCGTTTCTGCATCTCATCATTGGGTAGAGTCGGTGGAAGGGTTGAACCTTAACAACTCGTTGAAGTGGATGCCTAGGAGCTTCACGTTCTTTTTAGCTGCTATTTTAGATCCGTCCGGAAGTTTCAGAACCTGACTTCTGCACTTGGCTGCGCTGCAACTACCTCTACTGGGTCTCCTGAAATAACAAGCTCCGATTTGGAGGTGTTTATCCGGATGCCCCATTTCTTGTAGAAGGCGTAGAGTATATTGACGTGGTGCTCAACTTTTCGTAAAGCTACCAGAGGAGACATCGAGGCGGCATACGTAAGGGAGTCATCAGCATACAGGATATTTTGGCATCCAGATGGCAATGGTTGGTCAGATGTCATCAGGCTGTAGAAGAAGGGGCCTAGCTTCGAACCTTGGGCAACTCCGGCTTTGATGTTCTTCACTTGTGATTTGCAGTTGTCCATTTGTACGTAGAATTTTCTGGAAGAAAGAAAAGAAAAAACGCGAAGCTTATGGATAAGGGCTCCAATCCATACGCTGTCGAATGCTTTCTCGACATCCAGAAAGCATCCAACGGTGACACGATGGTTGTTGAGCGCTATGGTGATGTCATGCTGGAACTTCAGGAGCGGATGCAAAGTGGAGTGCTTTTCCCTAAAGCAAAACTGCATGTCCGGGATGATGGCGATTTCGCTGCAAGCAAAACTTCTTTAGTCTACGAAGTAATACTTCTTCCAGTATTTTACTTATGTTGTTCAGAAGCGAGATTGGCCTGTAATTGGACATACAATTGTTAGTGCCTTTCTTCGGGATGGCCACGATCTTAGCTGTTTTCCACTTTTGGGGAAAGTAGCAGTTATTGATGCAGTTTTTCATGATGATAATTAAAAGGATCATCACTGCATGTTGCAGCCTCTTCAGGATGTAGTTTGAGACTCCGTCTGGTCCGCCTGACTTTTTTGGCTTTGAATTCCCGATGATGTCTGCTACCTCCTACATATTGCAGAGATGTGTTCTATCGGTTGGGTCACTTGCTGGGTTGGAGTCACTAAAAACGACGCTTTCCGGATTTGGCCGCAGGGTTTGCTGAATGGATGCTTCGACTTCGTTCAGAAACGCTGGATCATCAGGTGGGTTTGGTGTGAAGTTTCGCTCGAAATATTTGGCGAACATTTCCACTTTGTCCTGCGTTGATGATACTTCAATATTGTTGTCAATTAGGATTTCCGGAATTGGGGCCTGTTTTCCAACGATTTTATTAATGTTCTTGAAAGCTTCTGGTCCTGGCTTGATTGCTTGTAGCCTCTTCTGGAACTGGATGTTGTTATGATGCTGCACAGAGTTTCGGAACATGACGTTGACACATTGCAACTCGCTCCAAACCGTCCGGTAGCTGCTGTTGGTGGTGTTCAGCTCTCTCTGATGTATCCTTTGGAGCCGTTTCCTCAGCCGCTGTCTGTGTGCGTATAGTTTCTGTATGTACACGGGAAGATGTTGGTACCTATCCCTTGACGTCCTAGGCCGCTTTTGGACTTCCAATGCATCACAGACAGCTTGCTCCAGACCATCTATAGCAGCGTCTATTTCTAGCAGGTTCCGGTTTGAAGGGGGAAGCGTTATATTTTCTTGAATGTCCCGTTGGAGTCATTCAGCATCCAGTCGTCTATAATTAATGAAGTTCTCCGTTGGCTCTGTTGCTAGGCAGATGGGTTGGTGGAGCTTGATGCTAAGCTGAACAGCTTCCTGATCCGAGTCGATGGTCACAAGTTTACAGGTGTAGTTGCAGATTTCTGGAAGTAAATAAACAAAATTAGAAGTTGAAATAAAAATATCTAATGTAGATAGTGTTCGGGGAAAAGTTGGTTTAGGTTGAGAAACAACCACCAATGAATGCTGGTCCTGGTAAGCGTCCAACCAGTCTGCAATCGCTTTTCCCTCGGGTGCAACTGTGGTATCCAGCCAAAGGTGATGTCTTGCATTGAAGTCTCCGCCGATTAGTCCATATGTGCTCCTTTGAAGTACGCTGTTGAAGACGTGTAGGTCGCTTTGTATATTTCTCATGCTGGAATGGCATTTGAAATACACGCCGATGATGGTGAGGGTCTCATCTCTTCCTATTTGTATGGTGACGGCGGTGGCTTCACTAGTCTTCAGACCAGAAATGGTGACTTTTTTGGTGTTGGGCGACAGGTTCTTCCACACGTAAATAGCTGTGCCTTTCCGGTCCTCCTTCTTGTCCTTCCAGAAAGTTTTGTAACCAATGATGTCAATGTTGTTGCATTTGGTTACGTTGGTCTCGCTGATGAGCGCAATGTCCGGGTTGTTGTTCTTCATTAACAAGTTGAATGATGTCCTTCTTTCCAGGCTGTATAACGAGTTTGCGTTATACGTCAGTGTTCGGAGTTTTTTTAGTTCCATAACTGGAATATGAAGGTGACCAGCACCACAGACTTTTCCCCCTCGCTTAGCTGACCATAGTTATGTGGTACAGCACTCCTGGCTTTTTCCATCACGAACATGAGTTTGGATCCGAAAATACGTTGAACTTCAGAGCTGAGGTTCATCGCTGACGAAGCTAATGTTGGTCTGGATATCATTGCTGGTGCTGGACTAGCTGAAATGGTTTTGGCTGGGGTCCTTGTTGGTTGTGGCTGTTTCTCCTGCTGGTTCTTGAAAGCTGCTGGTTTGGGTGATGTGCCTCCTTTGATCACCTTAGCGAAACTAACTGCTGGGCGGGTTACGGTACAGGCGGACTTGGCAACAAACTCCTTTTGAGATTTTTTCTCGGCCAGGACCTTGTTCCTTTCGGTCAGTTTTGCTTTAAGAGTTCGCACACTATACGTCCGATCCGCTTTTTCCTTGCACTTGCACATTCCAGGATCGTGTTCCTCCTTGCACTTCACACATACGTATTGGCGTCCAGTTAGTTGCAACGTGTCCAAACCGCTGGCAGTTTCGGCATTGTACAAGGTCATTGGATTTCAATCGCTCCCAGTGCACTCTCTGGTTCATGATCAAGGTCTTCGTGTAGACCTCGCTGACGTCACAGGATTTTCCCAGCTCTACAACAAAGTTGTTGTATACCTTGCCTGGTCCCTTCTTGGCTTTAAATGGTGTGACCTTCACCACTGGCAGTCCTTCAATCCGGAGCTCTTCTTCCACTTCAATGGCTTTATGCGAGTAGTGAATCTCTTTTAGGAGCAGTAAGTTTTTCCTGTCTTCTCGTGGCATGTAGGAGTTATATTGGATCTTTCGCTCCTTGAGGAATTTTTTTTTTCACTTCCTCGAAAGAATCCCGGTTTTCTGCGCTGATTATCGTAGTTTTAGTATTCCGATTTTTAAATGTAACACTCAATTGCCTGCCTTTGCAGAACCTGCTGATTTCAGCAATGTTTCTCGAAAAGCAGAAAATTGGTAGCATTCCTGGGGCCTTGGCTGGGTTGGTAGTGGTTTTATTAGGAGTGGATGACTGGGTTGATGGTTTCAATGGTCGTGTTGCAGGTTGCAGGTTTGGTGGCTGGTTTGGCGTGAGTTTTTCAGCTATGGTTGAAGAGTTTGAAGCTGTTTTGGCTTCATGGCTCAATGGTTCCGTCTGCTGCTTTTTTGGCATGGTGGGTGCCTTTCTTGAATTTCGGGGTCGTTTCTGCCCAGGTTTAGGTGATTCGCTGCCATCTTTGGAGCTACTACAGGTCTCGCTCACCTCTTCCTCGCTCAATATCTCCTCTTCGCTACAAGAGGTAATAGCTCCTTCCTTTTCACTGTCTTTGCACTTAGTTTCCATGACTTCATTCTCGTTGTTGCTGATGGCTTGGTCTTCATTGCCTCCGTTGTTGTTTGACTTGACTATACTATTTATTGTCATAAATAATCTCGGGCCGTATTCGGGGCCCAGGTCGTTGACAATCCTTTTCAGCAACGCCCCTAAAGATGCGAATGCTGATTCCGGATTTTGCGGCTCATTCATTACTGGATTAGCTACTTTTCTTTTTGTTATTTAAATTAATTTATAGCGGATTAACAACACAAACACTTGTTCAAAATAAAACTTGGCCTGCACATTAATCTGTATTTTTATTGTATGGGATAAACCCTTTTTTATTTCGGTTGGGTAATAAACTAAGGTAACCGCCAGGTATACCTGTATTTGTTGATTTTTTAATTAGGGGTGGTTTAAAATTCACTGACTATTTTTGTCCGCTAGCACGTCTGTATGTGTCGACTGACTGTCACTGAATGACGAGATCCAGGTGCTTGTCCATAATGCATTGGACAATTGAGGACTGAAAGCTGTTCAGTTTCCTCTATGCAAGTGCCGCTCTAGGATAGCAGCATTGGGGATGGGTTTCGTTTTAACGACAGGTTTTTTTATTCCCCACTGGACGATACTGTCAAGATCAGAATTTAATGAGCTTATCATACGCTGCCGTTCAAGTTCCACATCCGAAGGACATGGATGTGAATCTAGAAACGAATATGAAAAACTGAGGGTATTGTCGCCAGCAAAACAGTTTAATGGATTAGAAGTTTCAGATAAGAGATCATTTATGAAAATAAGTAAGAGGGTCGGAGACAAAACGGAGCCCTGGGGCACACCAGCATTTATTTTGTGGATATCAGACTTGAAACCGGGCAATACAACTTGTGTTGAGCGGTCCGAAAGGTAAGCACGTTAGTGCAATTGGTCGATAGTTTGAGGGCGAAAAAGATACGCCTTTTTTTGGGACAGGCTGGACAAATGCTGTTTTCCATCCACTCGGAAAGAGACCAGTAGAGTAGGACAGACGGAAAACCTTACGCAGTGGTTTTGTCAGCGTTGAAGAACACCTCTTCAGAACAATGGGAGGGATACTAGCCGGGCCAGCGGATTTCTTTACGTCGAGATCTTCTAGAACTCTAGCAACTGCACGAGTGCGAAGATTTATCCCATAAAATCATTTACGCTCTCAAGTACAGGAGGAGTCATAACATTGTGCTGCAAGCAAATTGGCTTTATCTAGTGAGCTGACAAAAGGAGTATCATTGAAGACGAGCGTTGTAAGCGAAGACGAGGTGGTTTTCGTATGTTTTTACAAATGACCAAATATTTGTACTAACTTTGGGACATTGTAGTATTTGTTGCCGTAATTTTTGATCATGTACAAATTTGGTTCGTCGAATATGAACGTTACAGGTCTTTCTAGCTTGTTGAAACTTTTTCCGGTTTTCCTCAGTAGGGTTGGCTTTAGAACAACGGAAGTATACTTCTCTGGCCATTTACAAATACAATACCTACTTTATTAAGTTTACGATTCATTCACTAAACAACGAAATTTTACTACTGTGCATGGTCAACATATAGATACTTTCTAATAACTCAGAAAATTATTCATGAAGCAATTTTATTCAACAGCAGTTTAATGTTTTGGGAATGATCTTCGACGTTTAAACTTCCCTTCTGAATGTTTTAACTTTTTGGCCTATTTGCTTATGAACGACCTTTTTTAATGATTGGATATCTGCTGGTCTTAGATCAATATTTAATTGACCTAAGGCCAAAAAATAAAAGCAACATATGTATATATATTAATAGCCAGACACTTAAGTTAAAATTTCACGTAGGTAAATACATAATTCTTTAGTGGAGCTAATTACCAATTGTGTAGCTTTGAAAATTACTTTGATCCAACTGTGAAATTGTTAAATTCCGTGGCGCAAATTCATCCAATGGAAGATGGTTGTTTAATGCATACGTTCAAGGTAAATATACCTACCTATAACTCCATTAATTCACCAATATGCAGCATAATTGAAAATAAATCTCTTTTCGTTTTTGTCAGGTCTTTGAAGCTGTCGTCAAGATGCGAGATGAGGAGACACTCACCCAGAGCACTCTGTGTTGTCAACTTTTGTCGTCATCATCTTCAATGCGCACGCCATTGCCATCATCCAGACAAGTGCAAGAACAAAACTTTTCTTCTTGCTAAAGACTCAAGAGTAGGTACACAAACACTGCCTCTTACCCTTACAATGCAATTAGTAGGTACATGTACAGCGGAATAAAAGTAAGGATTGTAAACCCATCTCCGTAGCTGTTTTCCCACCTCCCACCACCCCTCCAGCTCATTCTGCATTTAAGCCTTGCGAAGGCGATATAAGACGATGTAATTACTAGATTGTGCTTATAGGCATGAAGTACTACCTGCTGGATTCAAAATTGTAGTGAATAATATAGCTGTATTGTGTATGTGTATATAGATATAAGGCACTCTACACGTTTAGGTACAATATCCTTGAGGTGATGTAACGACAACAGTGTTCAGCACAAGTAAATTGATGTGGAGTGTTAATTTAAATTTCAAATCTAATTTTCACCTTAAATATTTGTCGCCTGGCGGAGCTCTAGCTGTAGTATCACCGTAAAAGGGGGACACCGCATTTTTGTTGAACAAACTTTTTCTTGATTGGGAAGTAGTAAAATGATTTGTGTTCCCGATTATTTTTTATGGTAATAAATTAAATCATAAGTGGAAGCTTAAACGTGAAAATTATCTTTGATCTCCAATAATGAGCTATTTATATTTGTCTATTTAGGAGGTACATATATAAAATTGTTGATAACACTCAATGTACTTATGTATGTAAGCATTCACATATAGTAGGTACGGACTTCGAAACCTCCGGTCCAATTGAAATAAATCTTCTGTATTGGTCCGAGAGTGTTTCTGTAAAATTTGATCAACATCGCCCTAGAAACTTGACCCTAAGTGCATTTTAAAAGCGGTATGGTACGACGACGCACACGTAATTTGTAATGTGTGACAGATTGGCCCAACGGGACACATAAAAGGAGTTCTGAGTTTTTAAATCTTTAAATTTAAAGTATTTTTCGTACATTACATTACATTTGTGTTTCGACAATTTTGTGCTGAGAACTGACATGTATGTAAGACGGACAAAGAGAAACGCATGACACGAGAGTTGAGCTTAGACTAAACTTACTTTATTAAATGCTTATACCTACTTACAGACTAACATATTATTAATAGTATATATGTATATTTACATAAGGCATAAGAATTTCACTCTTAATTTTTGAGTTTCCAGTTGAATAAAGTTGAATAAAGAGATTACCTGTAATATGTAATGGCCTAACTAATTTTCATAAAATTTGTATGTAGAATGCAGTCGCCTCTGAAAAGTGTTTTCGATATGCAGAAGCTAAGCAAGTACTAGGCTTGCCGCAGATTTCTGCAATACGAACTCCCCCAAAGTTCTTAAGAATTGGAATTTAGCAGTATTTGAAAACAAACCAGTCAATAAATGCTAATAAAATTTTGTTTATAAAAGGACCACAATACATATACAAATATGAACAAAATAATTTATTTCTCAAAAAAATATCAGCCTAATTCTCGGCAGGAAACATTTTAAATGAAATAGAAATAGATTTTTTTTTATTTTCGACTTTCTTAATAATATACTTATTGAGATTTTTATACAAATGATTATGAAATAATTAGTTATTTTGTCGATTAAAAAAAAAAAAAAAAAAACTAAAAAATCTTGTGCTGCTTAGGATGGCAAGGAATGTTTTAATTCAGAGACATTTTTTTTTATTTAGAATAACTTTTGTAATTTTAAAAATAGATGTTTTCATTTAAATCGGAGTTGAAACATTATTGTCCTTCAAGTCAAAATTTCGACTTTTCATGATAAAATATAATATTTATTAACATTTAAAATTTTTCAACAAGCTAGAATTTTTCAACAAGCTAAAAAGACCTGTAACTTTCATATTCGAAGAACCAAATTTTTACATGATCAAAAAATACGGTAAAAAACATACGAAATACCACCTTGTCCTCGGTTCCAACGCTCGTCTTCAATGATACTCTTTTTGTCAGCTCGCAAGAAAAAGCCAATTTGCTTGCAGCACAGTTTGCAGTTAATTCGACGCTGCCAGAAAGTGTTATGACTCCTCCTGTACTTGAGAGCGTTAATGATTTTATGGGACAAATCTTTTTCGCACTCGTGCAGTATCTAGAGTTCTAAAGGATCTCGATGTACACAAATCCGCTGGCCCAGATAGTACCCCTCCCATTGTTCTAAAGAGGTGTTTTTCAACGCTGCCAAATCCACTGCGTAAGCTTTTCCATATGTCCTACTCTACTGGTCTCTTTCCGAGTGGATGGAAAACAGCATTTGTCCAGCCTGTCCCTAAAAAAGACGTATCTTCTTCACCCTCTAACTATCGGCAATTGCACTTACGTCCCTTCTTTCCAAGGTCATGTAAACGCTGTTTAATTTCCAGCTCAAGAAATATCTCGAGGAACGAAAGCTTCTTAATGACCAACAGTACGGCTTTCGTAGCAATAGGTCCACTTGTGATCTGATGGTATATCTCACCGAACAGTGGAACAAATCTTTACATCGTTTTGGAGAAATTAAGATTATTGCACTTGATATTTCAAAAGCCTTTGATAGAGTTTGGCACCAAGCTCTCTTATCGAAAATGCGCGCATTTGGTTTCGATGAACCTCTTCTTCGTTGGATTAGAAATTACCTTTCGGACCGTTTAATACAAGTCGTATTGGACGGTTTTAAGTCTGAAATCCACAAAATAAATGCTGGTGTGCCCCAGGGCTCCGTTTTGTCTCCGACACTCTTCCTTATTTTTATAAATGATCTTTTGTCTGAAACTTCTAATCTATTAATCTGTTTTGCTGACGATAGTACCCACAGCTTCTCATATTCGTTTACAGATTCTCATCCATGTCCTTCGGATGTGGAACTTGAACGGCAGCGTATGATAAGCTCATTAAATTCTGATCTCGACAGCATTGTCCAATGGGGAATCAAAAACCACGTAGAATTTAATGCTTCTAAAACTCAATGTTGTCTCCTATCGTTAAAGCGAAACCCACCCCAATGCCGCTATCCATAGGGGGCACTTCCATCGAGGAAACCGAACAGCTCTCAGTTCTTGGTCTGTGTGTCACAGACCACTTTTTGTGGAATGACCAAATATTTGATGTCGCCAAAAACTCTGCTAAGTGTTTAGGTTTTCTCCGTAGATGCAAGAAGTTGTTTTCCCCTTCTGATCTGGGTTGTGATCTACAAAGCCTTTAATCGTCCAAAACTTGAGTACAATCCACATGTTTGGGCAGGAGCTCCAAAATCTCACTTGAGTTTGAAATATGAAAGAATTGAAACATTTAAAATCAAACAATACAAAATACTTAAAATAAGAAAATAGGATGAGACGAAGGCAACCGACTACCTTAAAGTCAAGTCAAATAAGAGAACAAATTTAGAAAATAAGAACAAATAAATAAAAAAAAAACAAACATTTTTAAAATGAGGAAAAAAGAATTGCAAGCATGCTAAGGCATTTGTTAAAATTGTTAAGATTGTAAAGTTTCAGTTTCTCTATAGATTGATTAAAATTAATTAGTTACATGTATGTATGTATGTACATACATTATACATACATACATAATATTATCTAGAGATGTTATATGATGAACTATATAGAAGGTTTCTTTGTGTGATCTTGCTATGATTATATTCTAAAACATTTGAATTAGCATTTACTTCTCTCAACATTCTTGTAACTGGTTCGTTTCTGCCATAATCAGTTCTGTGAGGGGATTGATGGAAAAGAGGTATTGATCTAAGAGCGTTCGAGTTGACATTTAATCTCAAAGCCTGAAGAAACGAGGGAGAATCAGTAACACCAGACAGAATTTGATGAGTAAAAATAATATCAGCCACCTCAAGACGTTTTTCGAGCGATTGTAAATTAATAAGTCGCAACCGATATTGATTAGGGGGTAAGTTATAATTATCAACCCAGGAAAGTCCCCTAAAAAACAAACACAGGAATCTTCTCTGAATAACCTCAAACTCGTATTCGACCACAGACGTATATTATAGACATAAAGTCGTATATCCGACTTCACTTCTTGAGAAACTCACAACCAGTGTTGCCGTTTTGACCTGTTTCATGTCAAATTCGACAAGATTTCATCGCTGTTGACATGAAATTAAATACAAATCTTGTCAAAAGTGTTTTGACTTGTTTTTTGACTTTATTCAATAATTCAATATGCAACATAACTTTTAGTTAAAATATTTTAAAATACATTTCAACTTCAGTGTACGCCGAGTGTAATGTAATGTGTTATACTATGAACTGCAATCAATGAAGTTACCTTTCAATATATTATAATATGGAGTACAGCCTAACAAAAACCATTTCCAAATCTCAATCATATGCTATCCTTCTGGTTTAGCTACAAGCTGCACAAAACAACTGGTTTTGGTTTACAAACTAATCCTTATCTGGAAGCAGAGTGCGAGGAAAAACTTAACGAATTGAAAATCGAATCGGAAGTAAGCGACGAAGAAATTCATATTTTTAGAAAAAAACTGCAAAAGTTTTATTATTAAACTAATAAAAGAATTACAGCAGAGTGTCAAAAAATCTAAAAATTCTAAGCAGATCAGCATGTTTTCTGTCGAAACATGCCTTTCCCAAAACAAAAGCTCATTGCTTCCAGTTCTGGAAGAGATGAAGGTTGAGCCTGATTCAAAAGAAAAGATTTTAAACCAGTGGAGCAATCTTTATTTCATAAAATGGAAAAACATAAAAGAGACAGTGCCTTTCTGGTGCGAAATTAATTCGTATTAGGATGCCAGTGGAGAAAATCCATTTTAATAGTTGGCGAAGTTTTCTATGTTTTACCAATTTCCATTGCAGAAGTAGAAAGAATTTCTAGTCAATTAAATTTGATCAACACGAAACAAAGAAACAGAATGCAGCTGTTGTTAACTAATTCTCTTTTGACGAGAAGAAATAATTTGCGCAGTAAAAACTGTTGCAATAAATTTATATAATAATAAATTATGAAATATTATTTTAATTAACTCGTTGAATTGAAGTTGAAATACTTTATGTTTTGTTTGTAATTCATAAAATGTATTAACATGTTATGTTATCATTAATATTTGGTATTTGACTTTTTCTTTTTGACTAGAAACAAAATTTTCAAATATTTAACTTTTTTTTGACTTGATTTGGAAGAGACAAATAAAGTCAACAAGTCAGATTTGACTTTATTTGGAATTTCGACTTGGCAACACTGCTCACAACATCGCATATGACTCTTCGTATTTTATCATTATTATCATAATATTATTCTTGTATTGATTCGAATTAAAGGCGTATTTGTGTTGTTTATTCGTCGTTTGAAATCTTTTAAACGAGTCCTATATTTTTTCGATAAAAATGGACAAGAATGTGTTACAATGCATGTTTGTAACTTTTTCAATATTGCTTCTATTTGTTAATGTAGGATAGGAAGTATGCAGACCACATCTGTTTTGCAAGAAAGGAATCTCACCTCTATTTATAGCAACCGGACATCCAAGGACACAGTATGCAACCAAAATGGAACACAATTTTTTGATCTTTTACAAACATACGATTTGTGTGTTCTGAACGGATGTACTGAAGGAGATCGTAAAGGACATTATACTTTTATGGGAGGACAAGGGAAATCTGTCATAGACTATTGTGCTGTAAATAAAGAATGGGTAGATCTAAAATGGTTTTTTGCCCTTTATGGGCAAAAGAGAAGCGCGTCAATTTTTTTTTCTTCACGGTTTA
Organism: Melangyna quadrimaculata; assembly: GCA_949320155.1. Taxonomy (NCBI): domain Eukaryota; kingdom Metazoa; phylum Arthropoda; class Insecta; order Diptera; family Syrphidae; genus Melangyna; species Melangyna quadrimaculata. The sequence continues at coordinate 365,800,312 of OX439483.1, forward strand.
TTTACGGCAATTATTCTGAAATTCTTGGTATACTTAGAAGTTATTTTAGGCTACAAATTAAAAAGTGTCATTCTAGCTTTACATGCAAAATAGCCTGAAAATGGTTTTGTACCCTTTATGGGCAAAAGAGTGTCGTGGAAATTTTTTTTTCCGCACGGTCTATTTACTGCAATTTTTCGGCAATTCTTGGCATACTCAGAAGTTATTTTTGGCTAAAAATAAGAAAGTGTCATGCTAACTTTACATGAAAATTAGCCCCTTAAGGGGAAAAGAGGGGCGCGGCAATTTTTTTCTTTTCACGGCTTATTTACGGCAATTATTCAGCAATTACTGGCATCCCTAATTTTTTTTCTTTGGACTAAGAATAAAAAAGTGTCATGCTAACTTTACGCGTAAGTAAGCTGGATTGCCCTTTTTGGGCAAACGAAGGGCGGGGCAATTTTTGTCTCTTCACGGCAATTATTTGGAAACTTCAACTCAAAAGTTATTTTTGCCCAAAAACAAAAAAGTGTAATGCTAACTTTGTATAAAGTTAGCAGGATTGCCATTTGTGGGCAAACCCGTAGCGCGGCAATTTTCTTGATTCCACGGCATATTTACGGCAATTAATTAAATTTCGGCGGGGGAGGGGGGGTTTAAACTGAAAACTCAAAATTAAGAGTGAAATTGTATGGCGAAGAAGTTAAATTCATACATTTCGGGGGGGGGGGCAAAATCCCCCCTGCGTTCGCGCCTGGTTGTGTTTGTTTTTTTTCGATTACATTAACTTTCATTGCATTTTTTTTTTTAATAAGAAAACTTACGTTGTTATAACCGCCTGCAGATGAGCTTTACTTTGTGGGTACACTATTGTAAATTGAAAAATTGTAAATAAACTCTAAATAAATATAAAAAAAAAATGAGAACGTCCCTAGCAACACTAAATTTAGTCACCTACTTGTATAGTTGGATGGGTGCATGTGCAGTGCAATGTACTTCTTCTTTCAAGGAGACTTTCCTAATATAGAATTTATATTCGCGCGCGCGAATTGTAACCATTCATTGTCTCAACAATTAATATTTATTCTAGATTTTTTCATTATAGATTTTTTTTTTTCTAGATTTTTGCAGTTCGAGATTATGCTTTCTAGATTTTTGTTTTCGAGATTTTTTAAATTCTAAATTCTTTTTTCGAGATTTTTACTTTCGGGATTTCTGGATTATTGGTTTCTAGATTTCGTGGTACACCCGTTCAAAGAACTGCCAGCATTGACACGACAGGGCGACACACAAATTATTTTTTTATTCAAACCCTTTGCACCTCAGGGCAAAACTTCATTTTTTTTTTTTTTTAATTCAACCTGTTTTAGATTTTCCCAAGTCCCATAAAATGTATGGCTTTTTGGGTGCACTTATTAACGAGTGTAGTTGTCCGTAGCGTAATGGTTAGTGCGTTCGACTGTCACGCTGGAGGTCTGGGATCGCTTCCCAGCCTCGTCCACCTAAAAACTTTTTTTTTATTAACGAGTCCTTTTTAATTATTGTTTCGTTCATCAGGTAAAAATAAGAAAAATTTACGTTTATCACGCATTTTTTGAAAAAAAAATCACCTTAAAGTCAAAATTTTAAATTTAATTTAAAAATTTAAATTTTCATTTAAAAATGAATATATGGCAACCCTAAAACTATATCAGTTTAATTTAAAGGAATTTTTAAAGGCTAGTATTTCTACTACCAAAAAAAAGTCCAAAATGAAGTCCCTACCATGAGTACTGACAGAGAAATTGACCCTAACATCGGTCAGGGTACACTACACCAAAATAAGCCTTTTTTTGAGGCCCCTAGAATTAGAATCCAAATCCATCGTTTAAGATAGATAGTGTGTGCAGTAGCGGATCTAGGATTTGGCTGTGGGGGGGGCTTGGGAGATCCAGTTTGAGACATTTACCCATATTCTGCAAGTCGTACTCTATAATTTTGTTTGAAAGTGCATTACGATAGTCAAGTGCCGCGATATTGCTCTAATGCTGATTAAACAAATAAGTAAGTAAGTAATATTCATTTATTGATAATTTTGGTAAGAAAGTTAACATAATTCAAATGAATTTAAAGGTATGGCGTTGCCGTCAGCTCGATTGGCAATAAATATTTTCAAAATTTACAATTTCGGTTTTAAGAAATTAACATAAAATAAAATATATTATTAATTAAATTCTGTTATTAACAAGATTCTGTATTTGTAAGCACTTTTTAAAAAGAAATATAGATTTTTCCAATTCTGGCCGTTGAGATATTTTTCTTGAATTGTTCAAGTTTTTTTTCCCAAATATTTTTGTCTTTGTGTTGTATAAATTTGACAAACTCCAATAAGGTGAAAGCAATCTTCTTTCGATTTAAGGTTGCACACAGAAAAAAACTGATTAAAACTTGCATTGTAAGGTGATCCATTAAGACCAAGGAAACTAACGAAAAAAAAGTAATTATCATCCATCAGATTAAAGTTGAGTTTTGAATACAAAATTCTGCTCTCCGACGGCTGCGCTTCGCGCGCGCGAAATATAACCATTCATTGTCTCAACAATTAATATTTATTCTAGATTTCTTCATTATAGATTTTTTTTTTCTAGATTTTTGCAGTTCGAGATTATGCTTTCTAGATTTTTGTTTTCGAGATTTTTTAAATTCTAGATTTTTTTTTTCGAGATTTTTACTTTCGGGATTTCTGGATTATTGGTTTCTAGATTTCGTGGTACACCCGTTCAAAGAACTGCCAGCATTGACACGACAGGGGCTATAAGATCCTGCCCAACTGATACCTTAAGCGTCTTTCTGCACCTTCTACCGCTTGATTTACATATTAAATATCTAGTATCTTGCAGAGCTATAAGACTTAAAGAATCAAATTCTTGGTTTGCCAAGCCATATGGTCACAGCAATATCACAGACTTGATTCCAATGGAAATGTTTTCGACTCCCACTGACTACGGCACCCCTACAAGGAGTATCAGTAAGGATTTTAAAGTTAAATTTCCATCCAGGAAGGATTGGAATGATAACGTCGTGACGAAAGATTGCGACACAACAATTTTTACTGATGGCTCTAAGATAGAGTGTGGCGTCGGTGCAGGAATCTTCTCTGAGTCTCTAAATGTCTCTAGGTCCTTTCGGCTACCTGACTTTGCTAGCGTCTTTCAAGTTGAATTGCTGGCAATCAGGTAAGCAAGCAAGTTACTAAAAGGAGATCCAAACCAGAACCGTAATGCAGCTATTATTATAGACAGTCAAGTTGCTGTTAAAGCCATTAATTCAGCTTCATCATCCTCCAAACTGGTCCAGCAATGCCGTCATGAGCTTGCGAGTCCGAAAGCTCTTATCTGGGTCCCGGGTCACAGTGGCATTGAGGGCAATGAACGGGCTGACGAGCTGGCCAGGCAAGGTTCAGCCTTTCATGGCTCACTTGCGGAAAGTGTCAACATTCCGCTTGGAGTTATAAAGGACAACATTCTCTCAATATATCTTACTAAATCAAACCGCAGGTGGAGCAGTTAAACAAACTGTATTATATCTAGGAAGATTTGGCCCACCTATGACAAGAACCGAATAATTGATCTAATACGCAGACCCAGGCAAGACATAGCCAGGGTAGTTGCAACCTGTAGCGGACACTGGCCAATAGGAGAGCATGCAGCTAAGTTGGGCATACCTCACAATACTCACTGTCGGAGCTGTGAGGACCAGCAGGAAAAGGAAACAGTAGTTCATTTCCTCTGCAAATGCCCTGCTCTGGCCAAAGCTGTGGCAAAATCACTCGGAAGAGCATTTTTTGACGACATTAACGAACTTTCTGAAATGGCGACGAAATAGCTCTAGGACAAATTTCGGCTCATTCTGCATTATACCTTCTGACGATTCCCTATGATCGCAAGATAGTGGACTACGGTTCTGGTGGGGGTTTGTGGTGCACAGCGGCCGGATGATCATTGAATCAGATCAGTGGACGTTCCAGTGCCAGCCAACGAACTGCCTAGCGGGCTAACTGTGGATGGTGCGGGTGCTGGTCTGGTTGAGTGAGTGATCCACTTTCTGATGATTGTGCTAAAAGCTACAACAAAACCCTTTTATAAACTCAAATAAAAGTGGACGATATCCTGAGAATATGCCCATGTTCTCTCTCTTCAATTCCATCCACAGGTTCTAACGAGTTATGGTATCAAAACGGCGCACTAAAGCGCTAATTGGGCTACGGGCTAGACTGCCCGTGGCCGCCATTTCTACCTACCTAATCTAATATAAAAATGAGTGGGAGTGTTGAGTTATACATTTTTGTATAGCAATCTTATTAAAAAATAAAAACTTTTACTATAGCTTATATTTTAGTCACTTCCTTAAAATCTTTTGTACGAGCAACATTAAATTCTTTAAATTAAATATTAATTTTTCTTCAAACTATTTTCTTTGTTTCAATTATTTCTAAACTTAACAGAAACAGTGACTGGTGGATGGTGAGGTGGCGAAATCTTGGCAATGTGTATGGAGAAGATACGGACACAATTCTAGGTGATCGAAATTCTTTAAAGTCTCGATTGTATAGTACAATTCAAAAAATTGAAGATACACAAAGCGTTTTGTTAGTATTGGAAGCGCAGCCGTCGGAGAGCAGAATTTTGTATTCAAAACTCAACTTTAATCTGAAGGATGATAATTACTTTTTTTCGTTAGTTTTTAAAACCCGATGTGAAGTCCTTGGTCTTAATGGATCACCTTACAATGCAAGTTTTGATCAGTTTTGTTCTGTGTGCAACCTTAAATCGAAAGAAGATTGCTTTCACCTTATTGGAGTTTGTCAAATTTATACAACACAAAGACAAAAATCTTTGGGAAAAAAACTTGAACAATTCAAGAAAAATATCTCAACGGCCAGAATTGGAAAAATCTATATTTCTTTTTAAAAAGTGCTTACAAATACAGAATCTTGTTAATAACTGTTCACGTCAAATGTAATAGATTTAACTATTCTAGTATTATGTTTATAGCCTTAAGAATTCCCTAAATATTATTTGTAATTCGACTATCAGAGGTCGTTGTTTGCATTTTTTAAGCAGAAGTACTCACTTAGCCATTTTATATAAAATTGTATCTTCCTTCTGGAACTAACCATCGTCGAGGTAAGACGCATCGAAATAAAGAATATAACGATTTAAACGAGTATCCTTCTTTCATAAATTTGGACGAGTGAACCAGCAAGGGTTAGACCCCAACATTTGGTCCATACGAACCGGATGAACGAAACCATTTAAATCATCCAAGATCTCTACTTATCTTAAAATCAAAAATTGCATCGACAATCAATACCTACCGAAGAAGCATGATAGCAAAGTCTTCTGCTTAAGATTGTCAACATCTATTCACTACCGTCATACCATTTCGAAAAAAGCAAGACACCAGAGAATTGTTGTTAAGATTATCGGCGCTTGCAGATGTAACAGCAAGCAAGGTCCACAAATCTTGGACATAACCAACAATTGCAAACCAACCGCAAGAAAGTAGTGGTATCATCAGACACACCTCGATTACACACCTTATTGAATCCCTGCGTCAAGACCTAGTCACCAAGGTCTTATTCCTCGACACACCAAATCAACCCGAGCACACCAATACACTCATCAAACCCACCAGCAGAATCGAAAGCATATAATTATCACCAACACCATTATGTGCTAGTCGAAATCATCACCCATCAAGCATCCGTCAACCGTCAACAGATACATCAGCATCCAAACATCCATCAAGCTATGTCATCGATTTGCATTTCATCCTGTCCGCTATATCGAAACAAAAAATAAAAAGTAGCAGAGGAGAGACTAGTTTGCAAAATCAGCTAACAAAAGACGTCACCCTCACCATCAGCAGAAACAACGTGTGCTCTATCTCATTAAATTCCGAATCCGTTAAACAAGTCATCAGCATCATCATCATCACCATCATCATCATCATCATCATCATCATCATCATCATCATCATCATAGACAGTTAATCCTCCATCTCATCGAACTCTCTTATCACCGCAATCACAACGGAAGAAAAGCAGACCAAAGACATTAAAAACAACAGTTACCCCATAAACGAGTCATTTCGTCAGTCTTAATTATAATTCAGGTGCGTACATAGCTCTTAAGATCGGTGCGATTTGTCATTAATTTAAGCAAGTACCTACTGTACTTTATTATAGTACATGTAAAAAAAAAAAAAAAAAAGTATTTCTCCACGGTTTAGATTTCAATATTCATACAGTGTTAATTTGAGCTTATGGTGAATAACGAGAATTAGAAAAAAAAGCATTATCTAATTAAGTTCATTTGAGGGCTCTTCAATCAAAAAAAACACGCGGTTAAAGTGCAAAGGCATATATGCAAAGTGAATTTATATTTTCTTGAAAATTCATTCCGCAACCGGGTTAAGGATACGGTTAAGAAAAAGAAAAGAAAATCTACATTATATGTATGTACTTCATATATCCATCACAAGTGTTTCTTGTTGGTGAGTTTTCTTTAGAGATCACTTAAATACCTTTAAACTAATTGTTGAATCAACTGATCATTTTAAATCCATTTTCATATACAAAAATCAATTCTGAAAGCTAGGTTTTCATTCAGTTAAATACTCATTATGTCAAAGTTCACAGATTTTGTTTTGGTGGCTGATCAGCTCGTTAATTTTAATGCCACGTTTGATGAAACTCCTATTGTAGACAAATCTGTAAGTTCTCTAAGGGAAAACAAAAAGGAATTACAGGATCTCTGGGATATGACTAAGCTGCAATATTCAAATTGCATGATAGATGAAGCATCCTTAGAACAGGGTAAAATTGACTCATGCAAAGCTAAATATAGATCTTCTGCGGATACTTATATTAATTGTCTTACAAAAATTATTAATTCATCTAGGAAACTCAATCTTATTGAATCAGATAAAGATCAAATTGATTCAACTGAACCTAAGATTGCAGATTTAACGCAGCCTGGTCATATTCCTCAAACCTCGCAATTCATAAAGGTTCCACCATGTGATACCGAGTTATTCTATGGGGATTACTTAACATGGCCTTCGTTCCGAGACATGTTCACTGCCGTCTATATTAAGCATTCTAAGCTCTGTTCAGTACAGAAACTCTTCCATCTCCGCGCGAAAACTAAAGGCGATGCAAATAATATCGTTTCTAAGTTTCCCTTAACCGAAAATAATTTTGAGCTAGCTTGGAAAGCTTTATCAGATGAATATGAAAACAAAAGGATTTTAGTTAATAACCAGCTTAAAAAGCTTTTCAATTTATCTACGGTTTCATATGAATCTGGTAAAGGGATTAAGGACTTACAACGTGACATTAATGATTGTCTATCTATTCTTAAAGCACATGATGTTTCAACTAGTGCTTGGGATCCTATTCTTATCTATTTGTGTTCGAATCGTTTACCCGAAACTACTCTCTCGTTATGGGAGCAATCGATATCAAACCCTCGCGATCTTCCCTTGTGGGCGGAAATGGATCAGTTTTTGACGAACAGATACCGTATTCTTGAAACAGTAAGTGATATAAAATTCATTTCGAAACCTAAAGCTCAATCATTTAAACCACAGAACTCTCAGCCAACATTTAGAAGACAAGTTTCAGAAACCAAGTCTCAGAACCATAAAGCTTTTCATTCAAAACCAAATTCAATCTCTTGTAAATTGTGTAAGAACTCGCACCCCCTTCGATTATGCCCAAAGTTTCTTCAATTATCCATTCAAGATAGAATCGCAAAAATTGAATCGTTGAAATACTGTTCTAACTGTTTAGCTCATACACATTCAATCAATGATTGCAAAAGCATTTATACATGTAGCCTTTGCAAACAAAAGCATCACTCCCTATTACATTTATCCTCCTCCGAGCAGCCTCATCTTCAGACTTCATCTAATGATCAAGTAAATCAATTTCACTCACCTGCCACATCTCAATTTCCAACCATACAGTCCACTAATGAATTAAATCAAGTCAATGTTCAATCCTACTTTTCTAGCAACAACAAACGCATTATCTTAGCCACTGCTCTTATTGATATCTACCACGGTGGAGATACATTTACTCTGCCTGCATTTTTAGATACAGGGTCAGAAGTTACTCTAATTTCAGAAGATGCTCAGCGAAGATTACGGCTTCCTGTTAAACCAATCAATGCACAGATATCTGGAATGAATTCAGTTGTAACCGGAACAGCATCCAAGTTGTGCACATTGTGCATTGGATCAAAACATGTTCCGGCATTCACTCTAAGTGCAAATGCAATAGTTTTAAAACGACTCACCGGTGATTTACCTTCCTGTTCGATACTTCGAGAGGAAGTTTCGGAACCGATCGACTTAACGCTTGCTGATCCTTATTTCTTCGAAAGCTCAAAGATCGATTTGGTCATTGGTATGGATGTATATCCTGCCATTATCAAGAAAGGTCTCCAGTATATAATTTTCGGCTCACTCGTAGCCCAAAACACAATTTTCGGCTGGGTGATTTCAGGACCTCTACCACAACAAACAATTAGGAGTTTTTCGACAAGTGTGTCATCCTTCGATGATATTTCATTGGATCAACAAATGGCTAAATTTTTGAAAATGTCCCTATGTCAAATCAAATATCTGAAAACAACTTGTATTGTGAGCAACTCTTCAATGCTACAACAACAAGAGATCCAAATGGGCGATTTATAGTTCGTCTACCATTTAAATCTTTTCCTCCTATACTTGGGAGGTCGAGAGATATTGCTTTAAAGCAATATAACCGACTTGAAAAATCTTTAGAGGGGAAACCTGATCTTCGCGAAACTTACGATCGGGTTTTAGAGGAATATTCAACTCTTGGTCATATAAAATTAGTCCAACCAATCGAAACAAATCAACTCAACCAAATAATTTCATACTACCTACCTCACCATGCAGTTGTCAAACCAAGTAGTACTACTACGAAAGTAAGAGTAGTTTTCAACGCATCAAACCAATCGAGTAATGGCATTAGTCTTAATGATGTCTTATATACAGGTCCAGCCCTTCAAGCTGACCTCACAATCTTAATTTTAAGATGGCGTTTTTTCAAATTTGTCTTCAATTCTGATATTGAAAAGATGTACAGACAAATTTTAGTGCATCCAGAAAATACACCTTACCAGCGAATCATATTTCAAAATCAGGATCATGAATTACTCACAGTTACCTTTGGAGTCAACTGTGCTCCATATCTGGCTAATCGTTCACTCATAGAACTAGCTGAAACCGTTAAAACGAATCACGCTCTTGCATATGAATGTCTTTTGGATGAAAGATACGTTGACGACTTTTTCTGTGGTGCTCACGATTTAGAAACCGCTTGAGCTAATTAATGTGTTAGACTCAGCAAAGTTTTCTCTAAGAAAATGGACTTCAAATTCTTTAGATTTGCTTAAAAATTTCCCATTACAACATCTTTACGATGAAGATTTTTTAAAACTCGAAGACAAAAGTGTGTCCAAGACCTTAGGCATTCGTTGGAATGCTAAACTAGATACTTATCAATTTCGTTTCGAAACCCTAGCCGACGATCATAAACTGACAAAGAGAGCTGTTCTTTCAGTAATCGCAAGATTATTTGATCCTGCAGGTTGGCTGGCGCCAATTATTATCGACGCAAAGACGATAATGCAACAAATCTGGCGCGATGGGACGTCGTGAGACTGTCCTTTAAAGCCCCTGACGTGTCACCGCTGGCAATCATTTTTTTCCACTCTCTCAGATATTCACAAAATTGAGATCCCTCGTTGGATTGAGTACTCGCCCACAGCTTCGTTCCAACTTCACGGTTTCTGCGACGCTTCTGAGCAGGCATATGCTGCTTGCTTTCATCTTCGTATACAAGTCGACAAAGATAACTGGACCTCTCACCTTTTGTGTGCAAAAAGTAAAGTTGCTCCTGTAAAGCTAATTTCCTTACCCCGATTGGAACTCTGCGGGGCTGTTTTGCTTGCAAAAATGTTTCAACAGATCATTACAAAGCTCAGATGTTCGACTAGTGACACATTCCTTTGGACTGATAGTTCAATTGTACTAGCCTGGTTAAGTAAACCTTCATATTCTTGGAAAACATTTGTAGGTAATCAAGTCTCTGAAATACAAGGTTGTGTTCCTGGCTTTTTATGGAGACATGTTAAATCAGCTGACAACCCAGCTGATTTAGCTACGAGAGGTCTAACTCCGATTGATCTCAGAGAAAACCGTTTATGGTGGTCTGGCCCCTCGTGGCTTCAACAATGTGAACTCTCATGGCCTCAGTCTATAATTCAAAACCCTGATGAATCAATATTAGAAATAAAACCTATAAGAGTATATCATACTCAACTTACGTCCAATATCGAGACATTAATTAATAAATATTCCACTCTGACAAAAATGTTAAATGTAGTCTCCTACCTTTTGAGATTTTTGCACGGATGGAAACGTCACTATGAAGGCAAATTCATGTATTCTTCTAGAGCATTAACTCAAGAAGAAGTAAGAAACACTAAAAGGATAGTTATTAAAATGACTCAACAACTTTATTATCCGCGTGAATATTCAGATCTTTTGAATAAAAAACCCATTTCAAGCAAAAGTTCATTATTGTGTCTAAACCCTTTTCTAGATTCCGAGGGCGTTATGCGTTCCAATGGAAGACTTGCACTATCGAACATTCCCTACAGTGAGAAATACCCAATAATCCTACCTTACGGGTCATATCTATCTTATCTTCTCGTCAAGTATGCTCATGAACTTACGATGCATGGAGGAAATCTTTTAGTACTTCGCGTTCTCCGATGTGAATTTTGTATACCCAAGGTCAAAACTTTAGTTAAAAAATATATAGGCAAAGAATGCAAAACATGCGTTATTAACAAAGGGAAAACTCAAGAGCAAATCATGGCAGCCCTACTTATCGAAAGAACCACAGTTTCTCTACCCTTTACAAATACGGGAGTGGACTTTGCGGGTCCCTTCGAAATTAAGAACTTCCTAGGGCGAAATTGTCGTATTTCAAAGGGATATGTTTGTCTTTTCATCTGTTTCGCAACTCGAGCAATTCATCTCGAAGCAACCAGTGATTTGTCATCACAATCTTTTTTGGCTGCCTTGAGCAGATTTATTGCCAGGCGAGGTATGCCCAAAACTATATTTTCCGATAACGGAACCAACTTCGTCGGAGCTAATAAAATTTTAAATCGGAACTTTAAACAATTTATAAATGAATTTTCGACAAATGTATCTGAAAGATATAAAGTTCAAAACTTAGAATGGAAATTTATTCCGCCAGGGGCTCCTCATATGGGTGGAATTTGGGAGGCTGTTGTGAAAAGCTTTAAACTTCACTTCGGGAAGGTAGCTGGTTCCAATAAATTTACTTATGAAGAATTTTCGACTTTACTAGCCAAAATTGAAGCATGCCTTAACTCCCGGCCTATTTCACCTATGAACGATAACTCCTTTGATATTCCTCCATTAACTCCGGGTCATTTCCTTCGAGGAGGTCCATTATTGGCCCCGCCCGAACAAGCTCCTGTTGAGGCATCTCTGGCATATGCGAATCGGTGGGAAAAGATAAAAATATTACACCATCAGTTTTGCTTACGCTGGAAAGAGGAATACCTTAGAGAACTAAACAAACGCTACAAATGGAAATTTCCTAAAAGAAATATGGCTGTTAATGATTTGGTTGTCAAAAGAGAAGAAAACCTAGCTCCAAATGAATGGCGTCTTGGCAGAATCATAAAGGTGTATCCAGGGCTTGATCAACGAGTCCGTGTAGCTGAAATTAGAACTCAAAGCGGTGTTATAAAACGACCAATTACGAAACTTTGTATATTGCCTAGCTCTTTGCCAAACAATTAAATTTACTTGTTCTATGTACATAGATTATGTACTATCTGTACGAATGCTTGTCAGTTCTCCTTTTTTATCTAAGAATTCAATTAAAAATCCACGTATACATTTATGTATTCGTACAACTTACAGTTTAAAAAAAAAAAAAAAAAAAAAAAAAAATAGCACAGATCTATAAGCTATGTTCGCCTTGAAATTCGAAATTTTTGTTTGTAAGATCTGTAAATTTGAATTTAAACCAGCTGAGTGGTGCTTCTGAATTATATTTCACTCTATCATAAGGAAGAAATTTGAAATTTTTCAGCCAATGCTGCAAGGCGGCCCGCAATGTTCACGTCAAATGTAATAGATTTAACTATTTTAGTATTATGTTTATAGCCTAAAGAATTCCCTAAATATTATTTGTAATTCGACTATCAGAGGTCGTTGTTTGCATTTTTTAAGCAGAAGTACCCACTTAGCCATTTTATATAAAATTGTATCTTCCTTCTGGAACTAACCATCGTCGAGGTAAGACGCATCGAAATAAAGAATATAACGATTTAAACGAGTATCCTTCTTTCATAAATTTGGACGAGTGAACCAGCAAGGGTTAGACCCCAACAATAACAAAATTTAATTAATAATATATTTCATTTTATGTTAATTTTTTAAAACCGAAATTGTAAATTTTGAAAATATTTATTGCCATTTGAATTATGTTAACTTTCTTACCAAAATTATCAATAAATGAATATTACTTACTTACTTATTTGTTTAATCAGCATGAGAGCAATATCGCGGCACTTGACTATCGTAATGCACTTTCAAACAAAATTATAGAGTACGACTTGCAGAATATGGGTGAATGTCTCAAACTGGATCTCCCAAGCCCCCTCCACAGCCAAATCCTAGATCCGCTACTGCACACACTATCTATCTTAACCGATGGATTAGGATTCTAATTCTAGGGACCTCAAAACCTAGAGATATTCCACATTTTCGCTTCGACAAATCGAGCCAGTTACAATAACTTCAAATTCCTATAAAATACTTCATATACAGGGTGTCCGGTAATTCGTGTGCCATACTTTGGGATGTGATTTTCTTGGTCATATTTTAAGAAAAAAATTGTTCTACAGAAAAGTCTGATTTTAAACTTTGACATCACTTTTTGACGATTTAAAAAAAGGCTAACTTTGGTGTAGTGTACCCTGACCGATGTTAGGCTCAATTTCTCTGTCAGTACTCATGGTAGGGACTTCATTTTGGACTTTTTTTGGTAGTAGAAATACTAGCCTTTAAAAATTCTTTTAAATTGAACTGATATAGTTTTAGGGTTGCCATATATTCATTTTTAAATGAAAATTTAAATTTTTAAATTAAATTTAAAATTTTGACTTTGAGGTGATTTTTTTCAAAAAATTGCGTGATAAACGTAAATTTTTCTTATTTTTACCTGATAAACGAAACAATAATCAAAAAGAACTCGTTAATAAGTGCACCCAAAAAGCCATACATTTTATGGTACTTGGGAAAATCTAAAACAGGTTGAATTAAAAAAAAAAATGAAGTTTTGCCCTGAGGTGCAAAGGGTTTGAATAAAACAATAATTTGAGTAGTTTTAAGTAATTTTTTATTTTATGTACACACAAATACAGTCATAACAAGTGCCCAAAGTGCACTCCTGTGTTTTGAAAGCATGCTAGAGCCCGTTTTTCGATTTCATTTTGAATGTTTATTCTCGATAACTTTTGCCTTACATTTAGTGATCCTTCGGACATACGTTGTTCTAATTCAGTTAAAGCTGTTATTTCAGATGCGTAAACGATTTCTTTCATTCGTCCCCGTACACAACATTTTAGTACAGTGAGATCGGGAGATCTTGCAGGCCAGTGAATTGGTCCATTTCTGCCTATCCATCTATCACCGACTCACCGTATCCAGCCAATCCTTAACTTCGCGACAATAGTGGACCGGAGCACCATCTTGTTGGAAATATGATAACGCTAGTTGAAGCAGTGGAACATCCTTCGATAGGTCTGGTAGATTATTTTGTAAAAACTCCAGATAGTTAGTAGAATTAAGTCGGGGTGGTAATTTGAAAGGGCCGATTAATTTATTTCCAATTAGACCTGCCCACATATTGACACTGAATCTGTGCTGAAATTATCTTTGCCGTCTTGAAAGTAGATTGCTCGAATACCATGTATGGAGATTATGGAAATTCATAATACCATCACTTGTGAATTGAGATTCGTCTGTCCAAAGAATTCTGTTTATAAACTGGTTGTCATCCAAGCTTTTCTCTAGCAACCAGTTAAAAAACTTAAGTCTCTTTTCATAAACTTGATAATCTGATGAATGAATATGTTTTTCTATTCTTTTATACCACTTATTTAGTTAATTTACCCAATAAACATTCATACCCCAAGAAGAGCTAAGGTAATTAGGGTTTTGACCGAAAGTCAAGTAGGCATAAGTACATTTTTAACCCTTTTCATGAGCGCACAATCTTAAAAATTACCTAAAACCTATCAACTCTTCGAAAACCACTCCAACTGCCAAGTGCTGCAATAAAAGTAGGTAAAAACACAAAATTCGAGTTTTTACATGTTTTATGGCCAGTTGCACCAAGCTCTTTTAAATTGGTATTGCTTCTTTAGATTTTAAAATACCATTTATCGGTTGCACCGACCACTTTTAATTCTAAAACCCCAATAAACGAACCAATAAAGTAAAGTTCCATTTTCCTCCCGTTAAATTTTAAAACCAATTTTATTGGGTAGAACACAGAAATAAATAAAAAAAAAACAGTGAAAAACAAAGATGCATAAGTTGGAATTTAAATACCTATTTTGAATGAAGTGGAAAACAACCCCATAAAATACTTAATTAAAACGAACATAATAATATAATATTAATGAACTGAAATCCAGCCAAAATCATAACAATAAGCTGTCGAGTTACAAACATATGTACATATTTTTCACAATATTTTTTTCTGTTTTCGAGTTGCATGTACCAGGTACCTACATATTTATGTTTGTATGGATTTGTACATAGCGCATCCCAATGTTTATTTATTTTCATTGACATTTCTCGTATTGCTATCTCAGTTGCACTAGTTGAAACTTTTTCGTTCAGTTTTGAAAGCATATGTTTCAATGCAGGGATGGTTAATGAACTCTATTTTAGCTAAAAAATCTGTGAAGATATTTGGTGCAACCCAAGTTAATTTATCATGTCAATTAACAAAAACTGGTTTTAGAGCATTTAGGTGCAACTGGCCATTAGATTTTCCCAAGTATTGTAAAATGTATGGGTTTTTGGGTGGACTTATTAACGAGTTTTTTTACTATTGTTCTGTTTATCAGGTAAAACTAAGAAATCTTTTTGTTTATCACACATTTTTTGATAAAAAAAATTTGTCCTCAAAGTCAAAATTTTGCTCTGGCAAGAATAATTGAACACCATTTGAAATTGTATATCTAGTATTTCTACTACAAAAAAAGTCCAATATGAGGTCCACACCATTAGTACTGACAGAGAAATTGACCTTACCATGGGTCAGCGTACACCAAAGTTAGTCTTTTTTTAAATCGTCAAAAAGTGATGTCAAAGTTGAAAATCAGACTTTACTGTAGAGCAATTTGTTTCTTAAAATATGAAAAGAAAAAAAGTTTAGTCCGTTCTCCAGCAGTATATAGGTATTATTGATTAAAAGTTATTTTTGTTGTACAAATTCTTTTTTAAAATACTGAGTTTCAGCTTAAGCAATTTTGGAAAACAGAATTTTATTCTTAAAACAGAATGGACATACAGAATTTTGAAAAACAGAATTTTGTTCATACAGAATACAGTTCTGACCTGGTCCCGTGTCTCGATCACCATTGTACGGAGAAGAAACGCTTACACGCACCTAAACACACACACTATCTATCTTAACCGATGGATTTGGATTCTAATTCTAGGGAACTCAAAAACTAGAGATATTCAACATTTTCGCTTTGACAAATCGAGCCAGTTACAATAACCAAGAATTACATCCTAAATTATGGCACACGAATTACCGGAAGATTATTATACCTACGTTTGAAAATCTCCTTTTGCCAAAGATTATTTTTTAAGAGGGGGACCTTTTGCTTAGTCTTAAATCGTATTTATAAAAGACACCTTTTCTTTATAAAATTTGAAATTTTGTGGAAATTTTTATTCTTAATTCAGCATTAATGTCTTAAGCCTAGTACTCACCTCTGTGTGAAATGAAAAATAAAAACCGTTTAAAATTCACGTGAATTATCATTATGAAACCATAACCACGTGAATTTTAAGTCCTCAGTTTGCCAATTTTGAATACTCTTTTTGGATGAAAAAAATAATTTGATTTATCTGATCTTGACAGAATCTTGAAATGCTTGAGAAGACTATATTTTAATTCCATATATTCGTTTTTGGCTTGTCAGTAACACTTTATATTCGAAAATTTAAGATCGTTAGATCCAAAACAATTCTTTAGGTTTTTTATTCATTTATAAGAACTTTTATTTTAATTTATTGACAAATGTCACACTTTCCACACTTCTATTCTTTTTTCCTAGTGGAGTACTGAGTACTAGGCTTAACGTACAAAAGCCTAGTACTCAGTTCAAGTGAAAATGAAATTTCTATATAAAAGTGACATTTATTTCACAACGATGAAATTCATAACGAGAGCTGAGTACCCAAAATGTGAGAGTGAAATATGAACCGGTTCAAAATTAATTTCATTTCATAATTTTCATTTCCTAACGTACGACCACTAGGAAAAAATAATTGAAGTGTGGAAAAGTGTGACATTTGTCAATAAATTAAAATAAAAGTTGTAATAATTGAATAAAAAATCCTAAAGAATTATTTTGGATCTTATGATCGTTTATTTTTGAATATTAAGTGTTACCGACAAGCCAAAAACCAAACTATGGCATTAAAATAGTCTTCTCAAGAATTTCAAGATTCTGTTAAGCTGTCAGACAAATCAAATAATTTTTTTCATTCAAAGTAAGTACTTAAAATGTTCAAACTGAGGACTGACATTTCACGTGGATAATTAATTATGGTTTCACAATGCTTTATGACGTGAATTTCAAACCGCTTTTATTTTTCATTTCACTCAGAGGTGAGTACTAGGCTTTAGGAAATAAAAATAATGAAATGAAATTAATTTTTAACCGGTTCACATTTCGCTCTCACATTTTGGGTACTCAGCTGTCGATTTTAATTTCATCGTTGTGAAACAAATGTCACTTTTATATAGAAATTTCATTTTCACTTGAACTGAGTACTAGGCTTTAAGGAATAAATATTTCTACAATTTGATTGCCCTCAATTAATAGATCCTTTATACAAAATAAATTAATTTTATATCTAAAACACCAGCACTTCCTCCTACAACTTTAATTTTTTTTTTTTTAGAAACATGTTTGTTCACTCATAATTATTTATCTTTCAGTTTTTACGGGTTCCGGCTCACGTTGGCGCTGATTATGATTCCCTTCGAAGTGGAAATTAATTTTCATTCTCAAAGGAGCGAATAAGAAAGAAATTTTTCAAAACAATACACAACAAAGAAAAAATATCAAATTCCCTAGAAATTTCTTAATTTTTTGTGACAACTTTGGAGACGTGCATTAAGCTTTCATAAAAAAAGGAACAACAACAATAAATATCATGATGGTGGGGGAGTTCGGGAAAACTGTGCAAAATGTTGATTTCACTGAAAATTATTTATTGCAATCGTATGTTAATGATGAGCGCATTTCCCAGCGGAAAACAACCTCCTAGAGAAAGACGCCATTATATACTTCGCACACTGTATAGAAACATATCGTGTGAAAAGATACATTCACCTTCTTAAAGCAAACAGGGATCCTATATATTATAGAGTTAAGAAGGACGAGTATGAGGGTGCGCTGCGCCTTATGGGATGTGCTGCTTCGAAATGTTTTTGAATGTCATAGCTAAAATGGAATGATGTGTGTGCTGTGTGCCTTGTGTTTGTTGAATCTTTTAAGTTCAACTTTGGAACTTCAATAGAAAATTAGAAAAAAAAGATGGTGGCAGTCTATGCAATAATCTTCTCAGAGCGCCAGCATCTGGCTTAATTCAATATACATATAAATCTAGGCAGTCATTCGGTTATAATGAAATCAAAGTCAGCGAACAAGACGGATTATTCTTATTTTGTCTTTTGTATAGTTTATTAAGAAATATTTGCATTTGAAAGCAGTAATTTTCCACATTTGTTACGTCGATAAACCTATATAAAATACGAGTAGATCTTCACGTCAATAGAGACCAACGTGTACGTTTTACTAACATTATTTTGTACGGTACATACATATGTGTAAGCAATACACATGTAATTCATATTACATGCTTACACATAGACTGACTTGACTAGGCGTCCTCTTTAACAGGCCGCCTCCACAGGCCATGAACGATGGCAGGACTATGAACTATGAACAAAAATCCCATGGAGTCCAAAAAATCCATGCCCATGCAGCGACATGTCGAAAAAAATAACGTTTTGAACAAGACATGGAGAGCTGTTCAAAGCTTGGCCATCAGACGACGGTTCATGTGCGTGTGAGTTTTTTCTGGTTTTTGTTGAATGTGCATGTAAAAGCTGGAAAAGATAGAAGTAGTGGTAAAACGTTAATGGAAGACATGACATAATTTGCCCAGTGAGTAAAAATGCACTGTTTGTTAATTGGATTACGGTTGTGATGTTGGGCATCCGTATGGTCTGTGGAGTCGGCCTGTTAAGGAAAGAAGTTGGCAACTCTGGCTAGTGCTATATAAAAGTCATACAAAAGTGCGCTGTACAAATTTGTCTTTTTTTAAATATTAAAAAGTTAAAAAAAATTAATTTTCATCTTAAAGTGATTAAACTGAAAACCAAGTGAGACTCACAGATTATCCAATTTGAAACTAGTATCACTATTTGAATCACTTTGAATGATCACCTAGTCATTATCAAGACAAAAATAGTAGCCATTTTAAATAAACCTAATATATTTACATATACTATTTATTGATGAACAATAAGCATAAAGTTGGTGAGACCTCCCCCGAATTAACGTTGTTTTCAAAAAAAGAGAAAAGTATGCCTCAATTGGTCGGCTCCATGTCCATCCAGGAATTATGCCAAATGTTCGACTTAAAACTCAAAGACGTTGCTACGAAGAACGACATTGTTGGACTTCGCAGTGAGATCATTGAGGTTAAAACCGAAAATGAGAAACTGAAGGAGTCACTGACTTCTTTAAACACAAAGTGCATTTTCTTGCAAAATGAAATCAACCAAATAAAAACTTCAGCTAACGCGGCCAACTTAGTTTTTCGACTGAAAAAAGGTCCAAACGATCCACTCATAGAAACCGAAAACATCTGCAAAACTTTATCGGAGTCGCAGGATATAATAACTATCCAAGATATACGGGAGATAAGCTCAGCTAATGGCACAGTTACAACTTTGGCAGAATTTAAAAACAAAAATAATGCATTTAAGGTTCTTAGGAATGCAAAAAGATTGAAAGGAACCGGAGCATCCGTAAGTCGGGATTACCCACCAGCCATCCGTCAGAAGCGTAGCAAACTTTTACAACTGAGAAAACATATTCAGAACATTCAACCTCGGATGAAAGTTTCACTGCGCGACGATAGACTCAGCATTAATAACATTATTGTAGAATGGACCGATAATCAAGGTTTTGATTCTAATCAGGAAGATGGTTTTAAAAAATTAATTGAAGATAACAACCTGGAAAAAAACTTTTTTCATCAAATCTGTTTACAAATTCAACAAAATTCACGAAGAGATGTCAGACTAAACGTCAAACAGCAAGAAGCGTCAGTTGGGATAAGTACATCTTCGGCGGGTAACACAATGCAAATCTGCAGTTGGGACTCAGGGGTTAACACTTCAGCACATTGCAACTTTAACAATAATTTATTGATTTAGGTAGATGCCGTCTGCCAGAATTTAAATATAGTTAACGTTAGAATATTAAGTTATAATATAGCAGGTTTAAATAATAAGATACACACTTTAGATTTTTTAAATTTTATTAATGAATATGAAATTTTTGTTTTAATTGAAACTCATGTAACTGTAGAACATAACACAAAATTTGAATCATAAAACTATAAACCATAAAACTAAGTGGCAATCAGCAGTCAAAATTAATGGAAAAGGAAGGGCTAGCGGAGGCATACTCATGGGCTGCAAACCAAATATAACAGGGGTTGAATTCGTCTTCAAGAACTTCGAAGACTTTCTGTATATAGAAATCAAATCCAACTACCATACTTTATCCTTGGTTCCTGTATATCTAAACTGCACTAGCTGGGATAGACATTTTAACTTGCTGGAAGACAATTTGTACATTACAGATCTTAAAAACATCATGCTCATTGGGGACTTCAACGCTAGAACAGGATCAATGGAAAGCGAATTTAAACCTTTGAACTTGAACCACCGTCATTCGAGAGATATTGTTGTAACCGAGAAGGATAGAAAATTATTGATCTTTGTAATTCGTTCGGTCTTGGTATTTGCAATGGAAGTACACAGGGAGACGCTGATGGTGATTACACTTTTATCGGTCCTCAGAGCAGCTCAGTAATTGATTATGCTATGATGAATGGGGATTGGTGCAACCTAATGAATGATTTCGAAGTTGTATCACAGATTCACTCAAGTTTCATTTCAGCTACCAATGAGCCTTCAGCACGTAGATGTTTGCACAACAAAAGCTACAAAATACAAATGAAAACAATCGATGGCGAATACGTATGCTGAAGCGTTAGCCAACAACATCTCCTTAAAGCTTGCACCTCCATCCAATACACACCTTAATCTTTCCGAAATTGATGATACCATAGCAATATCGATACCAACATCTTACACGACGAACAATAACAGGGTTTCTACTCCTCGTGTGAGCTGAAGATATTGGGAGTGGTGCAAGAAGTTTTTTGGTGCGGGTTTTTATAAATCGTTTTGGCATAAATAGTTTGGGAAGAGAACTGAGGCCGCGTTAATTACTTGGTAACAGGGCAAGACGAAGGGAAAACGCCAGCACTTTGCCGAATAATAAGGTATTTTCCCGTGAATTTTCATTTAAAAATTATTGAATTTCACAAAAAAGAAACAAATTTAACAAAACGGTAGTTCAAATCACTGAAGAGAGGAATATAAGGGGTATTAAAGCGAATATTTACAAATAAAAAAAAAAAAACAATTAAAACCAAATAATTCCGAAAATCAAGACACGATTTGCAAACGTCAAAAAGATCATCTGGCAGTTTTACTCCTAAGATACAACCACTAAAAAAGCTATCTAGTGGCAAGCACATAGTACTGCAAAACAACCAGGGCTGGCAACTAAACCAAAAAAGTACCAAAAAGTATAACTGGAGGAAAAATGGCAATTACTTTGGACGTGCTAAAATCTCTTTTAATGGAGCAAAAAGAAGAGATCTTCCGGAACATTAATGAAGCCACAGATCGAGTGATAAAGAACACAGATGAAAAAGTAGGAATTATTTCCGAAAAGGTGGAGAAGCTTGAGAAGGTTGTGGAATTGCAGGGTGCTTTAATAGAAAAACAGGAAGCTATATGTCTAAAGCAGGAAAGACGAATTTCGCAGTTGGAATTAGGAGCGAGGCAAAAAAATATTATTATATTTAAAGTAGAGGAATCTCAAAAAAATTCAGAGGATCTCGAAGGAAAAATTATTACTATTTTAAATAACAGTAATGAGTACTTTCAATTAACCTCAGATGATATTGAAAGCTGCTGTCGTTTAGGAAAAAGTGCAGATGGAAAAAATAGACCAATACGCCTTACCTTTAAGAGTTTCGAGAAAAAACAAAAGATACTCATGTCAAAGAAAACACTCACTAACATTAGCATATCAGAGGATCTACCGAGAACTCTTCTTGAAGCAAGAAAACCGCTAGTGCCAAAACTTCTAGAATTTAAAAAACAAGGTAAGAGAGCCTACTTCAAACTGGACGAATTAGTAGTGGAGGGGAAAGTATGGAATGAAAAGACAGACTTCGATCCAGAAAACCCCAGAAAAAGAATTCGTTCGACCGAAAATTCTCCAGCGCAAATGAAAGTTATGAATCCAAGTAAAAACAAATCCAAAACTACTATAATTGGATCAACGGAATTAAATCCAAAAAAGCAATCCACAAACCCGATAAGGAAGTTTCTAACGCAACAGAGCGTAAACGAATTCCATAACAAAACACTCTCGTCTAACTATAACTGTCAAGGTAATGAGCCTGGCTGTAGCAAATCGAAGAATATGGAATAGCAAACAATATCAAACAACCACGCACCCAACCAAGACGCAAAATCACCTGCTCAAACAAAAATAAACAATTATAAACCCATACACAAACTCCATCAACACCAAAAACTAAAACAAAAACGTCAACAGCAGCAGCAACAACAAAAACAACAGGAACAACTACAACAACAACAACTTCAAATAAAACAACATCTAAAACAACACCGACAGCATCAACTACAACAACAACAGCAGCAACAACAACAACAACAACAACAACACCAACAACAACAACAACAACAACAACAGCAACAACAACAACAACAACAACAACAACAAAAACAACAACAGCAACAACATCATCAACAACAACAACAACAACAACAACAACAACAACAACAAAAACAACAACAACAACAACACCAGCAAAAGCAGCATCAACAGCATCATCAGCAGCATCATCAACAACAGCAACACCAATAACAGCAACAACAACAACAACAAGATCAACAGCAACAAGAACAACAACAACAACAACACCAACAACAACAACAAGAACAGCAACAACAACTACAGCAACAACAGCAACAACAGCAACAAGAACAACAACAACAACAAAAACAACAACAACAAAAACAACAACAAGAACAGCAGCAGCACCAACTACAACATCAACAACATCAACTGCACCGGCAGCAACAACGGCATCAACAGCAACAACAACGACAGTAACAAGAACAGCAGCAGCACCAACTACAACAACAAGATCATCAACAACAACAACAACACCACCAACTACAACAGCAACAACAACAACACCAACAGCAACAACAACAACGACAACACCAACAACAACATCAACAACAACAGCAACAACAACACCAGCAAAAGCAGCATCAACAGCAACAACAACACCAGCAACAACAGCAACAACAACAACAACAGCAACAAAATCAACAACAACAACAGCAACCACAACGACAACAGCAAGATCAACAACAACAAAATCAACACCACCAACAACATCAACAAAAACAGGAGCAAAAACAAAATCAACAGCACCGCCAACAGCAACATCAACAACGTCATCGAGAAAAGAAAACGTATAAAATTTTATCGTATAATGTAGCTGGTTTGAAAAATAAGATTTTATATCCTGATTTTTATAAATTTGTTAATGATTTCGATATTGTATTTTTGTATGAAACTTATGTTACGGAAGATGCTACTGAATCTATTGAAAATAAATTTTTGAATTTCCAATTCAGTTGGATTCCTGCAATAAAAGTACACACAATGGGCAGGGCAAGTGGAGGGTGCTATTTTGGCTTCAAAACATCTATAAAAATTCTAAAATGCGATTTCAAAATACAGGGGGGAACTACTTTCGTCACTCTGGTCCTGAATAATGAAACGTTTTGTATACTACCAACGTATCTGAACTGCAACGATTGGGAAAGCGATTTTAAAAAAACTTAAGGAATGTATGATTGGAAACCATAACATGAATTTGATGATTTTGGGTGATTTGAATGCCAGAATTGGACAGGAAGAAGGAGTGGAAAACAAGTTATTTGGAATACGAAGAAAATCAAAAGACAGTGTTTTGAACTCAAAAGGAAAACAGTTGTTGGATTTCTGCAATTCATATGGTCTGAGGGTTAAAAATGGTACGAGCGAAAGCGATTCAGATGGAGAATTCACTTTTGTTGGCCGACAAGGCACTTCAGTCATCGACTATAGTCTTTTGGGTGGCAACTGGAATGAATATGTGAACGATTTCGAAGTTAAGCATGTCCCTTATTCTGACCACTTACCAATAGTGGTGACATTCCAGTTCAGCAAATCTGACGATGAGGAGGTTCGAAGCATGAAACTTCTACCGAAGCTGGTTTGGAAAGAGGAAAAAGCTGATGCATACAGAATTTTTTTAGATACAAACATGCAGTTGCATCATGACTTAGACTTCCAAAAGTTGGAACAAATAATAAAAGCTTTCTGTCCTACAAGCAATAAGCGAAAAAAACAAGAGCAATTTAAAGACCCGTGGTTCGATGAAGAGTGTAGAAGAGCGAGACAAGTTTCTTTTTCGTGGCTCCAGCTGTTTCGAAAATCAAGTGAAGAGTTTCACAAAAATAGTTACATAGCAGCGAATTGTGCTTACAAAGCACTCTGTGAAACAAAAAAGAGTCAATATTATGAAGAGGAAGCTAAGAAATTGTCTAAGTGTAGCAATGCAGCAGACTTTTGGAAGCTGGCTTGGAAAATTAATGGCAGAAAATATACTATAAGTATGAATTTGACTCCCAGCTATCTTGGTGAACATTTTGAGAATTTGCTTAACCCAGCCGTTACATTAGTGACCCCTTTATATGCCGCGCCAGGATTCACAAATAGAACTTTAGATGCTCTTTTTTCTGTTGATGAGGTTTCTAATGCTCTCAAGAGTCTGAAGGATGGGAAGGCTGCAGGGTCTGATAGAATCCCGGTAGAGTTTTACAAAGGTGGAACTACCGATCTAATTAAGAATCTATCAAGTTTATTCAATGCGATTATGGAAAGCGGAGTAATTCCAGACAAATTTAGCGAGGGCTTAATTTTCCCCATTCATAAAAAGGGCGCCAGGACTGATCCTGATAACTACCGAGGCATATCATTTCTCAACAGCTCGTATAAAATATTCACAGCAGTCCTGCAAAAGCGAATCATCTCATGGGTAGATGAGAATAAATTGCTCAAGGAGTTTCAAGCTGGTTTTCGAAGAGGCTATTCAACAGTCGACCACATCTTTGTGTTGAGAAGCGTGGTAGAAACTTTTCATATGCAAGGAACGAAACTGTATGCCCTGTTCGTCGATTTTAAGGCTGCATTTGATACCGTGGACCGAAACGCGTTATATGGACTAGGTATGTCGATAAAGTTTGGCCGAATCATCGAAAACCTTTATAGGGATACAAAGGCAGCAGTATGGAATGGTGAAGAGCAGTCACATTGGTTTTGTACCAACTCTGGAGTGCGACAAGGGTGCACCCTTAGCCCAGTACTTTTTGCACTTTTCATTGAGGACATTGAAGACATTCTCCCAGGTGGTATTGACTTTGCAGGAGTGCGTATCAAGGCTCTTCTCTTTGCGGACGATATAGTGATGCTAGCTAGCTCCCCCGAGTCTCTTCAACTCATGATAAATAAATTAAACGAGTATTGTAAACTGTGGAACCTAAAAGTAAATCTGGACAAAACAAAAGTACTTATATTCAAAAGAGGAGGCGGACGGAGTGCAGCCAACGAAAAGTGGAAATTAGATGGGGAAAATATCGAGACTGTTAAACAGTATAAGTACCTTGGTGTGTATTTTACCAGCAATCTGAACATGGAAACGCATCTGAAGGAAAAACTCACCAAAGCTAAAGCTGCGATAAATTCCACGTGGAGGACTTGTTTTTTGAACAAACATGTGGCACATAGTTCTAAATTTAAAGTATTCGAAGCAGTTGCTGAATCCATTTTATTTTACGCGGCTCAAACATGGGGACACAGAAGCTATGATACAGTCGAAAAACTACTCCGATTTTACATTAAAAGATTGTTTAGATTGCCACAAACAACTCCTAACTACTTTCTTATGTTAGAAACAGGATTATCACCTCTGTTCATCAAGACGTTTAAAATGCAAATAGATTATATTGTGCGAGTGTTGAGCTTACCTAATGAGCGTCTATCGAAAAAAGCTGCTCTTAATGCAATCAACTCTCGGAATAGCTGGTACAGTGAGTGGTTGGATCTTGCAGATAGCTGTGGATTGTACATTAATATAGATCAGCTAGATGTTATTGAGGTAAAAAGAAGCTTATACCAACTACTAGAAAAATTAGATGAAAAGTGCATGAGTAATTTTCAAGCAGAAGCGGCCAATTCTCTGTACAGGGCAATATACAGTCGACTGGATCATAACTTAGGCCCCAAAAATTATTTCCGAGATGAAAACAAGATTGAAAGAAATATCCATGGTAGCGAAACTTCGCGGTGAACTGCTAAGTTTAAACTTTATCCCACACAGAGATGATCTACCCATACTTTGCGATATATGTAATACGAAAGAAAGAGAAGACACATTTCATTTTGTGGGTAAGTGCCCATCACTAAGAGAAATAAGGAGACATGTTTTAGGAAGTGACTTCCTGTCGGAAGAGAATGTCCTTGGCCTATTAAATGATGCCAACATCTCAACCTTGTTCCGGTATTGCCAGATATCCTTAGCCTACAGAGAGAAAATAAAAAACGAAAATTTTTAAGTAACACAACAAATTAAGGGAATTCCATCTTGATAAAAAAATGTATGTATTCGATAATAAAGCCAATAGTGTAATATAATTTAAATAAGATGCTT
Organism: Melangyna quadrimaculata; assembly: GCA_949320155.1. Taxonomy (NCBI): domain Eukaryota; kingdom Metazoa; phylum Arthropoda; class Insecta; order Diptera; family Syrphidae; genus Melangyna; species Melangyna quadrimaculata. The sequence goes on from OX439483.1 coordinate 365,826,919, forward strand.
AAGGTGTTAAACAATTATTGTCAAACAAGCAGACGGCACAGCCATGCTTTCATTATTTTTTTTTATTTGTGTGTTAATTGAGAAAGAAATTGTATTTTATCTTTGATGTACACAATAAAAATCAAATCTATCTATCTATCTATCTACTCCTCGTGACAAATGGTTTGACAGAGACTGCTCATAAGCTAGAAAAAAAATCATTTGCTTGGTTAAAGCTGGTAAGGAAGTACCCTCAAAACCTCTTTCTAAAGCGAGAATATTTGTCCGCGAACAAAAGTTTAAAAGCACTGCTTAAGGCTAAGCGTCAAGCCTACTTCGAGAATATTGCACAGGATCTTTCAAGTTGCAGGAACGCGTCACAGTTTTGGAGCAAAGTACGTCTTGTAAACAACGACAGCAAATCAACGCGACCATGCCTACCAATTGATCTGAAGGATTTATGCGAACATTTCGAAAATCTCACAAAGGACAAGTTTGCTACGAGCTTCCAATTTGCTATCCCTTTTCAGGCGGATGATGCCTTGGACGCCTAGTTTTGTACCTTAGAGGTAAAAGCAGTGTTGGATGAACTGAAATGTAACAAAGCTCCAGGATCCAACGGAATACCGCCGGAATTTTATAAATTCAACACACCTTCATTCATCGAACACTTTACTCTAGGGCTTAACCAGGCTTATGAACACGGGTGCATACCAAATTATTTTAAGGATTCCATCGTCACTCCCATATTCAAGAAAGGTGACCGCACCGATCCGGCAAACTATAGAGGAATATCCTTGCTAAACACATCAATGAAAATTCTTACAAGGCTTCTCTACAAAAGACTCTACAACTGGGTCCAAGTAAACAATCTTCTGGGTGAGTCTCAAGCTGGGTTCCGTAAGAATTACTCAACAATAGATCAAATCTACTCACTCACAACCATTGCGGACATTTTCATTAAAGATAAAAAGAAGTTGTATGCCTTCTTCATAGATTTTAAAGCGGCCTTCGATACCATCGACAGAAAAGCTCTGATGCTTAAACTATACAACAAGGGTGTTACAACGAAATTTGGACGCATTTTGGAATCTACAACATCTGCAATCTCATTCAACAACGATGTATCGGAATCATACGAAGTGGAAATAGGAGTAAGACAAGGTTGCAACTTAAGCCCTCTTTGGTTCGCACTCTTCATAGACGACATTGAGGACGTTCTACAGGGTGGAGCAAAAGTTGCGGCTAATCTTCTAGTGAAATCCTTAAAATTCGCCGATGATATTGTGATATTTGCCGAAACGCCTGAAAGTCTCCAGTTGATGATAAACAGAATAGCTACATACTGCTACAAATAGAGGCTTCAGGTAAACCTCAGTAAGTCGAAGGTTATGATCTTTTGTAACGGTGGAGGCCCAAACTGTCGCAATGAAAAGTGGAGATTCGATAGTAAGGAAATTGAAGTAGTAGGTGACTATAACTACCTAGGAGTAAAAATATCAAGAAATCTGAATCTGATAAACCACATTGTGGAGAAACTGGCCAAATCAAAAAATGCACTTAATGCAACGTGGAGGTCCATTATGCATAACAAGGACGTTAATTTCAGTTCAAAGTTTCGCATTTTTGAAACAACGGCGAAGGCCGTTATGTGCTACGCAGCACAAGTATGGGGTCACAAAGAATTCAATGAGGTGGAACAACTTTTGAGATATTTTCTAAAGAGAACGTTGAGGCTTCCAAGTAGTACTCCAAATCACATTCTCATGCTCGAGACGGGTCTTCCTCCTCTATTCATTTCGACACTTAAAATGCAAGTAGACTACATATTGAAGACGTTAAACATGAACGAGAACAGGCTGCCCAAAAAACTAACTATGGTAATTTTAGGAAGGAAATAATCTTGGTTCGAGAGTTGGAGTAACTTAGCTACATTTTGTGATCGTCAATTTACTTTAAACGAAAATAGGCCAGAACAATGGAAAGCTGAACTTTATGATCTCATCAGTGCAGTAGATGTGAAAAAAAAGAGAGGAATTCGTTACAAGAGCGAGAGAATCAACAAGCAGATGTATTTACGCAATGCTCGACTACAATCTTTCAACTAAAAGTTATTTCAAGGAAGAGTACTCAACCGACCTCATGTCACTGGTTTTAAAAACAAGAGGAGAGTTGCTGCCACTCAACTTTATACCGCACAGAGATGAACGACCGGAAATCTGCAATTTGTGTAATGAAGGAGAAAGGGAAAATAACTACCACTTCCTTGGCAGATGCCCGGTCTTAATGGAATCTCGGAGGAGCGTTTTCGGGAAGAGTTCACTCAGCGAAGATGAAATGATAAGCATTCTCAATGGAGCTGATTGGAAAATTTTGTTTCAATTTGTCAAGCTTGCTTTATCTTACAGAAAAAAAATTTTAGATGAACTTTTTTAATTTAAAAAAAAAAAAAAAATTACTTAAAACTTACCTTAAAGTTAATATTGTCAACTGGCGGACGGCTTAGGCTATGCCAAAAAAAAAATAATTTATTATTATACATATAATTTGTGTAAGACCTTAAGAAAAATAAAGCACTTATAAATCTAATCTAATCTAAGTAGACAGGTCCTCTATTTATTGTAATAAAATTTGTGCGGTAACTCTTTGAAATAATAAGCAATATGTGTTCAATTAAGATTTTTCTCAGTTTCTCATTTTTTTCTGTGAAACAAAACCACAATCAAAATTTTATAAAAGAAACACAATGAAACAAAAATTATATTAATTCTGCAACTGCACCTTTTATATGAAAAATGGATGGAATAAAAATAATTGTGGAATCGAGAATTATGTAGCAAATGACCAAAAGTTCTTTCGAAAGTACCGTGAAAACTGCCGCCAATAGTCCCGCCTAAGGGCTCCACCAAACCAACGCGAAATATTCGGGTCAGTGGATAAACATTTGCCAGTCAAAATTTAGTTACATGGTGATAAAATAAATGGCACTCTGTCCACACCAACGGAGAATGCTTCTCTTCCGCGCCGAATGTTTTGCGTTAGTTTGGGAAAGCCTTAAAGTGCCGCAGAGAGTGCACCTCCAAAACGTTCCTGAAAGTTCCGCCAAAAGTGCAGCTAAAAATGCCACCAAAAGTAAAGCCAACAGTGCCGCCGAAAAAGCCAGAAAAATTGAAGACGAGAGTGCCACTTATGCAGCACTTTCGTCAGACATTTGTATGGGACTTATTTTTCTTTTGATCGTGTAAACGCTCTTAATACTTTCAATATTTTTGCCAAAATAAAATGGCAGAGATAATTTGGCATTAAATGCTGCCATTAATATGACTATGTGTAATCTCTTTACTGACGCCATTTTCCGAAATTATGCCATTCTAGATAAGAATGAACTTGCTCATTCTTTTATGGCATGTTGCCATTATTTTGAAATCTACCATTATTTAAACTCGTGTAAATGCATGTCATAAAAAAATTATTTCCGTCATTATTTTACCATTTTTTGGCAGAAATATTGGCATCTTTGCCATTAGTGTAAATCCGGTATTATTGTGAACTTAACCCACTTAAGCGAAGTGGACTTATTGCCCATGCAATTAAGCAATTTAGTTCCTGCAAAATTGAGTGGTTTTATTTCGCTTCAAGTGTGCAATTAGTTCCCTCTTTCACTGAAAAAATATAAAACAAGTAGTCAAGAGCCGTGCAGTTCAATAACACCCACGGAAATAACGCCCGTGGGACTTATTTTCATAGTTTTTCAGTCGGTTTGCTTTCAAAGTATTTGTACTAAATAGTCGTTTGGGTGGCCGGCTTCGCGGGATCATTGATTTTAATTTAACCACTCACTAAGTGAGAACTAAATCCATCAGTAGATTTAGTTTCCCTGCACAATTACAATAATTTGATAACATGTAGTTGTTAAATAACTTTGAGGCATTTTACTGCAAATGCAAAATTAAATTCCTTTTAAAGGCCCTTGTACGATTGGATCTTTTTCCGAACCGTGAAGAAGGAAAATTTGATTTAATATTTTCAGGAAAATTCCAACTTCTTAACTTATTTATTAAGATCGATAAAAAAGTAATTAGAAAAACGAACGACCAGAAACTTGAATTACCATTTGTAAATAAAAAGACCTTCGTTTTGAACTTTATTGTCTCAGTTAACGTATGATTCTGATTATCTCTATTATTCTTCTTAAAATGTAACATCGGGTTCTTCTTAAAAATAGCGTTACATCGTAAGATACATAAAATTAAATATGATGAACCTTGGTATTTAAGCGGGAATTTCAAATATTTTTAATTTCAACAAATTAGAGATGAGATTTATAGGTACAATTATAAATTCGATACATTTTAAGTTTTGTATTAAATAGTTAAGTAGATGTAATTCATTTTATTTATTTAATTAGATTGTTAGTATAAAGTGCCCAAACATTCCCCCCACTTTGAAAGTACCACCTTTCAAGCCGGAAGAAGAGCTAGCTTTCGAATAGGGCGACGAATAATGCCCCTGGACGTCTTTATATCTACTACTCGAACACATCCATCTTCTCCTTGAATGACTTTGACGACTCTGCCAAGTAGCCATCGTTGGGGTGGTATATTATCTTCATGTATAATGACCATGGCTCCAATGTTGAGGTTTGGATGATCTTTTGGCCACTTTGAACGATACTGCAGCTCGTTTATATACTCGGTTGTCCAACGCTGCCAAAAATGTGACTTCACTGCCTGGATACGACGCCATCTTTGTAGGTAGGATATGTTTTCGACTTCGACTATGGGTTCTGGAATGGCCTTCAAGGATGAACCAATCAAAAAGTGTCCCGGGGTAAGGGCTTCTAAATCGCTAGGATCGGACGACAATGGTGTTAATGGACGTGAATTCATCACCGCTTCGATTTCCACCAGTGCAGTTGAGAGCTCCTCGAACGTAAGCTTTGCGTTCGCCAAGGTCCGGTATAAGTAGCCTTTTGCAATTTTTACGGCTGACTCCCATAGACCGCCAAAATGAGTAAATGAAATAAAATTAAAAGATACATTTTGATTAGTACAAAAATTTTCAATATGATTTTTAGTGTTATTTGAAAATAAGAACTTTTGTAGATCGTTTAACTTGGACCTAGTCCCTACAAAATTAGTGGCGTTGTCACAAAATATGTTTTGTGGAAGACCACGACGGCCAATCAATCTTTTGAAAGCTGCTAAAAAAGCTTCCGATGATAAATCTGAGACAGCTTCAAGGTGAACTGCTTTCGATGCAAAACACACAAATACTGCTACATATGTCTTATAAGGTGTCTTCCCACGAATCTTTAAATAGGTGAAGATAGGTCCACAAAATTCGACACCGCAGTTCTGAAATGGGCGTGACGATGGGCTTATCCGCTCTGCCGGTAAGTCTCCCATGATCTGCTCCATAAGTTTTGGATTATATTTGACACAAGGTGTACATTTTCTCACTGTATGACGTGCTATGTCACGTGCATTTACAATCCAGAACTTTTGGCGAATAAGAGCAACAAGTGCTTTTGGTCCTGCATGGTAATTACCCATGTGCAGGTCTCTGACGAAACATTTCACAATATGAGTATTTTTTGGAAGAAGAATGGGGTGTTTTTTCTCCTCTGGAATTGCTGCTTTGTTTAACCTTCTTCCTACTTTTGCAATGTCTACTCCACTCCTCAAGAAATGGATTAAGCCATTTCATTGAACTCTTCAAACTTTCTTTCTTTCTCATTGACTTCATTTCCTCAACAAAGTGCTCCTGCTGAATATTCCAAACAATTCTCAACTCTGCACACTGGACCTCTTCTACATTCAGTGATGTACTTCGTACATTATCCTCTTCTGTCTCTAGAAAATTCAACTCTTCTCTAGAAACTGGCAAGTTTTCTTCTATCCGCTTTTTAATTTTTCTAACTTTGAAAACTTTGACAAACCTAAGCATGTATGCAACAATACGAACCATTTTTCTATATACGCTATACTTTTCTAACGCTTTGAGAATATGATTTGGTTCTAGATTCCTGGCAAGCAAAACAGTCTTACGCATCTCAACGGTTGCCTCTTTCGATATCGATTGATTGCTAAAAATGGGTGGCCATTCATCGCAAGATTTTGACAGAAACTTTGGACCACAAAATCAAATTGAGTCCTTTAACTCTTGAACTGAACTTCCTCTCGAGATAATGTCAGCAGGATTATCCTGTGTTGGAACATGTCTCCAACTTTCCACCGATGTTATCTCCTGGATCTCTGCAACTCTGTTGCCAACGAACGTGTGAAGTTTTGAAGTATGAGTCCCAATCCAATGAAGTACTAATTCTGAATCTGTCCAAAAAAATACCTCAGGATTCATGTCTACAAACAAACTTTTGATCTTTGACCAAAGTTTAGCTAACAGATGTGCGCCGCACAACTCTAACCTTGGGAGGCACTTCTTTTTGGCTGGTGAAACTTTAGATTTGGCTGTCAACAACTTAGTGGTGATTGATTCCGATGAATCAATGGAGCTAACATAGATGCAGCAGCCATAAGCATTCAATGATGCGTCACTGAATCCATGGACTTGTAATTTTACTCTGTTTGCAGATAAAACAAATCTGGGGATAGAGAAATCTTGCAATAAGTGAAGATCAATCAGGAACTGCTTCCATTCAGTTTCTATACTTTGTGGAATAGATGCATCCCAATCCAACTTCTCGATCCAAATTTTTTGCAAGATAATTTTGGCTTTTATAATAATTGGGCCCAATAAACCGATAGGATCAAAGAGCGACGATGACAATAGGAGAATCGTTCTTTTTGTGCACTTCGAGTAGGGTTTTGAAGGTTTATATGAAAACACCAAATTATCTTCTATAGGATTCCAAGTAAATCCTAGGGTACTAGTTAAACCTGACTCCGATAGCTTGAGTACTTTTTCTGGAGACTGAGGCCTTGAACCCACATTGCTGTGCCACTTTGCTAGTTGAAATCCAGCTGATGACAATATAAACGAAACTTCTTCTCTTATCTGCTGCAACGTATCTAAATCATCTGCTCCTGATAGCATATCATCAACATATAAATCTGATTTTAATACCTTGGATCCAATACTATGAGAATTTTTGAATTTATCACTCAAGTAGTGAAGGCAACGAATGGCTAAAAACGGAGCTGACGATGTGCCGTATGTTACCGTGTTTAACTGAAATGTTTCTATAGGCTTTTCATAACTTTCTCTCCATAAGATGTACTGAAACTGTCTGTTATCAGGGTGAATTAAAACTTGTCTATACATTTTTGAAATATCCGATGTTATGACGTATCTATGGCATCGAAAACGCAACAAAAGTGTAAAAATGTCAGCTTAAATTGTTGGGCCAACCATTAAGATTTGGTTCAATGAAATTTGTGATGAAGTACAGCACGACGCATCAAATACGACTCTTAATTTAGTTGATACGCTATCTGGCTTCAAAACACACTGATGAGGAAGATAGTAATGAGGAACTTCGAGATTTGGACTCTTCACTTTGGACATATGTCCTAAAACTTCATATTCTCTTAAGAACTTTGAATATTCAGCTTAAAGTTCCAGGCTTTTTGACAATCTACGCTCCAGGGAAACAAACCTTCTATATGCAATGTCATATGATGCTCCTAAAAATTCAGGATTGTTTTTAAATGGTAGTTTGACCATAAGACGACCACTGTCTAATTCTTCTATGGTTTCGTTGAATACTGCCTCACATTGGATTTGCTCCTCTGTCCACTTGGACTTACGACAGTTTACCTCCTCTAGCTCCCAAAACTTTTCTACGAATTGATCTAACGAATCTTCCTCAGTATTCAAACAACAAATTTTCGATGATGATTCATGTGAACAACTATATCGCCCAGATACTATCCAACCTAGCAATGTTTTCTGTAAACTTGGTAGACTAGTGCCTAACTTTATTTGTCCAACTGATAAAAGTCTAAAAAATGATTCAGCTCCAAGAAGCATATCAATCTGTGAAGGTCTATTAAAGCTTTCATCCGCAAGCTCAATGTGCTTTGGTATATTCCAATTGACTGTTTTAAATGCTCTATCGGGTTAATATCCTGTTATAGATGGCGCAACTAAGAACTCTAACGAAACCTCAAAATTATTGAAACGAGAGCGAATAGTAGTTTGAGTTTGATATTGAATATTGGTTTTAGAATCCCCAATGCCAACTATGTCAATAACTTTTTTATTCTTGCGAAGTAGTAAAGATTTTGCGAATTTCTCAGTAACCATATTAACCTGAGAACCAGAATCTAAAAGAACTCGCCCAAATTGATAACTTCCCGTTGAATCTTTCACTAAAACCAACGCTGTTGCTAAAATCACTTGATGCGTAGATCTTGGCTGCTGTTCCAGTGCAGCATGTACCGCTGCTGAAGGTGATGTTCCTTGATCTCCGACTGAGTTGTTTACAGCTTGTGTTGACAAAGATAATCCTTGATCTCCAACTGGGTTGTTTACAGCTTGTGTTGACGAAGATTGTGTTCGATGAAGCAAATAATGATGAGATTTATGGCATATTCTGCATGTATACTTTGACGAGCATGTAGAAATAGTATGCCCTCTTCCTAAACAATTAATGCATAACTCAAGTCGTTTTGCATTTGAAAAACGTTCTAAGACTGAAAGCTTTTTAAACTTTTCACAAGATGCAATGTAGTGGCTATTATCATTGCAAAATGCACAGGCTTTTTTAGTAATGGTCAGCATCGTTTGTGGTTGTTGGCTTGAATGTTGTTGACGAGCCTTACTTTGCCACTTTTGACTGGTTTCAGCATGAATCTGTCTACCTTCCCTTGCTTCTAAGAACTGACATCGCTTGTTAAGCATCTTTGTGCAATCATCCCAAGAAGGGAGTTTAGTATAGTCTAACTGCTCGTCCCATTTTGTTCGTGTCTCTGAGTCTACTTTCGACATAACAATATGGATTAAAACTGCATTGCAAATATCTTTTTCTGAACCTAACGAAGTAAGCGAACTATAAAGAGCGGATATGTTGTCAACGAGACTTCGTAGATTCGTAGGTGAAACCTTTGAAATTTTGGGAAATTCGAAGATTGAAGAAATATTTTCCAAAAATATCAAAGAGTCATTGTCGAAGCAATCCTTCAGGCTTTGTATTGCTTTGGAATAATTTTCTTCGGTGACTTGTAGGGCATGTACAGTGTCTAATGCCTTACCACTTAAACATGATAGCAAATGATTATATTTCTCTATAACGGTAAGAAGGGATTGTCATGAACTAAGTATTCAAAAGATCGCATAAAATTCTTGTACTCAGAATACTTTCCATTAAATGTTGGTAAACGTAAAGGCTGCAACCGTGTTGTAGGAGCAGAAGGCATCATAAACGAATGTTCACCACCTAAGCTAAAACGCCTCCTTTCTCCAAGCATTGAAAGAATTTTTGTTTTTGTTGTAATGTACAAGTCCTCAATTTCACTGCGTCCCGTATCTAATGGTTGTAAACATTCAATTTGAGTTTGGTAGGCTAATCCTTGTTTAGATTACGACTCTAGAATCCCTAACCGGCGTTCTAATTCTGTAGGAGAGGGTTCCTGCTATCTATCTAAAATATTCTTAATCCTTGTTATATTTCCTTTTGTGGATGCACGTTGTTGTTTGACTTCCTCCAATTTTGCTGCATCTACTGGCCCTGGCATGATAATTTTTTTTTTTTTTTTGTTCCAAAAACTTCCACAAAAATAATTAAATCCTTCAAAATTATGAATTTAATCGAATGCCTATCCTGAGTACAAATTACTAAATACGTCGACAAAAGTAGGTATGATGTTTATCCAAAACAAACTTAAGTATCCAAGTCCAGCAACAAAATATGGCAATGAAATTAAAATGATAATAATCGAAACAAGCTCGAGATGAAATAGTGAATCAACGAAGATTGAATTATGATTCTGGCGAAAGCTTTTAATTAGGTTCCAATTCCAATGTATAGTGCAATGTGCAATATGCCTATCTATTTTAAAAACAAAGATAAAGTCCACCATGCGAATGAGCAACTATAACGAAAAAAAGGTTTGGTGAACTTTGAAATTATTATTTTTCTTTTTTTTTTTTAACAGCGACCGCAGCAACGACGATGACAGCAGCAATAACGATAAATGGAACCTAAGCTTTGACTATGAGAAAAAACCACCAAGCAAACGATGATGACGATGAATTTGATGATGACGTATGTATGACGTAGGGAATTCCAACGAAGCTTTTATGTCTACTAGATTAGCGATCTCGAAAGACGTAGAAAGCGATACGAACGAGCGAAAAACAAGCTTTTGATATGTCTTATGTGCATGTAAGAGTGAAATGAATATATAGGTTTCCCTTTTTGTGGATTGTGAATAAATGGCGCAAAGTTAAAACGATCCACGAAAATTAATTTATTTCATATTAAATTCAAAATTTATTTTATATATATTAAAATGACTGTCAGCACAAAATAACTTTTTCAAAGCGAAGGTGCGTTTATGTAGATTTATTTTTTCGAAGTATAGCATAAATCCATGCAGTATTGTAGCGATTGCTATTATTTTAAAATTTGATGAAAATTAACACACATTCGCTTGTTATATTGGCAACATACCTTGAAGGGAGTTTTTTTTTTTTTTTTTACTTAACTTCCCTGAGCAATCTGTCCAATTTAGACTGCTGATGAGATGAGATGAAATGTTCTGGTCATGTGACTCCTTTGTCCCTGTTTCTGTTTTCAGCTTTCGATTACAATGTCTTTTTTTTTTCTACTGTCTATTCACCACTTTTTAGTCTTTATAGAACTATATTTTTTGTCTTATATCTTATAGTCTTTATAGAACTTTATTAAACATGCACATTTTATTACCGAACCGAAACCGATACCGCGAAATTTCAAGATTTTATTATATGTCTTTTACGAGAGAGTTTTTATATTTTTTGCAGAAAATTCTGCTCCACGTATGGGCCCAAATGTACGATTGGATCTTTTTCCGAACCGTGAAGAAGGAAAATTTGATTTAATATTTTCAGGAAAATTCCAACTTCTTAACTTATTTATTAAGATCGATAAAAAAGTAATTAGAAAAACGAACGACCAGAAACTTGAATTACGATTTGTAAATAAAAAGACCTTCGTTTTGAACTTTATTGTCTCAGTTAACGTATGATTCTGATTATCTTTATTATTCTTCTTAAAATGTAACATCGGTTTCTTCTTAAAAATACCTTGGTATTTAAGCGGGAATTTCAAATATTTTTAATTTCAACAAATTAGAGATGAGATTTATAGGTACAATTATAAATTCGATACATTTTAAGTTTTGTATTAAATAGTTAAGTAGATGTAATTCATTTTATTTATTTAATTGAATTGTTAGTATAAAGTGCCCAAACACCCCTCTTCAAAATATATACCTAAAGAGAGACAAGTCATATCTTGCTACACTCGTATCAAAATATAGTTACATCTTGTAACTTGTAGCCTTGTAGGAATATATTTTAAGTTTTTTTTCACAAGACTTAAATACACACAACGAAAATCAATTTATTTTCTTATAGATCGACTAAAAACAAAGAAAAAAAACCTCCAAGCCAAACTATAACCATATTTTCAATTTATATTTTCATATTCATCCAAATATAAAAAAAAATTGAAATAAACCATAAACTTCGATAAAAGTTAATATTGGAAAACTTGAATGAAGGGTATAAGGAAGTTTCCGTATTCAAGAGATGAGAGAGGAAACATGGGAGAACTATTTCAAACTACGAAGCGACGACTAAAGTGGGGGATGGCAATGTAGAATGTACCTATCAGGCACGAGGCGTGACTTTTTTTGGAAGCGGAAGCACTCAACGTTAAACATAAAATTAAAAATCCTTTATTCAAGATAATATCGCTTTTATGGGACTTTATCATTTATAAAAGCAAAAAATAATAATATAATTCAAAGGTTGTTAAGTTTTGAACATAAACAGCCGTATCTATAAAATTATCTTAAAATGCCTTTTAGAGGTTATTTAGTTAAGCTTGCTTAAATATTAAAGTCGCCTTTAAATCACGTTACTTAAATTTGTATCTATAATCAATATTCCTCTCATACTTAACTAAACAACCGTAATGTAACGTAACGCAAGAAAATTGACAATTCTGATACAAATTTCTAGTACATTTTTCACTCTCAGGCTATTTCTGTCAGATTGCAAAAAAAAATTTGCAAACACAAAAGAGTGCACAAATAATAAGACAGAAAGAGAAGCAACTGGGTGTATGTGTGTATGCATCGTCAAACACAGAAGACAGAGGAAATGAAACCATTCCACTTTAGTTTTTTTTGTTTTGATTTTTTTTTCAGAAATTTCCTTCCTATATTGGTGAGAAAGTATATCATTTACTATATTATTTTCTTTAACAAAAAAAAAAAAACAAAACAAAACAATTTAAATCCGGCCATCACAGTACACACATAAATATTTCCTTACTCAACCTACGCACAATTTGTTTTGATAAAAAAAAACAATTCTCATGTGTCAAAATATATTTAAGTTGGCTTTGCGTAGCCTTTAAACGCTTTGGATGGTGTTTAAGTTAAGAGGTGTTTAAGTTACGTTGCTTAAATGTGGAAATTGATTATAGATACCGATTTCACACTTAAGTGATATTTAGAGGTAGTTTAGAGTTAAGAAGCCTTTAAAATTTCTTTATAGATTCGGCTGAAAATGTATACTTCTTTTTTTTAAACAAATTTATCTATTATGATGGAATATTTCTTTGTCTCGAGATCATTTCGCTATAATTGCACACTCACGAAATCCTCAACTTTAAATTCATAAACGAAACACCACCCACCTTCTGATGAACAGTTTTGACAATGCAATTTGCACACACACAGACAAAAAAACACAGCACGGAACACACAAGTGTTATTATGAACTTTTCTACTCCTTCGACAATGAAACTCATTAACAGTCCGAAAAAGAAAACAACTCATATCTCTCCTTACCTGCTCTACTTTTGTTCTTACAAATTTTCATTATGAATTCACTCAATTCATTCTTCACTTTTTATATGGTGTCCACTATTTTTTAAAATAAATTTCCCTGACTTTCCCGGACTTTCCCGGACTTTCCCTGACTTTCCCTGACCAATTTCAAAATTTTCCCTGACCAAAAAATCAAAAAAAAAATTTTCATGAGTGGGTACGTGTTAATATTGCACAAATATTGCACAAAGTGGTAGAAAATGTAGTATTTGAATGGAGTTAATTAAACCTTAGGCAAAAAAACTCACCTTGTATTTTTCAAAGATCTATCTGAAGGTATACATAACGGATTGCATTTAAAGTGAAAAATAATACCTGTATTAATTTAAAAACAAATTGTTTTGCTTAACAAAAGGGACGACTATACCTATGCAATGTAGTTCATAGTAATGAATGACCATTTAATAAAATGATTTTAAATCATATGTATATATTTTTGCGATGTTAAAATTTAATAGTTTATTTTGTTTAAATAAATCAAAATGTATTAATTCACGTATGCAGAAACAGTATGAAGAAATAAGTAAAAAGAAATAATCATACTTGAAATATAAACTTGAACGCGTTGGTTGAACCTCACAGTCAACGGACAATGTGCAGATTGGGCCCAGCGCCAATAAGAACGGCCTTCATATCATATATAGGTATTTGTTTATGTATTCCTTATCCGTTAACCCTTTGTCCAAATTCGCTGTGTGACGAAAGTTATTTAATTTTGATTAAAATGAGTTTTAGGGTAACAAATCCTTTTTTCCTTAGTTTTTCTTTAATATTTTGTGTATTTTTCGCTCGAGCTTAAAGCTAAAAACTAATTTTTTTTTTAATTTTACCTGCCGCTGTTTTTCCAAATTATCATAAAATCTATCATAAAATTATCATAAAATTTTTAAAACATCTTGTTGATTACGCATTTTTTGGAGAAAATTGACCCCAAAGTCAAAAAATTAGCATGGGCAGAAAAAATGAAACAGGCTAAAAACTGAATAGCTTAAGACTGAGAAAAGATATAAAATTTATTTAAACGCAGTTACAAAGGCTGGTATTTCTTCTAAAAATAAAGGCCTAAAAGAAGTTTCTGTCATTATTAATAACAGCGCAATTACCGTAAACATGGGTCACGGAACACCAAGATAAGACTTTTCTTAAATACGCGATAAATTATATCAAAATTGCAGATAGACCCTTACTGTGGAACAATTTTTTTCTTAGAATACACCCAAAAACCGTGCCCTAAAATACTATTGACGAATTACAGTACACCCTGTATATTATTGTAAGTCGTTGAGATATTTTTAGCTTATTCCTTATTTAGTAACGAACAAATTGGTATTACATTTATAACGGGCACAAAATATTAAAAAAAAATTATAAACAAACAATTTAATATTTTGTTCGTTTGGTACCTACTAAAAGATTTTTGACTCAGTCAGTTTCTTACCTATTTTAAGTTACTTTTAAGTTAGTCTCTTTTTTATCATATACAAAAATCACAAATCCAGGTCCTTGTTTTACACAAAAATCATTTAATAATCCAAAATCAAAGCCAGGTCGTCGTTTTTGAACGAGTAGACAAAAAAACCATGTTTGAACTAAATCTTCGTTTTCATTATCGTTATTTTAGATAAACTGTTAAACTTGTACTTAATTTTGTAGCTTGAGCAAAAAATGTTCTTTTTCTGAAATGTTATTCTTCTTTGAAAAACCACAGACACTTAAAATCGGTTAAAAAACTGACTGAGATAAAAATATTTTAGTACCATAAAAAGGAAAAAAAATATTCTATTTTTTGTTAATATTTTTTTGTTTGATAAATTTAGGAATCATTTCGTAAAAAATGTACAACCATTTTCTTCGTTATTAAACAAGGAATAAGTTAAAAAAATTGAACCCCTATTAGTATATATAAGGGTGGTTTTGTAGGTTACTTACTTTTGATGGCGCTCACAGCCCAGGATGGGCTTTGGCCTCAACTAACAAGCCCCTCCAGCCAGCTCTGTCCCTAGCTAGCCGCTTCCAGTTGCGCACAACGAGTGCTTTGATGTCGTCATTCACTTGATTGCGCCACCTGTTACGGGTTCTTCCTCTGCTGCGTACCCCATCGGGGTTGGATTCGAAGACTCGTCGGGCAGGTGCGTTGCTGTCCATACGCTCCACGTGCCCCAGCCATCTCAGCCGCTGTATTTTCAGCTTTTTGACCAGGTCAACGTCGCTGTATAGCCCGTATAGCTCGTCGTTGAATCTTCTCCTCCATACTCCTTCGATACACACCGGACCGAAAATCACAGGAAGAATCTTCCTCTCAAAGCACCCTAGCAGATTTTTATCCGAATCTTTCAGTGTCCATGCTTCTGACCCATAAAGCAGGACCGGGATGATTAGGGTTTTGTATAAAGTCTCCTTGGTTCTCTGAAAGAGGGCCTTACTACTTAAATGCCTTCTTAGACCGAAGAAACAGCGGTTGGCAAGAGTAATTCTTCGCTTGATCTCTGCACTGATGTCATTCTGCGATGTAATAGTGGAGCCCAGGTAGACAAAGTCCTTGACAACTTCGAAGTTATATCTGTCCATCGTGATATTTTGCCCGAGTCGACGATGTTGAGATTCCTCTCTCGATGACAGCATATACTTCGTCTTGTCCTCATTAACCGCCAATCCCATTCTAGCCGCCTCCGATTCAATGCTCGCAAATGCCCCTGCCACAGCTCGCTTCGTTCTGCCGACAATGTCTATGTCATCCGCATACGCAAGTAATTGAACGGACTTTTGATAGATTGTACCGCTGGTGTTGACATGTGCGTTGCGTACAATGGCTTCAAGAACGATGTTGAATAGGTTGCATGATAACGCGTCGCCTTGCCTCAATCCTTTCTCAACATCAAAGGAATCGGTGGTGTTCTTACCAATTTTGACGGAGCAGCGAGATTTCTCCAACGTCATCCTGCACAAGCGGACGAGTTTGGCAGGGATGCCGAGACTCGACATGGCTCTGTATAATTCGTCCCTTTTCACGCTATCATACGCGACTTTAAAATCGATAAAAAGGTGGTGTGTATAGATCTGGAATTCCCGGGATTTTTCTAAAATCTGTCGGAGTGTGAACATTTGATCGACGGTTGACTTGCCTGGCCTAAAACCGCACTGATAAGGGCCGATCAGATCGTTGACAAAAGGTTTTAAGCGGTCACACAGGATGGCCGACAAGATTTTATAAGCGACGTTTAGGAGACTAATTCCTCTGCAGTTGGTACATTTCAGAACATCTCCCTTTTTATGGATGGGGCACACTATACCGAGGTTCCATTCATCGGGCATACTTTCCTCCGACCAAATTTTGCAGATGAGCTGGTGTATGCTCCTAGCCAATTCATCTCCCGCTGATTTAAATAGTTCGGCTTGTAAGCCATCCGCACCTGCAGCCTTGTACGACTTAAGTTTGGATATCGCCAGCCGAACTCCGGTTAGGTCGGGTGGACGGAACTCTTGGCCATCATCGTCCAAGTTGAATGGAGCGTTCTGCCTATTAGCGGCATCTTGGCTGTCTTCGCCATTAAGCAGTCTAGAGAAGTGTTCTTTCCAGATCCTCAGCACTGACTGTGTGTCTACTACCATATTCCCACTCTCATCTCGGCAGGCTTCCGTTCTAGCATTGAATCCTTGGGTGGATCGCTTCACCCTCTGATAAAATTTTCGAACATCTCCCCTACCGCTACAACCCTCAATAGACTCTACCGCCCGCTTCTCGTGCTCTCTCTTTTTCCTCCTGAGAAGTCGGCGTTCCTCTTTTCGTTTCAGCCCGTAGAGCTCCCGGGCCACTCTCTCAGCAGCTCTTGTTCGAGTCTGCAGCATTGCCTGGTAGGCCTCGTCCTTAGCTGCATGCGCTAGCCGGCACTCTTCATCGAAGCAGGGGTTTCGTTGTATTCGCCTAGTGAAACCCAGCACATCAGAAGCGGCACTCCTGATGGCTTGTTGACAGTGTTCCCACTGGTCCTCTGCACTTGATGCTGGTGGCGGACCTCCTGAGAGATTAAGAGTTACGTGGTCTGCAAAAGTTCTGGCAGTCTCTTGCGATTTAAGCTTCTCGACATCGAATCTTTTCACAGCATCTGCTCTGCGTTGTCGCGTCATGGATATCCGCATACGTAGTCTAGCTACCACCAGGTGGTGATCCGAGTCAATGTTGGCCCCTCGGAACGTTCGGACGTCCAAGATACTGGAAGCATGTCTCGCGTCTATCGCAACGTGGTCGATTTGGTTGACGGTTACTTGATCACGCGACCGCCAAGTCCCCTTGTGTATATTGAGGTGTGGGAAGTAGGTGCTTGAGATGATGACCTTTCGCCCCGCCGCAAAGTCTGCCAGCCTGTGTCCGTTGCCGGAAGTTTCGTCGTGTAGGCTGTGTCCTCCGACTATCGAACCAAAGATGCCCTCCTTTCCGAATCTTGCGTTGAAGTCACCAAGAATGATCTTCACGTCGTACTTCGGGCACATATCATACGTTGTCTCCAAAAGATCGTAGAATGCTTCTTTGGTTGAGTCTTCTCTCCTTTCATGGGGGGCGTGAACACAAATCAGCGAAATGTTCTTAAATTTGCCTTTGATGCGGATTGTGACCATGCGCTCGCTTACACTTCGGAAGCCCAAGACTTCTCGCCTAAGTCTTCCCCTTATCACAAAACCACAACCAAAGAGCCGCTGACCCTATTACTTCAAGCACCCGCCGTAGTAGATGTCACACGTTTTCAGTCTCCGTACGCCCTCTCCATCCCATCGCACTTCCTGGATGGCTGTTACGTCAGCCTTTAGCCTGTCCAGGTTCTCCACTAATTGTTCGGCTGCACGTGTTCTGTATAAGGACAGGACGTTCCACGTGCAGATCCGAAATTCATTGTCCTTGTTTCGTTTGCTGGGGTCGTCAACTTTAAAATCATCATATCCGAGGCTTGTTGTTGTTTCGGAACAACTTTTTTTTACGTGGTAGGGAAGTTACCCCGACGCACAACCCCCGACCCGGAGGACCAGACCCTTCGTCTAACTCCAAGGGTAGGGAGCCGGATAAACCGCTCCTTATAGGCCTGAGCTACAAATATGTCGTAGTAGCCCATATAAGGTGTTCACTAAGTAGTTCAACCTAACTGGAACTGTAGACGCCACCGTTGATTCCATCTAGAGAATTCGTCCGCTGCCGCGGACGATTTAATCCCCGTCTCCAGCTGAGGTACTAGACACCCGATGTTCACCACGTGGAGGTGAGAGTAGGAGTTGGTAGACAGAGGTGGGTTTTGAGAAAAACCTGTGGACGCTTGTGTCCTCTTGAATGCACATAACTACCCTTTTGAATTTTGTAGGTTGGTTTGTCCAATTTTTACGAATTGCAATTTAAAACCTTGAAAATAATACCCATTTTTATAACGTTAAATGAGATACAAATTGATGTTTGTTTGTTGTTTTCCAGATATGATTTTGACATAAAAACTATTATTTAAAAACCAATATTTTTATTTTTTACAAATTAAATACTCCAAAAAATGCTTTTTTGCATAAAATTGATAATAACCGTAAACATAATTTTAAAAATCTGAAAAATTTCAGGTAGTGTGTCATGTGTTCAAAGAACTTAATTCCAAAAAATGGCTTAAATCGAACGAAAAATATCAAAATATTAAAAAAAAACTATGGAAAAAAATATACACAAAATATTAAAAAAAAACTATGGAAAAAAATAATTGTGACCCTAAAACTCATTTTATTAAAAATTAAATAACACACAGCGAATTTGGACAAACGGTTAACGGAAAATGAATGCATAAACATGTACCTATATACGATATGAAGGCCGTTCTTATTGGTGCTGGGCCCACGCTCCATACATCTTTGCCCATTGTCCTTTGTGCCTGTCCACATTGGATTTTTAATGCTAGGTGAAACCTGTGAGAGAGGTAGATTTTATGTGAGTGAAAAAGAGATGGGTAGATTCCACCCAAATTGCACCGATGCGCCACTTTCAAACAATATTCTCGGATTCAACATAATAGATTTTGTATTGTGTGAGTGAAAGATAGATAGATTTTAAGGGTGGGAGATAGGGATGGGTAGATTAAACTGAGAGGATTTACTCTTCATCGTATGGACACAACGAACATGTTAACACCAAGCATTAAAAATCCAATGTGGACAGGCACTTTAACAGTTAGTATTTTATTTTTTGCCTCTTATTGGCCACGATCGGAAACCTATGCGATAGCCTATCTAAAGGTCGATTCCCAATGGAACGAGTAAACGCGACGAGAGCGTGACTTGATTCGCTGTCATTTTTTCTAGTTATAAAATCGTTTCCCAATTCACAATGCCACGAGTTTCTTGACGACGAGTTTTTTGGTAGCGTTAAATTATTTATTCTTTTTCTTCTTGCTGAGCAGTGTGCGTTCAAAATAATGAAAAAATCAAATTGAAATAACTTTTATTATTTAAATATTATATAATTATAATTTAAATATTATAAACTGTCCCCTTTATTTATAAAAAAAAAAAAAATTAACGGTTCCGTGTTTAGGAAAACTTCACCATGGAATTAGAATGTTCCGGACTCAAATGGAGCAATAAGCAATTGCCTTTAATTTGAGTCCACAGAGTTTTTATGCCATGGTGTAGTTTTCCTAAACACGGGAGCTGAAATAACTATTTTTTTTTTCGTCGCATTGTAAATCGATCTTAAGTTAGTTTCGTATCCATATAGGTTTTCGAACGGATTGGTTCTTTTTGACATTTCGCTTGGGATAGAAGCGTACATATATCTACCAAAATATTTCAGATAGCATGGATAGCTATCGAACAGCAAAAGCTGTTTTGTCATCAGCTGTTTCTCACGCGGGATTCCAACGACACGAACCCATCTGGATAGCTCTACATAGGTTTCCGATTGCGGCCATTACTGTACGAAATGTTGCGTTTCACTCATTTTTTTTGACATATTCACAGGTATGGCAAAAGATACCAAATGAATAATTTTAAACAGAGATGTAATCAAAACAAAATGTTCGATCAGAAAAAAGTTTCTTATGAGAGAAATTGAAAAGGAGTTCAGTGAATTTTTAAAAATCGATATGGAAAAAATTTTCCCTGACCGCTTCCCGAATTCCCTGACTTTCCCTGACCAAATTTTGTTCCCTGACTTTCCAGTTTAGCGGACACCATGTTTTATGTGAACGGCAAGAAATTAAAAAAATTTACTTCCAATGAGATGGAGTGAGAGTTGAGAATAGGCGATATACAAGAATGCCTAGATGGTATGCATCAATGATGGAAATCGACTTTTTTCGATTGTACTGAACGCTGAAACAAAATAGTACTGAAAAAGACCAATTAGTACTAGGCTCTTTTAAATTAATTAATGTAAATAAACACATAAATTGGAAAATAACATTTATTTATTAACAAGAACAAAAAACAGAAACAATTAAAAACAAAATTTATTTATTAACAAGAAAAAAAAACAATTAATTTGTTATAAAAAAATATTAAGGTAACATTAATAGGAATAAAGTAGTAGCGTTCACACATATAAATAAAGCCATACACAATTTTTATTTTTTTTTGTTTTCAAGCAGTTGTCTTCACCATAGATATTTATTTCTCACTTTTGTACTTTTTGTCAAAAGTAGATCCATGTAGTTAAGCCTTTAATAAGAACGGAAGAAAAAATATCAAAAAACATTTTTGTTGAGTTAATCCTGATTTAACTTACCAAATTTGGTGAGTTAACTCACTCACATGTCCACATCCGAAGGACATGAATGTGAACCTAGAAACGAGTATGAAATTCTGAGTACTGATGTCAGCAAAACAATTTAATGGATTACAAGTTTTAGATAAAAGATCTTTTATGAATATAAGGAAGAGGGTGGGACGTGGGAGACAAAACGGAGCCCTGGGGCACACCGGATTTCTTTTGTAGATATCAGACTTAAAACCGTCAAATAATTTCTCATCCGACGAAGTAGATATTCATCGATGCAAAACTTTGATAGATTCGTTTGAAATATCAAGTGCAATAATCTTAATTTCTCCAAAACTATGTAAAGATTTGTCCCACTATTTCTAGTGAAGATAAGAGAAAATTTACTAAAGGAACAAATAAATTTTGTACAAACAATTCAAAATAGTACTGAAATTGGCAAAGATGTACTTACGTACTGAGAAAATCAAATAGTACTAAATTCAGTACAATATTAAGCCTTTTTCCAACAGTGGTATGCATTCCAAATATTTGTTAGCAAGCACTTTCGTGCGTGTACCTATAATGGAGTGATATTGTGCATTCCCAGTGCTTGGAATTGAAGGGATAGTATGAGCTTTTGTAGTTGTAGCATTTTTTTTTTTCTGAATGACTTTTATAATGTGAATTCATTAATTTACAGAAGAAATTAAATAAAATACGATAAGGTAAGTTTTGAATTAATAATTCTTTGCTAAAAACGTATAATTTTTTGAATTGCTTAACGGAAGCACTCATTCCACTCAATATATGGACGCTTCGTCCCTGGTTCCTATGTAGAGTAAGAGTATATTGCACTGCACGTGGAACATATTTGAAAGATTAAATAAAAATAAAATAAGGAATAATATATGTATGTATTTTAACAAGAGAATTGGTCTTGCTCAATTGCTCCAAATGCACGAAGGTTAAGGTTGATGAGATATATTGTACACATACATATGCTGGCGCTGGGAAAGACCCCCTCGTTGACTTTAATAAGCTTATTTTCTTGTTAAAAACTTAAAAAATCTGTTTGGAAAACTATATAAAATGTTCAATTTTTTCATTCCAAGGTTGCTCTCTTAGGCTAAGCGCACATATGCGGCTTTCAGTCTCGCAACAATTTGGTTGATAAAGTGAATCCCATGCTCTTATATGAGTGTGCGCGCACATGCAGAAAAGATTTTGTCACCGATTGGAGCAACTAAACACAAAGACAACGATCACCCCAAATGATATTCTCCGCCGCACAGTTATCCGAATTTCAAAAAAATAATTTTTCAACCGAGATGGCTTTTTTCAAAAAATTATAACTTCGATCTTCAATGTTAAGGTCTTTAAATAAAGATGAAATGCCAGGCTACATTCTGTATAAAAATACTTGGGAAGGGACAAAAATTGAACTCATCAATTTGATTTTCCATTACATTTTTGCATTAAACCTTGAAAAAAAATAAATCCGATTTGGTCGCTTTATGAGGCTTATAACTTAATAGTAGGAGAGCCACTGAACGAAAAGTGCAAGGCTGTTCGTCAAAGCTGATTTATTTACATTTGATGGAGTTTAGGGTGTAGATCCAAAATTTCTTGGTCAGCCAGCTGGGAAATGAGTCCTTCGCTCCTGACACGCCCCCAAATATGTAAAAAAAAATGGAAAATGAAATCACGTTCGTCAAAGCTGAAATTTTGTAGAAATATTCCTTATCAACTATAAAACAAGAAAACATTGGTCAGCCAAGTCAAACCCGGGGCCATCTTTGGTCAGCGACTCGAGGTAGCATTTTTCAAATTAATCGATTTATCTCGATTCGTATTATTCAGAAAGCAAAAAGTTCTATACAGAAATTGTTCTTCTCAAAATTTGGAATATTTCTTGCCTGAGGATAAACCCTCTAAAGTCAACCCCCAAGGACATAGAGAGCGGCAAACATCTCGAAAAGCAGTTTTTTTTTAAATGTTGTCCATGTTAATATTTAAGAAAAATCTATTTATATGAATTAGGCCTATTCGGGGCAATCATTTATTCTTTTATTCTGTTATTCTTCTATCAATTTCCATACAAATTTTCGAGCTGTCAAAAAACCTTTTATTCTTTTATTAATTGGTATTCTGCAGTTCGAATTCTATTATGAATTCTGTTATGAAATCTGTTATAAACCATAACATAATAAAAGACAGATTTGTTTGGCTTTTATCATAAAAGATTTCAATACATGAAGTAAAAACTTTTATTTCTTAATGAATTGTTCTTCAAATGAGACAGATATAAGAAAATAATATTAAAATGCATAATTACAAACACAAATAAGTAATTTCAAACTAAATTATTTTTATACACGAAAGCACAGAACACAGTTGATGGATGAAATGTAAAAAGTAGTCGCTTTATCTTGCCGGTCGGCGCTGAAGAAGATCGAAGAAAACATCGCTATCGAGGAGGAGCTTTCTTGGATCTTGTCGGTGGTGTAACTGCACTCTTTGGATTCTCCCGAACTTTAGGTCGAGCCAAGAGGGACGAAGCTGCTTTCATTGCCAAGGGTGGAAGAGAAACGAGGATTCTGATGGACGCTGGCTTAGTCCTAGCACTGCGCGCCTTCGGTTGGCGCTCTTTGTACGCGTTTCTAGGAACAGGAACAGTTAAGGCGTTTGGGAGCTATGGACTGCCGAGGCTGACTAAAGCCGATGCGCCAAAGAGTCGAACCGAATTCGATGGATTAACCGATCTAATGAAATACCTAGCTGCCTGGGGCAAAGAATAAAACACTTTTTTTACTTTAACTTATCAAAAAATAACTTTTTAAATTGGATACATTTAATTCACGAACTGTTATAGAGAAATAAAATAGAACAATAACTTATCTACGCGAAACAAAACACGAGAATTGCACGAGTTAATTTTATTTTGGTCACTCGTCAGTGTCTATTTTTTTTGTTTACTACAGCTGACAGCAGATTTTAGGTGTTCTCGTATAAATGTTTCTTTTTCGAAGTTCCATAACAGACATTTATAAAAGATCAAACTTTTGAATACCAAGTATAAAAATCTTTTGTGGTGGAGATTGTTATGCATCATAACAGAAAATTCATAGAAGAATAACAGATATGGCAGAATAGGCCTAAATATCTGTTCTTTGGAGTGGAAAAACTGCTCCGATAAAACATTTCTCTTTAAATTCATTATATTTCATGTTATAATTTAAACTCTCTGAAGTCAGTCTTCAAGAAAATATAGATGGGCTGAGTTCTGTTTTACTTTTTTTTAAATATATTAGTTAAATTATTACGGGTGATTCACTTTAGGTGAGACAAAAAAGCTTGAGCATGTAGGATTGGTCGAGAAAAGAAAATCGTATAGGAAGGGGGTGTGTTCCCCTCGTCTATATTGGTGGGGGGCAGTTTACTAAAAAAGCGACTTAAAAGAGAAAACAAATTATTAAAAAACAATGACAACACTTACAATGGCCTGTTATACCTTTTTGCATACCCAGAAATCTCTTGTTTTATTTCATTTTTCTTTAAAGTGTCTTTATTTTAACTAACTTATTTATATCTTAACCTACGCTTATATGCAATTGTCTTCATCCTGATAACGATAAGTGAAATGATAATTGAAAACATACACACACAAATTCCGAACCCAAGTTCAGATAACGCTTGCGATGGGAATTCGTGTGTACTCACATCAATCTGTTTGTTATCCTAAACATCCATGTTATCAGGTCATCCATGTAGAAATCTTCTCGGATTATTATTGCAGTATCATCGTTTATTTTACTGCAATTGTTGGCTATGTCCATTAAAGTCTGTTCAGCCAAGAATGGCGCAGCTGCCGTTCCATAAGTTACAGTGGTAAGTCGATACTCCTTTAAAGCCGTGTTTTAGTTGTTTCTCCACAGGATATGTTGGTATTCTTGATCATCTCTTGCTATTTTGATTTGCCGGAACATCTTTTCAATATTTCCGGTTATAGCATATCTGCATAACCTCCACTTTAAGATGATATCAAAGTCTAGGTCCTACCATCATTATATCGTTCAAGCATTCGACCATTTGATGTTTTAGCAGACGCATCAAAGACCACCCGCAGCTTTGTAGTTAGACTGTTCGCTCTTATTATTGCTTGATGTGGTAAATAGTATTTTCCCATGTTAGCTTTTTGGGCGACCTGCATCGTGCCTGATCGGGAAACAATTGATTGCTCAGAACTCGGTCTGGGCCAGTAGCGCAACAATCAGTCACGATGAAGTGCTTGTTTTACCTCCTCGTGGTGGTCCCCGGGCAACTATTTGTGTATCCCAATATACATAAATAGGTCAAAATTGCAAGTGCGAAAAGGCCTAGCTTTCTAGGATAAGTTACGGAGGTTAGCATTCTCCGTAACTGAAATCAACCCGCTACCGAAACCAACACTACGCCTCGGATAATTAATGATAACTCGTTGACGACTTTTGGCTGTTGTACCCGGACAAAGATTGGTTTCTGGAATGTGAAGACGCTTCTTGACAATGGAAAAGAAGGTCCTCAGAATGCCAGATTTCTGCAACTAGAGAAGGAATTCATGCGGTATAGGATGGACATCTTAGGGATAAGTGAAGTTAGATGGCTGGGCTCGTAACTCTGTACTATTCTATTCCGGAAAAACACCTGGAAGCGCTCGGGAATCTGGCGTTGGATTGCTGCTTTCCAAAACAGCTCTCAAAAGCTTAATTTCCTGGGAGCCTTTAGGTGACAGGATCCTGAAAGCCAGGTTCCGGACTAGAGTACGTCGCGTCACCATCATACAGTGTTACGCCCCAACTTTGCTCTCTTCTGACGAGGAGAAGGAGGCCTTTTATAACCGGCTGAGTGCTGCTTATGATAGCGTTCCACGAGGTGATATAATTATGGTGATGGGAGACTTAAATGCCAAGCCAACCTTGGCATTTAAGTCTCCCATCACCATAATTATATCACCTCGTGGAACGCTATCATAAGCAGCACTGGGTTAAGGCATGTCATGGGAAAACATGGTGTTGGTAACCGAAACGACAATGGTGAACGATTTGTCGATTTCTGCAACGCCAACGGCCTTGTTATTGGAGGGACCATGTTCGAGCATAAGACGTGCCACAAAGTCAGTTGGGTGTCGACTGACAGACAAGCAACTTCCAACCAAATTGACCACTTCGCGATCAGCCGGCGTTTTAGAAGCAGTCTCCAGGACGTCCGTAACAGAAGAGGTGCTGACATGGGAATGGCCCGGGACCACCATCTGATGGTTGCTACCGTAAGATTGCGTACAGCTGCAGTTCGGAGATCCCAAGGAAACACTCGAATTCCCAAGTTTTATGCAGATAGACTAAAGGATCCCGCAGTGCGCCAACAACTAGGGGACCACCTTTCACAAGGATTGAACGCAATCAGCAGCACGGAAACCACATCCATCGAAAATCATTGGTGTGCTGTGAAAAATGTGTTCATATCCGGTGCTGAAAGTATAGTCGGCCGGGCGCAAGGGAGAAATAGTGCTTGGCTTTCCGACGAAACTTGGGCAAGGATCGAAGAAAGGAAACACCTTAAAGCTCGCATCGCAGCTACCCCAGCAGCAGGGAGAAACGAGCTTGAGTCTACGTACCGCATGGAGATGAGGGAAGTTCACCGTAGTGTGCAACGTGATAAGCGTAACTACATCAACGCATTGGCTACAGAAGCAGAAAAAGCCGCTAGTAGGTGTGACAGTAGGACCGTCTACAGAATTACCAAAGAGCTCACTGGTGTCCAGAGCTCTAAACAACACCTGGTTAAAGACACACACGGATCCCTGCTAATTTCGGATGAGGACCAGGTCATAAGGTGGAGTGAACACTTTTCTGCGGTTTTAAACCGCGTTTTCACCACTGAAGTGAACCCTATTCCTACTGAGCTACCCGAAGTAACAATTTCCCGAATACGCACCGCACCCCCCAGTAAAGAAGAATTTATCACCGCCATCAAAGCACTGTAGAACAACAAAGCGGTTGGACTTGACGGTATTCCTGCAGAGCTCTTAGGAGCAGCCCCAACGACATCGAGCGAGCTACTGCACCCACTTATTAAAAGAGCTTGGGAAACAGAGAGCTTTCCTGAAGAGTGGAAAAAAGGAATGATTGTCAAGCTCCCAAAGAAAGGAGATCTCACAGAGTGCGAAAACTGGAGAGGAATATGCGTTCTGCCTGCAGTAGCCAAGATAATAGCAAGGATAGTTTTGGACCGAATTAAAGACCACCTCGAAGACACACTCGACGCCGAACAAGCAGGTTTCCGCACTGGATCTTCCTGTGTGGATCACATCAACACCTTGCGGATCATCATCGAACAGTGCGTTGAATATCGATCACCACTTCACCTGCTGTTCATCGATTTTGAAAAGGCGTTCGACAGTGTCAATAGAGAATTTATTTGGCTTGCTTTGCGCAGAAGGGGCATCCCAGATAAATTGATTGCTATTATCAAGGCTACATATGATGGATCCAAGTGTCACGTTTTGCACAAAGGTAGGCTGTCAGAGGAGTTTGAAGTTCAAAGTGGAGTTAGGCAAGGCTGTATACTGTCACCAATACTGTTCCTGTTGGTGATAAGTGAAGTACTGCACGCAGCTTTGTCAAGTGGAAATGGAGGAATTCAGTGGATTCTGCAATCTCACCTCAAACATCTGGACTACGCGGACGACGTATGCTTACTCTCCCATAGGATCATGGATCTCCATCAAATGACAACAAGGGTGGAGAGAGAAGCAGAAATCGTAGGGCTTAAGATCAACTCGGCAAAAACTAAAAGGATCAGCCTTGGAACTTCCTCATCAATCCAAGTAAATATTTCTGGACAACCGGTAGAGATGGTAGAGGATTTCCAATATCTTGGGAGTATTGTCTCTACGGGTGGCGGAACTGAACTGGACGTAAACAGCCGAATCAGAAAAGCAAATGCTGCGTTCGGAATGCTGTCCAGAATATGGAGAAACAACTCTTTTAGCTTAAAGACCAAGTTACGACTGTTCCGCTCCAATTCCGTTCTGCTTTACGGCTGCAGCACTTGGAAAGTCACTGACACTGTCACAAGAAAGCTGCAAACCTTCGTTAATAGATGTCTACGAAACATCTTGAGGATTTTCTGGCCCAACCGTATCTCCAATGCCGAACTTCATGCGAGAACGGGTCAGGAGCCCATAGACTCCATTATACGAAGAAGAAAGTGGCAGTGGATTGGCCATACGCTTCGAAAAGGCGATCGATGCATTGCATCTCAAGCAATGCAGTGGAACCTGCTCACACAGGAGGGAAGACAAGTGGGCCGGCCTAGAAGTACATGGCGAAGAACGGTCGAACAGGAATCGGCACGACTGGGGAAAAGTTGGAGAGAGCTGAAATATATTTCAAGAAATCGTACACGATGGCGCGTAGGTGTAGTGGAGGCCCTTTGTCCCGTAAGGGAAACATCACGGACGTAATAGGTCCGAGGACCTAAGTAGTGTGTTAGCTTTTTCAACTTCTAGCATATGACCTAGTTCTAAATATTCTTTCATAAACTTCGAATATTCTTCTTTTAGAATTTTGCTAGACTCAAATTTCTTCTCCAAATTAAGAAAGCGAGCTACGGCCTGTTTTTTTAGAGTCTCCAAGTTCTTTGTCTTCTTTGAGCTGAATCCACTTTATACCTTCCATCGATGTCGACTTCTTTATTATTTGCGTTAGCTTCGAGGCAAAGTTGGTCTTTAGTTTTTGAATTGGAATCATTCTGCGATACTTCTTCAATTTTCCCAAAACTGCTCCAGATTTGTAACGGCAGTAATAAGTTATTTATTAATTCGTTTATCATTTTTAATTATTCCAGACAATATCCAGCCAAATTTCGTGGATCGTCCCAATACGCCATCAATTTTTATTATTTTATCTTCCAGAATCTTGCCGTATAAATCACCTCCTATTACCACGTCTTTTCTATCCGATTTGTTGAATAATAGATCTGCGAGCATACGATTATTCCAGTGGTTAAAATCAAAATCAAAGCTTCTGCTTGGTTGAGCCTTAGCCAATGTTGGTAACACCAATGCCTCAATTTTGATTACATGTGTACTCAAAAAACGTGGCTTAGGTTCTAACAAAACTTTGCTCTTAGATATTCCTACTGAAGTATGTATTTCCAATTCCGTGAAGTTCGGTTCTGTCTTTAGTGCGGTGAATGGCTAATATTTGTGCGGCTTCTTCAGCTATCACCGTTTTTCGGGATCCTTGGTCTATTAATGCTCACATTAGCACAAATTCGCCGGTTTTTGATTTCACTTGTATTTGTGCAGTTGCCAGCAAAATGGCCGGTGAAGTGCCTTCATTCGTCACTGTTGCTGTTAGTTGTTCTCCTTTTTTCTCTGCAGCAATGTCTTTATCGTGAAGAATCGTATTGTGGTTACGATTAGAAATTTGGCATTTTTCTGTTTTGCTTGTGCATTTTGCGTTTATTGCGTGGTCCAAGCACACATAACATAATTTTGATTTCCGAGTCCAAAGTCGTCGTTCCGCCACTTAAAGTTTTTAAAATTTTCGACAATCTTTTGTTTGGTGGCCAGACATTAGAACATTTTATCTGGTCTGTAAAAAATGTGTGTTGTTTTTGGTTATTCTT
Organism: Melangyna quadrimaculata; assembly: GCA_949320155.1. NCBI lineage: Eukaryota > Metazoa > Arthropoda > Insecta > Diptera > Syrphidae > Melangyna > Melangyna quadrimaculata. Next base: position 365,856,352 of record OX439483.1, read on the forward strand.
GTGAGCATTGATGCTTCCACTCGCTTTTCCTTTTATTGCTTCAAGTGTTTGATACTGCTGCTCCGGGAATTGTAAAACGTCATCTAAGCTCTGGATTTCTTTTGTTTCCTCACACCTTGCTCGTACTGCCATAGGGTATCTCTGTCCAGTTTCCTTATAACCAATCTTGCTATAAATGGACATGCATCATTTAGTGGTATCTTAAGATTTTTCAGTGCGAATATACAATCATTTGTGGTATCTAATAGCCTTTTAACAGACTTTGCTGACTCGCCATTAATTATAAGCAAATCAGGTAATCTGTCAACCAGAGTTGTGAACACCAATATTCGATTTTCGAATCTCCGCTTCATAATTTGTATTAGTTACGCTGAGATGCATGATGAGCTTTCCTGCTTTACCTTTGACTAAAGACTTTAGTCTAAACATCTTTTCTACTTTAGAGATATGCTCTACTTCATGAACCGATTTCACGAATAAATCACGGAAGGACATCCATTCGTTCAAATCGCCATAGAAGACTGGAATTCGAAATTCTTCCAACTTCAGGTTGGAGGACTTCTTCTGGATCTCGGGGTTTGTTACTCCCTCTTCAAATATTTTTTTGGACATTAGAAGCGCTCTTTTCTGATTCTTCTTAGATGTCTTCAATATTATTATCATAATATCCGAGGTCTACCGTGATCTTATTATAAATAAGAATTTTTCCATCACGTCTTTTTCATCTCGGGATGAGATTTTTTTCAGGTCCGACCGCCTCATCCACTTGACGTTTGAAGTTTTCATGCCGTCGTCGCTAAAACATCTTTGAGGTTTGTTTCCAATGTTTTCAATGTTCCCAATGTTGGTGCAAACGTCGGCAGTGTTCTAGCACTTGCTGTTGTTGTTGCGTCATCTTCTTGATGATTTGTTGAAGACTTTGGAGCAGAGTCATCATTATCTCCTGGCTGAATCGGTGGTTTTGCTGCATCAAGCAAAGCATTTATTTTGCTCACTTCACTTTCAATGCACTGGAAATAATTCATTTCGAAATAATTATCTGTGCTGATTCCAACTTCCACAACTTTTGAGTGGCTTAGCTGGAATTTGTTCCATATAGAACTTAGCCTATTCCTAATTTCCGACTCCGATGTTCGATTGGTTTTATTTTTGAGCTTGTTATGAATTAGCACAATTTCATCCCCTATTTGTTTTTGGGATTTAGACAGTTTATCCTTTTTGAACATTTTAATTGATTTTTGGACTTTTTTTTTAAACTGCACTCATTGTTTTTTACACTTCACTTTTAATTCGGTGTCTTAGTCCTGATTACACTTACTTCACTGTTAGCCGTAAAGTACGCTATTGAAAATAATAGTTTTGAAAGGCGATTAACTATATTTTCTTTGCTTATTAGCAATTGAGAAAATTTCACCCATCAAAATTTATTATTACTTCTTATTTAAATTTCCTTCGCTTCAATGACGATTGAGAAAATACAAAAATAAGGACCCGTTTCGAAGGACCAAACATTCATAATATCCCTAACCTCTGGTGGGGGGAAATTTATAAGCCGCAAGTAATCAATAAAAGACAGAGTTGTGTGCTCTTTGTAGTGTCTTTATTTTAACTAAATTATTTTTATCTTAACCTACGCTTATATAAAGAGTTTTTCAACAGGGACGCTACAAAAGTAGAGCAACAGGAACAGCAAAGGACGCCATATTTCTTGCCGCTCTTTTGACATTTCTGTTTAGTAAGGTTTGCCATTTTATGATGAAAAGATATACGGCCAACAACGAGTCGAAATTATTAAAATTTACTACCGAAATTCGGATTCAGTGGCCATAACGTTAAGAGCGCTACGTCCAATTTATGGTCGTCATAATCGTCCTAGCAGATCAACAATTGAGCGTCTAGTGAAAATTTGAATCCACAGGCACAGTACAAAATGTTCCCGTGCCAGTGAGACAAAGAAGTGCCCGAAGTGTCGAGAATATTGCTACCGCTGAGGCTTCAGTTGCAGAAAGCCCAAATGTGCCTCTCACACATCGTGCTCAAGCGTTGGGCATCTCTGTGACGTCGTTGTGGTGAATTTTGCGAAAAGATCTTGGGCTTCATCCTTACAAGATTAAATTGACGCAAGCGTCGTATGTTCGTGAATTGGGCTGAGCAACAACTTGAAAATGATTCAGATTTTCATCGAAAAATCATCTTCAGCGATGAGGCTCATTTCTGGCTGAATGGCTTCGTCAATAAACAAAATATGCGCTATTGGTCAGGCAGCAATCCACACGTACTCCATGAGTCATCATTGCATCCCGAAAAAATTACGGTTTGGTGTGGTTTATGGGCCGGCGGCGTCATTGGGCCGTACTTCTTCCGTGATGATCAAGACCAGCACGTTACTGTGAATGGGGATCGCTACCGTTCAATGATAACCGAATATTTTTGGCCCCAATTGGATGATATGGACTTGGAGGACATGTGGTTCCAACAGGACGGCGCCACAAGCTACACAGCGAATGTCACAATCAATTTATTGGAAACCAAGTTTGGAGAACGTGTTATCTCACGGAATGGTCCAGTCGCTTGGCCGCCTCGGTCATACGATTTGACGCCGTTAGACTATTTCCTGTGGGTGTCAAGTCTATGGTCTATGCCAACAAGCCAGCGACGATTGATGAACTTCGTACGAATATCGAACGTGAAATTGCAGCAGTATCGGCTGATTTATGCTTGAAAACCGTCGAAAATTGGGTTCAGCGTCTGGACATTCTGAAAGCGTGCCCGTAGTGGCCATGCAAAAGAAATCGAGTTCCAAACGTAATGGCATCGAACGTACTTTCACAGGAATAAAGAATTTCATTGATTTGATTTTTGTTTTATTTAAAAAAAACTTTTTTAGCGCTCTTATTGAAAAATCTGATACAATTTTCTTCATACTGATAACCAGGGAAAGGATTTTTCTGACTTAAAAAAATCAAAAAAGGTAAATAAAAAGGCATTTATTAGATAAAGAGAATATAAAAATAACTAAATTTAAAGATCTAGTTTTTGTGAGTAAAAAAAGCCAAAAAAAAAGGACAAGAAATCTACAGTCTACACTACCTGCTTTCTTTTTCTTGTATGTTGAGGGAAACCAAATTTGTTTTCTGTGCGCCTTAGATTGTGTTAGGATCATGTTTTTAAGTGAAACAATCTCAACTGGAAATGGAAAACTACATGCAGTTTGTAATTGTAGAATTTTTTTTGAAGATTTTTTCGTTTAACTTTGATAAAAAAAAAGCAAGCAAGCCAAAATTGACAAAAAAGACACTAACAAGTAAAAAAGGCAAAAAAAGCACTAACGGGTAAAAATGGCAAAATAAAATACATATATTTTGAATCAAGAGGAAATGAAACGTGTTTGTATAAAGTCGATACTTTCTTACGATCACGCAAAAAAATAGGCAAAGTTAGCTAAATCCTTTTCCTGCTGGTAACGATAAGTGTATGGATAACTGAAAACAAACACACACAAATTCCGAACCCAAGTTCAGATAACGCTTGCGATTGGAATTCGTGTGTACTCACATCAATCTGTTTGTTATCCTAATAGACTAAGAGCCCAGGGCCGCCAGACATACGTCATTTTATCAAATCTAAGATTTTTTCTTTTTTTTTCTTTTAATTCCTACATTATTATTAATTTTAGGTTGAGGATATCAACCTGAACGATTGCAAGTGTTAAAGTTGCATACAAATGTTGCAACATTGCGTTATTGTATCAAAGCTGAATTTTTGGTATGTGTTAGGGGATGGTGTCATTTATTTTATTTGACACTTTCCAGACATCTACAGTGGGAGCTAACGTGAGCTAGATACTTATAATCTGTCAAACTAATCGTGCCATTTACATAACAGAATCAAATCAACATTTTATGTTTTCTGTGGGCAAATATTCTACAATATTTTCTAATCAGCAAGACACCTACAGCGGGTGTTTACGTCCTTACATCACCGTAAAACTGTCATAATAATAATTCTTTGTTACTAAAACGTAATTTTTTTGGCTTATTTTAGCTATTTTTAAATTGAATTATTTTCAAACAGTTTCAAATATTAGCTTTAAAACTACAACGTAAATGCCACGTTTAGTTTGGCAAATTTTAAGTGTCTGGATCACGTTAGGCCTAACTGTAGATGTCTGGCAAATGTCCAATAAAGTTAATGACACCATCCCCTTAGACATATCAAAAATTCAGCTTTGATAAAATAACGCAATGTTGCACCATTTGTATGCAAATTTAAAACTCGCTACCTCTTAATTGCCCCCGGATTAAAGATTCTTAGTATCCATTTGTTCTTAGCTAACATAGTACCTGTTCCCAGAAAAAAACTTAGTTTTGATAAAATAACGTATGTCTGGCGGCCCTGGGCTCTTACTTTATAAACAAACACAATTTGAATCATTATTATCACTCATCGTTATCTTCCGAGTGTTCAATGTGTTTTGAACAATAATAAACGATTATTATCGACCAGATATCAATTCTCCCTTGACTGACATCTCGTCGGTTGGTTAAAGATAAATAGGTAATAAATCAACAGTTGTTTAAAGATTTTGATTGTCTGAGTAATTGAATCTCTCTATCATGATGAATTAGGGGCCAGTTATAGCGATCAGTAAAAAACATAAGTAAAAATTTTCTTTTGGATAATTTCATGTGTTATAAAAATATTTGAAACAAAAATGGTACGGATCGATGGCAAATCAATTAAAATATTTTTTTTATGGCAAAAAAAAACCCAAATAAGAATAATTTTTGTAAAAAAATTCACAAAAAATGGAACATTTCGTTTCAGTTTTCTGTGTTCCATTTTTTTAACTGTTCCACTCCATCAGTAAAAAATTACTGAAGCATTTTACATCATTATAAATTATAAAAATTTATGGTTGGAGGTTTGACATTTAATTACTGATATAATTTTCATGGCTGCTATAACCGGATGTACTTACAAAATTTCAGTTTTCGCCTGTTTCAACTTTTACTGAATGGTTTTTACTGATCGCTATAACTGGCCCTTAAAGGGCCAGGTGAAAACTGGAATTTTTTAAGTACAGCCGGTTATAGCAATCATTTAAATTCTATCAGTAATTAAATGTCCAACCTCCAGCAACAACCTTTTATTATTTTCAATGATGTAAATTGCTTCAGTAATTTTTTTTACTGATGGAGTGGAACAGTAAAAAAAAAACACAGAAAACTGAAAAGAAATGCTCTATTTTTTGTGAGTTGGCAATAAGCTGTTCAGTAAAACGAATTTCATTCAGTAAAATAAATAAAAGCTTTTTTACAAAAATTATTCTTCCTTGGGATTATTTTTTGACAGAAAAAAAATATTTTAATTGATTTGTCATCAATTCGTACCATTTTTATGTTTCAAATCTTTTTAAAACACATGAAATTATACAAAAGAAAATTTTTACTGATGGTTTTTACTGATCGCTATAACTGGCCCCTAAAGTATATCGCAGATAAGACATACAAAGATTTTTTCCCCTACTTCAAGGTTTAAGCCCCAAACTGGAAAGGCTAATCCTTGGAGGAGCAACAAAACACAAATGTATCTTCATCTTATAGCAACTGGTGCCAGAATGATTATCTTATTTTCTTTTTAAATCTTTTACTTAAAAAAGTAAAAAAGTACAGCGACAAGAACACGTATTCGTATTGTTAGAAAAGCTAACTAAAAACAAGTCAGTAAGTCTCCAAGGAGACCATTCAGCTTTTTTTTCACTTGCCTCCATGAACAGTGTTCCCATAACGGCATTATTAATGCTAGATCTAGCATTATTGAGAAGAGGAAAGCATTATGAAATTTAAAAATTATGCTAAATGCTTTTCTAGCATTCTTGTTTTTATTTTTTGCGTTCTTGAATGCCAAAATGGTTTCGAATCATTGGTTTGATGATATCATATTTGAAAACAAAATATTTAAAAAAAATAGAAAGCATTGAAAATGCATTAAAGTAGTAAAAGCGTTTTTCTAGGCTATATGAAATAGTTTTGCATAGTTGTCCATACCTGTTAAACGCAATGGATACACAAATAGCTGTTTTAACAAAAGTGGTGGGACTCGCTACAACAACCAACAAAAGTCCGTCCGACCACTGGTTTTGTTAAGATGGCAGTCTAAGCTTTCATTTGATACCCCATTTATAAAAATCCATCATGGTTTAGGTATCCTAAGCCAAAAATGCAACCGCAAAAGTGCATTTTCTTCCCATTGGCACCTGAAAAACCTTGTCCGACCAGCGGTTTTGTTAATGTTAAGACTAAAGCTATGAATTGGCATCATTCTTTTCTGAAGCCGCGATGAGATAGGTAAACCTACGGTCGCCTCCCGTACTATATTACCTATGTATGTTTGTTAGGTATTTATGAGAAAACAAATATTTATTTTGCATTTTTATAAAATGTTTGATTTTTAATCATCGGTATGGACGTTTTTATATGGATTTTGAAATCTAGAATTTTGTTTTTTGAGCTCCCATACGATCTATCATTATAAAATTTGAAATCTAGCATTATGAAATTTGAGATTATGGCAACACTGTCCTTGAACCGCGAGTAAAGTTAAGTAGAAAACATTTTTTTTTTGTTTTGCTTTCGCAGTGTTTTGAACCTATGTCGTTTCGAAATAAAAAAAAAAAAAAATTAAAAGTGTGTTCTGATGATACTAGTGCACATACGCCAATAGACAGTTTACCTACTAACTTAATTAAATAAATTTGGATTCAATATAAGTTTTTCCAAAAATGAAACTAACTTCTTTTCTTTTCCCAGTTATCAAAGCAGTTGGCGTGAAGTTTATAGTTGGTAAATTAAGAAATACTTTGGAAAAAATTACAAAAGTACGAAAAAAGTTTACATGAATTACGAGTATGTATTGGTACCTGGTACCTTTATTATTTTTAAATTAAAATTGCATGACTCAGCATTTACAAAGCAAATGCATTAATTAACAACTATTCATAAGTACTGTGGCGTTCCTGTAAACATCAACAAAAATATTTTCTTTTCAGACAGAACAGGATTTCAGGCAAAACCATAATGTGCAGTTTTATGTTTCAATTGCTTTCGGCAAATCTAGGTACGAGGTCTACTCAAAATTGGAAGAGGAGTTTTTGTATGTCAGCTACTGGTATGGTATGGTATGGTACTAGATGAGCTTAAGCTAATATTTAAATTTAGCTTATAGTCACCAATGAAATATAGCCCCAAACATAAATTATACAAAAAATGGCACCAACAATTTATATGGGGAACAAAAAAAAACTAAATAAGTTAAAAATTTGTAAACAGGGGCTAGTTTTCACGGTTTTTGGAATATTTTTCATTTTGGGATGAAATTTCTTTATAAAAAATAGGCCCAAACTTTTATTCTTAAACAAAAATGATTTACCATTATTTTTGCCCCGCGGCATTAATTTTGCCCGACGGCATTTTTTTTGCCCCGCGGCATTATTTTTGCCTCCTGCATTTATTTTGCCTAATTGCATTATTTTTGCCCCGCGGCATTATTTTTCAAAAATAATATTTTTCAAAAATAATAATATAATAATAAATAATGCCGCGAGGCAAAAATAATGCAATGGGGCAAAAATAATACCGGTGGCAAAAATATTGCCCCGGGGCAAAAAAAAAATGCCGCGGGGGCAAAAATAATACCACGGGGCAAAAATAATGCCGCAGGGGCAAAACTAATGCAATTGGGCAAAATAAATGCCGGGGGCAAAAATAATGCCGCGGAGCAAGAAAAATGCCGTGGGGCAAAAATGATGCCGCGGTGCAAAAATAATGACGTGCGGCAAAAAAAATTCCGCGAGGCAAAAATAATGCCACGGGGCAAGAAAAATGCCGTTGGTCAAAAAAAATTCCGCGGGGCAAAAATAATGCCGGGGGCAAACATAATGCCGCGGAGCATTAAAAATGCCGCAGGTCAAAAAAAATACCACGGGCCAAAAATAATGCCGCGGGGCAAAAATAATGCCGGGGCAGAAATAATGGAGTGGGGCAACAATAATGCCGCGGGGAAAAAATAATGCCGCCGGGCAAATAAAATGCCGTTGGGCAAAAAAAATGCCGCGGGGCAAAATAAATACCGCGGGAAAAAAATATTGCCGTGGGGGGAAAATAATGCCGCGGGGCAAAAATAATGCCGGGGCAGAAATAATGCCGCGGGGCAAAAATAATGCCACGCGGCAAAAATAATGCCACGGGGCAAAAAAAATGCCGGTGGGCAAAAAAAATGCTTCGATGCAAAAAAAAAATGCCGCGGGGCAAAAATAATGCCACGGGGCAAAAAAAATGCCGTTGGGCAAAAAAAATGCGGCGGGGGAAAAATAATGCCGCGGGGCAAAAACAATGCCGCGAGGCATTAAAAATGCCGCGGGGCAAAATAAATACAGCGGGGGAAAAATAATGCCGCGGGGCAGACACGATGCCGCGGGGCAAAAATAATGCCGCGGGGCAAAAATAATGGCGGGGTAAAAAAACTGCCGCGGGACAAAAATAATGCCGCGGGGCAAAAACAATGCCGCGAGGAAAAAATAATGCCAAGGGGCAAAAATAATACCGGGGGCAAAAATATTGACGCGGGGCAAAAAAAATTCCGCGGGATAAAAATAACGCCGCGGGGCAGAAATAATGCTGCGGGCCAAAAATAGGCCCAAACTTTTATTCTTAAACAAAAATGATTTACCATTATTTTTGCCCCGCGGCATTAATTTTGCCCGACGGCATTTTTTTTGCCCCGCGGCATTATTTTTGCCTCCTGCATTTATTTTGCCTAATTGCATTATTTTTGCCCCGCGGCATTATTTTTCAAAAATAATATTTTTCAAAAATAATAATATAATAATAAATAATGCCGCGAGGCAAAAATAATGCAATGGGGCAAAAATAATACCGGTGGCAAAAATATTGCCCCGGGGCAAAAAAAAAATGCCGCGGGGGCAAAAATAATACCACGGGGCAAAAATAATGCCGCAGGGGCAAAACTAATGCAATTGGGCAAAATAAATGCCGGGGGCAAAAATAATGCCGCGGAGCAAGAAAAATGCCGTGGGGCAAAAATGATGCCGCGGTGCAAAAATAATGACGTGCGGCAAAAAAAATTCCGCGAGGCAAAAATAATGCCACGGGGCAAGAAAAATGCCGTTGGTCAAAAAAAATTCCGCGGGGCAAAAATAATGCCGGGGGCAAACATAATGCCGCGGAGCATTAAAAATGCCGCAGGTCAAAAAAAATACCACGGGCCAAAAATAATGCCGCGGGGCAAAAATAATGCCGGGGCAGAAATAATGGAGTGGGGCAACAATAATGCCGCGGGGAAAAAATAATGCCGCCGGGCAAATAAAATGCCGTTGGGCAAAAAAAATGCCGCGGGGCAAAATAAATACCGCGGGAAAAAAATATTGCCGTGGGGGGAAAATAATGCCGCGGGGCAAAAATAATGCCGGGGCAGAAATAATGCCGCGGGGCAAAAATAATGCCACGCGGCAAAAATAATGCCACGGGGCAAAAAAAATGCCGGTGGGCAAAAAAAATGCTTCGATGCAAAAAAAAAATGCCGCGGGGCAAAAATAATGCCACGGGGCAAAAAAAATGCCGTTGGGCAAAAAAAATGCGGCGGGGGAAAAATAATGCCGCGGGGCAAAAACAATGCCGCGAGGCATTAAAAATGCCGCGGGGCAAAATAAATACAGCGGGGGAAAAATAATGCCGCGGGGCAGACACGATGCCGCGGGGCAAAAATAATGCCGCGGGGCAAAAATAATGGCGGGGTAAAAAAACTGCCGCGGGACAAAAATAATGCCGCGGGGCAAAAACAATGCCGCGAGGAAAAAATAATGCCAAGGGGCAAAAATAATACCGGGGGCAAAAATATTGACGCGGGGCAAAAAAAATTCCGCGGGATAAAAATAACGCCGCGGGGCAGAAATAATGCTGCGGGCCAAAAATAATGCAGCGGGGCCAAAATAATGCCGTGGGGGCAAAAAAAATTCCGCAAGGCAAAAATAATGCCCCGGGGCACAAATAATGCCGTTGGGCAAAAAAATGCCGCGGGGCGAAAATAATGCCGGGGGCAAAAATAATGCCACGGGGCAAAAATGATGCCGCAGGGCATTAAAAATGCCGCGGGCAAAAAAAATACCGCGGGCCAAAAATAATTCCGTGGGGGATAAATAATGCCGCGGGGCAAAAAAAATTCCGCGGGGCAAAAATAATGCCGGGGCAGAAATAAAGCCGTTTGCCCCACGGTGCGGGGCAAAAATAATGCCGCGGGGAAAAAATCATGCCGCTCTGCAAAAATAATGCCGCGGGGCAAAAATAATGCCGCGCGCAAGAAAATTGCCGCGGGGAAAAAAAAAGTCCCGCGAGGCAAAAATAATGCCACGGGGCAAAAAAAAATGCACGAGGCAAAAATAATGCCACGGGGCAAAAATAATGCCGCGGGGCAAAAAAAATGCACATGGACATGGACATGGACATGGACATGGACATGGACATGGACATGGACATGGACATGGACATGGACATGGACATGGACATGGACATGGACATGGACATTGGCATGGACATGGACATGGACATGGACATGGACATGGACATGGACATGGACATGGACATGGACATGGACATGGACATGGACATGGACATGGACATGGACATGGACATGGACATGGACATGGACATGGACATGGACATGGACATGGACATGGACATGGACATGGACATGGACATGGACATGGACATGGACATGGACATGGACATGGACATGGACATGGACATGGACATGGACATGGACATGGACATGGACATGGACATGGACATGGACATGGACATGGACATGGACATGGACATGGACATGGACATGGACATGGACATGGACATGGACATGGACATGGACATGGACATGGACATGGACATGGACATGGACATGGACATGGACATGGACATGGACATGGACATGGACATGGACATGGACATGGACATGGACATGGACATGGACATGGACATGGACATGGACATGGACATGGACATGGACATGGACATGGACATGGACATGGACATGGACATGGACATGGACATGGACATGGACATGGACATGGACATGGACATGGACATGGACATGGACATGGACATGGACATGGACATGGACATGGACATGGACATGGACATGGACATGGACATGGACATGGACATGGACATGGACATGGACATGGACATGGACATGGACATGGACATGGACATGGACATGGACATGGACATGGACATGGACATGGACATGGACATGGACATGGACATGGACATGGACATGGACATGGACATGGACATGGACATGGACATGGACATGGACATGGACATGGACATGGACATGGACATGGACATGGACATGGACATGGACATGGACATGGACATGGACATGGACATGGACATGGACATGGACATGGACATGGACATGGACATGGACATGGACATGGACATGGACATGGACATGGACATGGACATGGACATGGACATGGACATGGACATGGACATGGACATGGACATGGACATGGACATGGACATGGACATGGACATGGACATGGACATGGACATGGACATGGACATGGACATGGACATGGACATGGACATGGACATGGACATGGACATGGACATGGACATGGACATGGACATGGACATGGACATGGACATGGACATGGACATGGACATGGACATGGACATGGACATGGACATGGACATGTACATGGACATGGACATGGACATGGACATGGACATGGACATGGACATGGACATGGACATGGACATGGACATGGACATGGACATGGACATGGACATGGACATGGACATGGACATGGACATGGACATGGACATGGAATGAATTATCCGTTGCACACCGAACATGCTAAACACCTTAACGAACAACGTGTTGGCGTTTTTTAGAGCTTTTAAAAACACGAACTTAGACATATGGTCCAGCACAACAAACACATACATTATATTATTTTTTTTTAGAGTTAAAAAAGAAAAATGTCAAGACCTAAGTTTTCAAATATTTGAGCAACAGAAACTATAATGTTTTATAACATCAGCCATTGTCAGTAACACTCTTTTTTATTTATAAGGCAAAAGCTTGTTGCTTGAACCACTCGGTTCAGCATTTTGTTGTGTATTTACCTAATAAAGAAATAAAAACGTGTTGCTTCTTGCCACGTAAATAAACGACTGAGCTGAGCTTTTATTATAATTGCATTTCGATCAGCACGACAAAAAATACCTGCTGCCCCTGCCATAGCAAACAAAGATTGCAACAACAAAAACAAGAGCAACCCTTTTTGCTCATCAAGTAATGGGAACATAAAAAAAATATTTTAGCAATGCAAAAAATATTCTGAAAAATTTGTATTCTATGAATTGATATTTAAAAAAAGTGGCTTTAAGTAATATTCTTAAGATCCTTTTTTAACAAATGTCTCATCTTCTTAAGATCCTTTTTTAACAAATGTCTCAAGAACGACTCATCACACTTTGAAGTTATAAAAATCTTTTTTATAGTAAATTGAATAATCCATCTTTTTGGTTTATAATGTTTTTTCGTATGATTTATACTTTTCAAGTTACAGAGCCAAACAAAAAAAAATTGACAATTTTGCTTATTTTGCAAAACTTTTAGCTTTCGTTAGGAGCTAAAAATAAAAGAAGTGAAATGTATCTATTTTTCTTACTTTGTACCTTTAGTTTACGTAAAACGTAACTATTCAACTTTGTTATGGTACTTTGGAGTTTCCAGCTGGGGTTAATACTCAGTGGTTATTTCAGGGTTCAAGCCAAAGAAAGTACGAGAAAACTTTAGCTTAGTATGAAAATTTTGTTATTTTTATTCAAGAAACAAATTATAATTCAGTTAAGTGTTTTAAAATTTTCATCTTATTGCAATGTGCGTTATTTGTCTAAGACAATTGACAAGAAAGATAAAGAATCGAATATGTAACTCATCTTTAAAATGAGTGTAAAAGATATAAGTACCTTAAAATGCAATAACACTTAATTATTGATAAAAAGTATTTGATTTCTATAATTTCCTTTTTATCGATTCACTTTATTTAAGGCATATTCATTTTTCTACGGATATCTGTTTCTTTTTTTTTTAATTTATATAAATAATTCCTCTTGAAACACCTTTTTTATATGACGTAACAGAATACAACAAATACAAACTTAAACTCATTAGAAATCAAAGGGCTTAAGGAATGTAAAAGTTGCAAGTCCAAGGAAAAGTTACCAATAATTTCTCTGGTAGTGTGCCAATTTTCATAAATTCTCCTGCTTCGGCATATTTATATAAAGTTTGCATTAATCAAATGAATGATGCAAATAAAGCCTCAAGTTGTATAGACGGGGAAGCAAGACTCCAAACATCATTTCGTTATCCAATTAAATAAAGATTTTTTTCTTTAAAAGACAGGGGAGACGGGTGGAAAAATTTGATGGCCCCTTTAATATGGGAGGTAAAGAAAAAAATTGTATAATTAAGCATTTTTTTATGGAATAACTCGATGGTTTTGTTGAATTTTAATCCCCACAGAGAGCAATATCCTCCAAAAGTGCTTCGGTTGGCATCATCATTTTGTACTGCTTGAGGCTCACGGAAAAAATAACAAAACCCAACACCTAAACGGCAAAAACAACAACACCAACTAACAAAGAATTCTAAATGTTATACAAATAAAAATGATGAAATGTTTCCAACTGTCCTCAAAAACAAGCCAATAAAATCATTAAGAAAACAATTGCCACTAACAAAAAGGACCACTAAAAGGACTAGACAAGAAAAGGAAAAACAAAATGAAACGACATCTTAGACTAAAAGTAAAAAAAAAAATGTGCAATACAACAACTAAACTATAGAATAGAATTTTAAAATAAAACTGCTTTATTCAGAGCGACAGGAATTAGGAACAGGATATACCCGTAGCCGCAAGGCAAGGGACTTTTTTTTCGTAGCTATACGTGTCGTCGTCGTCGTTCTGTTGTATTGCTGCTCAAATTGAAAAAGGAACAGATGATGAAGAGCACAATGTGGACACATAATAAAATAATGGTAACAGAAAATGTTTTTTAAACTTCGTGAATATTCATTATGATGGCAAATCTTGGGTATGTACATTAGGGTGACCGCAACTCTCAAAGAAATTTTTTTTCTTCGAATTCTTTATGGGGGAACCCCATAAAATGATCAGCCTTTGCAGATTTTTAGATAGCCAAAATTTCAGCTCGATTGGAAAACGCTAAATGCTGCCGACAATCGCTCAAAGTTTCAAAAATCTCGGTTTTTTCCCTCTTTTTCGAAGAAAATTAGCTCTAGCTCCCAAACAGCTGACCCAATTCTCACTATTTATGTATTAAATAAAAGGTAGTACTTTCATGAATACTCAATAAAAATATTATGAAGTAATTTTCGTTGAAAAAAGAAAATTCATGGGAAATTGATAGATAGGTAGGTAATGTGTTAATTTTTTTTTTTTTTTTTTTTTTTATTTAAAAGAACAAAACATATAATAGTTTTCTTCAACAAAATCAATATAACATGGATGTTTTACAATACTAATACATAATAAATGAAATAAAAATTTAAAAAAAACATTATTATAGTATAATCTAATCCAGAGATTTACATAAAGTGGCACATTAGGATACCATTTTCGGCACTCACTGACTACTTGCAGCACATATTGCTTTTGATCTTCATCTTTTGTTAAAAGGTTATTAAAATCTGTTATTAATTTAACTCCTCTTTCTGCCATGTCATTTACAACCTTAAGCGACTGCACTATTCGTGAGCCTTCCTTAAAATGCGGGTTATCGGGCCAAAGATTTGGAGGTTCTTTTAGAAAATCTAAGTTTATTTTAAGGCGGTTAAAAAAGTTCAATGTCTCTTTGTTGATAATGTTTTTTAACCCAGATGTAACAAATTCTTCAAGTTGATTTTTCTGAAGCTTTGGATTTATTATTCTGTTCTCTGCCTCGTTGCTTTTCAAAAGTATGTTGGCCATTTCTGATTTTTCACCGTCAGATAAAGTTGGGTCAAAGAACGCCAGACCTACCAACTCTGAACTCAAATACCATAAATGATTTGAGAATTTTGAAAGAGCTTTCTCAGAAATATCTTTGTCAATCTTCTGGTACTCAATGCAGCTACGCAAAAGATCAAGATCTTGTTTAGGAGCCATACAAGCTCGTGGGGCATTAAACCAAGCTTTGCAATAAATTTTTACAATGAAAACGCAGATATCCCCGAGAGCATTTCGTTCCTCTTTACTCATTATAAACTGGCTTCGAAACATAAATATTTTTAAGCTATAAATAGCTTTGGCCATCCACCTAGCATGATGAATGGCACCTGGTGTTCTAAATACGCTACTTTTCCATCTAGCACTCCAACAAACACAAGAACCAACTGAAGAAATTCTTTATAGTCATCTCTAGGCTGACATTCGTTGAGTTTTGCTTTTAATTCACCTGCAATCTGGGCTATAACATCGGGGGTGAGGTGTTTATTAACATTTTTATCACTAATACCGGTTTAATATGTTTTAGAATCTATTTTTGTCCATTCGTTTTGAAACCGTTTAAAAATATCTGGCTGAGGTCCAGTGGTTGAACCTAACTTACACTCAAAAATACCTCTCAGCAAAACTTCAAGAATGTGATGACGGCAGGCCAAGTAAAGTAACTCCTTTTCCAACATTTGTTGTAGGATTTTGCAAGCTCCTTTCAGCCTTCCAGTGTTTGAAGCAGTGGTGTCAAAACACATTGCTTTTACAGCGTGTGAAACTCCCCATTGCTCCAAAATTTCATACACAGCTGCGGCCTGCTCTTCACCAGTGCTATTTTCTATAACCGGGACTCCTAGCAGTTGTTCATTTTTCCCATAGGATATAGAAATAGCAATTCGTTCATTCTGCTCTCTCTTTAGAACACCTGGCAACAGTTTCCCATCCCAATGAACAACCACTGCTTCATTTTCTGAAATTATTATTCGTTTCCGGATGTCCGCGGTGTATTTTTCCCTGAAGTTTTTTCTTCTTGAATGCAAGGCTGATTTTGAAACTACAAATGCAATTGGATTCTGCCCTAGTGCTTCTATTGTAGCTATTATTATACGAGAAGCATTTCTGTCAGATACCTTACAACGGTCTAATAACATAGAAAGTTTCATCGTTAAAAGCTCTTTCACCCCACGACCATACCTCATTCTTTTACTACTCGACGGTCCAGAAACTTCTGTGGTTTCGTGAGATGTAGAAAAGTCCATTTCATCGAAATGCGCAGTATCCGGGTTATATTCTTCATCTTGAGCTTCCTCTTCCTCCTGTGCTTCCTCCTCATCGTCCGTATCTTTTAAAATCAGAGCAAGAGTAGCAAAAGATCGAATACCTAATAATAATAATGATTCGAAAGCTTACCGATGTCAAAACTGAATTCTTCAATTCTGCGTTTCATTTTCTCTGCATCCTTCTTAGCCTTTTCCTCTTCAGCTCGAATGAACCGGAGATCAACTCCAATCAGACAACCTTGACGTCCTTTTTCTCTTTGTTTCAAAAGAAAATCCTTATCTTCTGGTTCCATTATGGTCAAGGCATCTCGATGGGCTATATCAAAAAGATCCTCCATTTTTGAGGCAAATTCTTTTATTTTGTTTTTTGTACTTTCAAACGTTTTGTTTTTGTTTCGTTGGTGATTCCTCCACTCATTGTAAAGTTTCTCCAGTTTTGTTATTGCATCTTTTTCGTATTTTGAAGGAATTCTAGCTTTTTCCCAAAAAATAAGTACCTCTCGAATGACAAGTCTTGCTGATTCTTTCAGATTTAATTTAACACTCCGCAAATTAAAAAACAAGGTTGCCAAAACTTGACGATTTGAGGGTAATTTACAACCTGTTATTTGATGAGACGCATACCCTATAAGAAAAATTCTTTCACGGGTTCTGCTTTTAATATTTGATGTCGATGCCATATCAAAGAACACAATAAATATCTGCAAAGTCTTAAATGACTAAAAATAATATATAAAACACAAAAGAAATAACACTCACAATTTGTTATAGATAAATTTATAATATATATAAAAAATAATAAAATGAAACGCGAATTTATTTTTTCGAATTGATCGAACTTGCACTATTGCTAATAAATCAATATCAAAGACTAGAAAGTATCAACAAGGTTAATTCTTCATAAAAAAAAACACAAACAATATATAGTGTAACTGCATTTTAACTTTTACTAAGCATAAAACAAAAACAAAAATATGTAAACAGAAAAATATAAAACGAAAACACTTTTTTTTTACATTTTAATTTTACACGATAAGAGTTAAATGCAGAATTGGAGATCAGTCTCCTCTCAGCCGGGGATCAGATAAGGTTTGGTGGGATGTACGTATGTGAATTGAAGATGACAAAAACAATTTTAATGTAACTCAGTTCTGTTTTTTTTTCAGTGTCAATTTTTTTAGCTGCGTGCCATGCGAGCAGCAGCAGACACATCAAGTGTGTTTGAAAAAGCTCTTTTTTAAGCCCTATACTGAAAATTTAAATTGAAGAGATTATATTGTTGTAAGTGACAGCAAAAACTTTTAGCATGTGAATTATGCTTAACATTACTAACTTTAAATTAATATATATATATTGGGTCAGCTGTTTGGGAGCTAGAGCTAATTTTCTTCGTAAAAGAGGGAAAAAACAGAGATTTTTGAAACTTTCAGCGAGTGTCGGCAGCATTTAGCGTTATCCAATCGAGCTGAAATTTTGGCTATCTAAAAATCTGCAAAGGCTGATCATTTTATGGGGTTCCCCCGAACCCAATTCGAAAATCGATTTCTTGCGGTCACCCTAAATGTACATACATACAGAGTCTTGGTCGTGTCGTCTTGTAGTCAGTCAGCCAAAAACGATCACCTATTCGCCAGGTACCATATTTGAACGTAGAAAGCTGTCCGGGAATGAAAGACCCACCTTTTGTTTTTGAAAATATATAAATGGGATGAAACGAAGAAAACCTCAAAGGAGTTAGGCAATTATTATGATGCATGGCTCCACCAACTTCTTCAACTTCTTTTAGCGGCTGTCCTTTTTCACCCCTCATTTAAAATACAAAAGGCGAAATAAACGAATTAACACTGCTTGGCGCATTAGCTCCCTGATTTTCTTTAATTGTAAAGACTAGTACTAGTCTTCAAAAGTCACCGATATGTCCTGTAGATAATAACATAATTATTGGTAAATCGTGGGATCTGATGACCGAAGAAACCTGTTTAAAAAAATAGAATAAAATGTAAAGACCAAATAAAAAAATATTTACAATAACACCTTAATGTTTTCACGCTTTTTATTTTTAACAATTGCTAACAATTTTAAATTTACACGACAACGAATAAAATCAAAAAACGAACGAACGATTAAAAACACGTACCTGAATGCATTTCGGACTGTTTACAGTCCATCATCAGCATCACGACTGGTCAAAATGATGTCATCTCAATTGATTGCAATCAGATGAGAGAGAAGAGGTTTGATGTGATATTGCCGTTATCAGAAAACATTAAGGTGTTATTGTAAATATTTTTATATGTAACGGTTTTCACGTGTTCAATAAAAGTTTAGTGATGTAAAGATCATCTAATTCAGAATTTGATATTAGTTATAAAGACTTGTAACGAACATATTCGAAGAACCAAGTTTTTGATCAAAAATTAAGGCACAAAATACTACAATGCCCAATGGTAGTAGAAATATTTTGTAATTTATAAAAAAAAACATTCAAAATAAAATACTACTTCATCTCCGGTTGCAATGCCCGTCTCCAACGATACTTTTGCTTTCATCTCAAACGATTAAGCCAAACGATTTTATCGGACCAATCTTCCTTCGCACTCGCACAGTTGCCAGAGGTGAATCTTGAGATCTTGATATGCATATCAAATCCCGGATAGTATCCATTCCATTGTTCTGAAGAGATGTTCTTTAATTGCTGGCAAAGCCACTGCTTAAGCTTTTCCATCTGTCCTATTCTACTTACTTACTTACTTATAATGGCGCTCACAGCTCAGGATGGGCTTCGGCCTCAACTAACAAGCATCTCCAGCCAGCTCTTTCCCTAGCTAGCCGATTGCAGTTGCGCACACCGAGTTGTTTGATGTCGTCCGCCCACTTGTTTGCGCCACCTATTACGGGTTCTTCCTCTGCTGCGTACACCAACGGGGTTGGCTTCGAAGACTCGTCGGGCAGGTGCTTTGCTGTACATATGTGTCCAGCCATCTCAGCCGCTGTATTTTCAGCTTTTTCACCATGTCAACGTCGCTGTATAGCCCGTATAGCTCGTCTTTGAATCTTATCCTCCACACTCCTTCGATACACACCGGACGGGGAATATCACACGAAGAATCTTCCTCTCAAAGCACCCTATCAGATTTTTCTCCGAGTTTTCAGTATCCATGCTTCTGCCCCCCTAGAGATTAGGGTCTTTTATAAAGTCTCCTTTGTTCTCCGAGAGAGGGCCTTACTACTTTAATGCCTTCTTAGACCGAAGAAACAGCGGTTGGCAAGAGTAATAAATTCTTCGCTTGATTGTGAAATTTACGAACGCGAATTTAGGATGATAGTTTAATAAATATGATAACGGATTTTATATCCGCGAAACACAAATGGATTTATCGAATCCACGCATAAATTATCACAAATGAAATAATTAAAGAATTTTTGCACAATAACCGGCGTGCGTCGCGACGAAAGAAAAATCAAAGTTATGACAACTGTCAGATGGGTGCGTTTCGCAAACTTACACAACAGGTAGCACAAAAAGTGCTGCCACCACGGTAGCTCAGCGATGGGGTGGGTTCAGCGACGATAGGGTGCTTGAATGCTGCTTGTAACTTTTTCCCTATATCTAACCTAAGTTCCTTGAAACGTTCAGCGATCGCCTCCCGATCCTGAACACTTCCTGAACTTTCTCCTATTGTTGGTGCTTCCTTGCCTGAAGTCACCATATCCCTCCCAAAATTTGCATAATAAGGCGAAACTCCTAAAACCTCATGCCGTGACGTGCGAATAGCACACGCCACCTTGCTGAGTTGTGAATCCCAAACTCTGTAGTTTTCAGCGACGTAAGCCCTCAACGTCGTCTTGAGAATCTGATTTATTCTCTCCGCAGGATTCGCCAGCGGGTGATGTAGTAGTAGTAGTGGAAACTTTGTAAAGTAATCCACTACCGTTAAAATATAAATAAAGCCCCTACTTGATTTCGGAAGTGGACCTACCAAGTCTACACATATCATCTCCCATGGTTCCCTAATCCCTACCCTCTCTGTCATTAACCCAGCTGGTTTCTCATTCGCCGGCTTTACTTGTTGGCAAACTTTACAACTCCTAACATATTTGGTTATATCGGCCCTCACTTTTGGCCAGTAAAACTTTGCCCCGATTCTGGCAAAAGTTTTCCTAACTCCCATGTGTCCTGCTAACGGACCATCATGGTATTCCTGCAAAATCCCTAACCTATCGTTTTTTCCTAACACTCTCTTCCATTCTTGATTATTTTCATGCACTACTACATGATTTGCTTTGACGAGTTTAAACAACTGACCTTGTTCAACTCGTCAAGCTGGAAATCTAAGTGGATTCGCATTGATTTCTGAAATCATTTTCGCCACCCAAGGGTCTGAATCCTCATCTGAGATACCACCCAACTGTGGCACTCTTCGAGAAAGCATATCCGGAACAACATGCTCTTTGCCCTTGCGGTGAATGATTTCAAAATCAAACTGTTGGAGCCTAATTGCCCAACGAGCTAACCTACCCTGCGGATCCTTAAGATTACTTAACCATACCAGGGAATAGTGATCCGTCACAACCGTAAACCGAACACCTTCGATATACGGCCGCAATTTCTCAATAGCCCATAGTACAGCCAAGCATTCTTTTTCAGTTGTGGAGTAATATCTCTCATTCCTATTCAAAGACCTACTAAGGTAACAGACAACCTTTTCTCCTTCATCAAAGTTCTGTGAAAGAACTGCACCGATACCAAAATCTGACGCGTCTGTTTGTACGACAAAAGGTCGTTTAAAATCTGGGCAAGTAAGTATTGGTGCTGTCACCAAACACTCTTTTGCCTACCTAAAACTATCCTCACATTCCTGAGTCCAAATGAACTTCCTATTCTTCTTTAATAAATCAGACAAAGGTCTAAGTAACTCTGCAAAATTTGGTACAAATCGACGGTACCATGAAATTGTCCCTATAAAACTCCTAACTTCTTTTACATTTCTCGGTGCTGGAATCCTAACCATGCTTTCCACTTTCTCTGGATCTACATGTAAACCATTTCGATCCACTATATACCCTAAAAACTTCAGCGATGGCATGAAAAAATTACATTACTCCCTACTGACCTTCAATCCTGCTTCACTCAACCTTTTCATCACCTCATTCAGAATTTCAAGATGTTGTTCGAAATGTTCTGTAATGATGATGATGTCGTCTAAATAGACGAAAACGTATGGTTCGAGGTCGGCACCCAAAACTGTGTCGATAAACCTCTGCCAAGTCGCCTTCGAGTTATGAAGTCCGAAAGGCATTCTTCGAAATTGAAAAAGGCCTCTCCCAGGAACCGTAAAGGCAGTATAGGGCTTTGATTCCTACTCCATAGGAATCTGCTAATATGCTGACTTAATATCTAGTGAGGACAAGAACCTTGCACCTCGAAGCCTATCTAAAATCGAATTAATTTTAGGTAGTGGATAAGCATCCCTATCTGTATTCTTATTTAGCTTCCTATAATCCACACAGAATCTATAGGAGCCGTCCTTCTTCTTTACTAATAGTATTGGAGATGACCACGCACTAGTCGATCTCTCAATAGCTCCTGCCTCTAACATTTCATTCAATTCTTTGTCTATATGTCCCTGCATTGCCGGAGAAACCCGATAATACCGTTGTTTAATCGGTTCCGCCGACGTCCTAATCTTGTGCTCAACCATAGCTGTGTACCCTAAGCCTTCAGGCATTTTCTTAAAAGATTCTTCTATCAAATTTTCTAAACATTTTATTTCCCTATCACTCAACTCAGAACGTTCTGTAATAGAACAAATCGAAACCGGCTGTTCCGAAAAATTCCACTCACGTGACCTCAAATCCGGGACTATACCCGAGAGTGCACAAAAATCTGCACCAAGGATCACTGTGTGTGGCAGAGTTGGTATCACAAGACAGTCAATCAGTACTGCCTTGTCCTCTACTATAATTGGAAGAGAGAGAGTTCCTAACGTCTCGACACCTGTTCCGTCCGCTAACCGAACGCAGCCAACAGTGGCGCCCCACGTTGGGCGCCAATTGTTGTGAAATTTACGAACGCGAATTTAGAATGATAGTTTAATAAATATGATGACGGATTTTATATCCGCGAAACACAAATGAATTTATCGAATCCACGCATAAATTATCACAAATGAAATAATTAAAGAATTTTTGCACAATAACCGGCGTGCGTCGCGACGAAAGAAAAATCAAAGTTATGACAACTGTCAGATGGGTGCGTTTCGCAAACTTACACAACAGGTAGCACAAAAAGTGCTGCCACCACGGTAGCTCAGCGATGGGGTGGGTTCAGCGACGTGTGGGATTTTATTAATCGACTTGCGATTAATGAAATTAATTAAATATTGAATTAAACTGAAATAATAAAAATGTTTACAGGGTGTACCTGGAATAAAATGGGTGCCAGTGATTTTTTTTGAATGAAAGGAAATCACAAACCTTTTGGAGCGGAAAACAACAAAGATGAATTTTGAAGTAAAAGAATGAATTTAAACTCTTAAAAGAAGAATTTTAATTACTTTAAATTTTGCTTGGGAAACCCCTCAAGTAGGATTCAAACCCAAGATCTTTTAGAAACTGTTAGAACAAAAGAGCTAAACAAAAGAAGATGGACTGTTACTGCTTTTTCCCGAAAGAACAAAACGGTTTTTAACGGGTCGCGAGTTCCGCTTTATCGGAAATATACTCGAAGGCAAAAACCAAACGATTCACTAAATTTAACAAAATCTTTCAAATTTTCACAACACCTTTCTAAATGTTTTCACAACCTTTTTCGGTAATGAAAACTTCCAAAAAAAATTACAAAAAAACTACAATCAAATTTCTTTTTCTTTCGCTTTTCAAAAATTTCCTTTTTTTTTTCAATTTTCTTTCAGAACCTCTCGTTCGCTCTATAGACGGGTAAGAAGTGCCCTTCCAGGCTTTGACCTTGCCTGGACGACCGCTTCCTTTTTCCAATGCCCAAGTGCTTTCGGCCAATCAGAAAGCGTGGGTTTCGGTCGCGTCATCATTCAGCTACACCCCGCATATTTGCGGGAGTGAGCGAACGCAGTTGAGACCCCACCGCCTATCCTACTCGCACTTTACACCCAGCTTCCTGCATTGTCATCGCCACTGAATTCGCCGTCCTCTGGTATGATTTCCAGTGGGCGGGAATTCAATGAATGCATTCAGCCACCCTATTCACACCCCTCAATTTTTAAAATAAAGTTTTGGAAATCTACAAAAAGAAACTCAAGTTCAAGACCGTATACATTTTTCCCCTCGAATAAAAGTAAAATTACTGTTGAGAAAATTGATGGGAAGTTAACTTCAATATTCAAAATGTCGGAGAGAACCTGTCTGTCACGTTGTATTATGTTTGTGTCGACCATCTGTCAACAAGGTAATTATTTATTCTTTTGTGGACCGCCCGTCACACATTTTCCACCTTGATTTGTGTCAACCTGCTTGGGTTGCTTTTCCAAAATACTTTAAGAGCAGGTCTCTGGTTGATGGAAACCAGATATCTACTGAACTCTAAGAGCATTTTGGAGCCACAACGGAAAAGGAGTGATTAAAATGAATTAATGATAATGAATAGACCAATGAAACTTGTTGTGGTAAAATTTACCGCAACATGATCTCTGCACTGATCTCATTTTGCGAGGTAATAGTGGAGCCCGGTCAGAATTGAATTGGATGGAATGTTGAGATTCCTCTCTCGATGACAGCATATACTTCGTCTTGTCCTCATTAACCGCCAATCCCATTTTATCCGCCTCCGATTCAATGCTCGCAAATGCGCCTGCCACAGCTCGCTTCGTTTTGCCGACAATATCTATGTCATCTGAATACGCAAGCAATTGAACGGACTTTTGATAGATTGTACTGCTGATGTTGACATGTGCGTTGCATACAATTGCTTCAAGACCGATGTTGAATAGGTTGCATGATAACGCGTCGCCTTGCCTCAATCCTTTTTCAACATCAAATGAATCGGTGGTGTTCTTACCAATTTTGACGGGGCAGCGAGATTTCTCCATCGTCATTCTGCACAAGCGGACGAGTTTGGCAGGGATGTCGAGATATGACATGGCTCTGTATAATTCGTGCCTTTTCACGCTATCATACGTGACTTTAAAATCGATACAAAGGTTGTGTGTATCGATCTGTAATTCCAGGGATTTTTCTAAAATCTGTCGGAGTGTGAACATTTGATCAACCGTTGACTTGCCTGGCCTAAAACCACACTGATTGGGCCCGATCAGTTCGTTGACAAAAGGTTTTAAGCGGTCACACAGGATAACCGACAAGATTTTACAAGCTTTTACAAGCGACCTTTAGGAGACTAATTCCTCTGTAGTTGGTGCATTTCAGAACATCCCCCTTTTTATGGATGGGGCCTACTATACCGAGGTTCCATTCATCGGGCATACTTTCACCCGACCAAATTTTGCAGATGAGCTGGTGTATGCTCCTAACCAATTCATCTCCCGCTGATTTAAATAGTTCGGCTGGTAAGCCATCCGCACCAGCAGCCTTGTACGACTTAAGTTTGGATATCGCCAGCCGCACTTCGGATAGGTCGGGTGGACAGAACTGTTGGGCATCATCGTCCAAGTTAAAAGGAGTGTTCTGCCTACTAGCGGAATCTTGGCTGTCTTCGCCGTTAAGTAGTCTAGAGAAGTGTTCTATCCAGATCCTCAGCACTGACTGTGTGTCTACTACCATATTCCCACTCTCATATCGGCAGGCTTCCGTTCTAGCCTTGTACCCTTGGGTGGATCGCTTCACCCTCTGATACAATTTTCTAACATCTCCCCTACTGCTACAACCCTCAATAGACTCGAGCACCCGCTTCTCGTGCTCTCTCTTTTTCCTCCTGAGAAGTCGGCGTTCCTCTTTTCGTTTCAGCCCGTAGAGCTCCCGGGCTACTCTCTCAGGAGCTCTTGTTCGAGTCTGCAGCATTGCCTTGTAGGCCTCGTCCTTAGCTGCATGCGCCAGCAGGAACTCTTTATAGAACCAGGGGTTTCATTGTGGTCACCTAGTGAAACCCAGCACATCAGAGGCGGTACTTCTGATGGCTTGTTGACAGTGTTTCCACTGGTCCTCTGCACTAAATGCTGGTGGCGGACTTCCTTAGAGATTAAGATTTACGTGGTCTGTAAACTTTCTGGCGGTCTCTTGCGATTTAAGCTTCTCGACATCGTACCTTTTCACAGCATCTCCTCTGCGTTGTGGCGTCATGGATATCCGAATACGTAGTCTGGCTACCACCAGGTAGTGATCCGAGTAAATATTGGCCCCTCGGAACGTTCAGACGTCCAAGATACTGTAAGCTTGTCTCGCGTCTATCGCAACGTGGTCGATTTGTTTGACGGCTCGTTGATCACGCGACCGCCAAGTCCCCTTGTGTATATTGAGGTGTGGGAAACAGGTGCTTCATATGATGACATTTCGTGTCGCCGCAAAGTGTACCATCCTGTGTCCGTTGCCGGAAGTTTCGTCGTGAAGGCTGAGTTCTCCGACTATCGAACCAAAGATGCCCTTCTTTCCGAATCTTGCGTTGAAGTCACCAAGAATGATCTTCACGTCGTACTTCGGGCACATATCATACGTTGTCTCCAGGAGATCGTAGAATGCTTATTTGGTTCAGTCATCTCTCTCTTCACGGGTGGTCTCCAGCTGAAGTACTAGACACCCGATGTTCACTACTAGGAGGTGAGAAAAGGAGTTGGTAGACAGGGGTGGGTTTTGAGAAAACCTGTGGACGCTTGTGTCCTCTTGAATGCACATAACTACCCTTTTGAAGATCTCTGTCCTATTCTAATAGTCTCTTTCCGAGTGGATGGAAAACAAACAACACTTGTCCAGCCAGTCCCTAAAAAAGGCGTACCTTCTTCACCTTCAAACTATCAACCAATTGCATTTGCTTCGATCAACTTTTAACTCAAATATTTTGAAGAACGAAAGCTTTTTAACGACCTGCCGCACAGTGGTCCGATTGTTGAATTCTGTAGACAAAAATCTTTTCCCATGCTAATTTTTGACGGAAACACTGATCTTTATGTA